>CM026292.1:8070364-8146344 GCA_014851415.1 Cnaphalocrocis medinalis
TAACTGCCTTATAATAAGGGTTAGTAAAACACGAGCGATATTTAAAAAAAGGCTTAGCGAGTTTTGTCATTATATTCGTGAGTGTTTTAATACCAAACACTATTAAATACACTATTAAATTTTATTTAAACACTCGTTATTTACAATCAAAAGTAAATTCTAGAACAAGATCTTGGATGTATAACTGAAGTAATAAATGATTGATTTATTTGAAGTTGAATAGGATATGACAATAATAAGCAGAGAAGAATTGGTGCGTTTGTGTGTAGCGTGTGCACTTGTGTGTGTGTGTGTGTGTGTCCCTAATCCCCATATAAGATGATAAGTCAAGTGATTGACTTTGTACGTCAAGTTGAAATTTATTTATGCGACTTCCCAAAAGTCATAGGAGAAATATTATTCAGAAACTTTAGTAGAAGATGTGGTTAAAGGGATGTAAATATTTGCTGATACAGGTACCTTCTGAGATGTGTTATTTTCCGAGAGTTGATAAACTTCCAAGGAAATTGATCAACTTACGTCTCTTGCTATTTTCTGGTATTTTTTTTTTTTTAATATAGGAAGGCAACGAGTAAGCGGGTCGCTTGATGGTAAGCAAACACCGCCGCCCATGGACATCAGCTACACCAGAAGGAGTGCGAATGCGTTACCGGCCTTTTAGGAAGGTATTAGCTCGTTTCTTGAAGATTTGAATCTCGCATCGGTTCAAATATACCTACCGCTGCGGGAAGTTGATTCCACAATAACATAAACCTACAAATTAAAAAGCGTATCAACATCGCAATACAATTGAAGGCCAGCGCCATCTACCTCTTCCTATTGGGACGAATGGAACTAATGTCCTGAAACAAAGTGATATTTACCGTTTTCTATCTTCTATAATGATGATGATGATGATGGTGAAGCCTAGACAAGGACTAAGCTTCACCATCATCATATCAGCCCACATCCACCCACTGCAGAGTATAGGCCTCTTCTCTATCACGCCACTGTCTACGGTACCCTGCCAGCTTCATCCATTGTTTCCCCACTGCCAACAACAAGAACAACTAGGACAAAGCTTAGGTAAACACAAATAGCGAAACACTTGCGCGATGTAATCGACGCCCAGCGACATCTACTGGGACACCTTGAAATTCATCTCCCGAAAGCACTAGTACGGAGGACCTACTACTGATAATGATAAATTTGTGATTGAGTCACGCACAAATAATTGCTTTTTGGCTATTGCTTATTAAATGTTCTATCATCAACAACAATACAGTAGCGCTACCATGAGTTGACATCGAAAACTGACATAACGTAAACTATTGCTCTGTCTCTTTCAAATGCATCACAATGAAAAAGACAAAGCGATAGTTTTCGATGGCGAGGATAGTATTTCAAACTCATGGTAAGGCTACTGAATGCCGGCTTTCTAAATTGTAATAATTGACTCAGGATGCTACTCACTTAAAGACCCTGGGAGAACCACGCTTCGGCATGAATGAGCCGGCTTGACCGGAGTGATACTACGGCCTCAAGACTGACGTAAAGATGGATCACCTAATAGCAAGATCCGGCTTCCTCTGTCTATTTGTTTTGTAACATATAGCTATACTAACAAAAGTATTTATCTACTTGTTTAGCTGTACTTTTTTGCTTTTTAAATAAACAGAATCTTATCTTTTAACAAAAGTTATAAGAAAAGTTTCAACCAAAGGCATGGAAGGTGGGCTTAAAACGGAAACATTGAAACAGATACAAACAGATACACAAAACATTTGTTATCAATATCACCTTTGGAATATCTGTTTCTAAGAAACTTTGTGTCAGTTTATTGATAAAGGTTTTTATAGGGTTCCGTAGCCAAATGACAAAACACGGAAGCCTTATAGATTCGTCAAGCCGTTCTGTCCGTGCCGTATGTCAGAGCCTTTTTTTTTCGAAACTCAGAGTTATACTGTTGAAACTTGTTAGGTAGATGTATTCTGTGAACCGCATTGAGCTTTTTATGCGAAAAAGGAAGAAAAAAAAATATTTTTTTGGATTTCTCGTATACATGGACATCGATGTTTTTTTCATACTGAGGGGTACGTATGTTTGGATAAGTCTATAAAATGATATTGAGGCTTTCAATATAATTTTGTTCTAAATTGAATAGTTTGCGTGACATACGCTTCCAAAGTGGAGAAAATAAAATAATATGAAATAAAATAAATCTAAAAAAATATTAAATCTACCAACGAAAATTGGTTTGAGCAAGATCTGGTTAGTAGTTTTTTTTAATTCGTCGTAAATCGGCCGATAAAAAAGGCCTTTAATTTCATAAATCAGTGCGGAACCCTTTGTGGTTCTTTTGACACTTTTCACTTGGCCGGTTTTTTTATTATGTAGCATAAGTATGAAAATACCACCAAATTCACAAGAAAATCAAATTTCGTTGCTATTTTGTTGTTAGTATCTCATTTCCGATTAGAAGACGATACAATCGTTTTTTTGTGCTTTATCTGTTCACGTAGCGATTGTCAATATTGATTTTTTTTATGTGGTAGGTGGCAGACAAGCAGACGGATCACTTGATGGTACGCGTTTGCCGCGCCCATACACAACTGCAACATCAGTAGAGTCACAATTGCACTGCTAACTTTTAACCTCCTTTCCCCCAATTAGGCCTCTGATACCCACACTCACTTGACGAAACACAGCGCAGGCGCTGCTTCACGCCGGTATTTTGTAAATTAGTTCTGTTGTGTAGTGGTAAACGTAGTAAGTAAGTAAGTAGTAATCTTCTTCTATACTATTTATAAAGAGGTAAATTGCACATTCAACGACAGGGCTTATATTTAAACCGAAAAAGCGAAACACTTGCGCAATGTAATTGACTTCCAGCGCCATCTATTGGTCCCAAAACGAAGTAAGGGCGAGTCACTAGTATTGAATTAGTAACAAGAAACTTTTAAGTGAATAGCGCACTTAATACAAAAATTCATCGTTTGTCAATTTCAAAGATTGGAACTAAGTTCTGAAACGAAGTGAGCGGATCACTTACTTACTTACTACTCTGGCTCAGCGAATCAAGGTGGATCTTGGCCTCTGACACTAGACTTCGCCATTCCGATCTGTTTTCGGCCACCTGTCGCCAGTCCGGCTGTTGTAAATAGGAAAGATCACTATCCATCCGATCACTATGTGATTGCCAAGTCAATAAATGAATAACTGACTTGACAAAACATGGATCTCACAACTTTTTACGGCATTTGCGAGACTTGGTTTTTTTGACTAGTATTGTTTTGATGGGATAAATAGTTTTTCATAAAAGAAAATACGACTTTTGTATCATTATTAGTAGGAACCGGGGCGTCGCACTGTGAGTGGCCGCCTTTAGATCGATCGGAGGATAAGTTTTAATCGAAGGCAAAACATTATAAAAGTGTTGCAAGATAATTTTAAGGGACTGGTGAGCAATATGAAGTTTCTAGCATTGATTCTTGTCTTTGTGGCGGTTTCTGCTAAACATGAGCAGTATACCGGGTGAGTGTCATTTTTTTGTGTACAGCAGATAAACTAGCATACGGTGATGGTAAGTGATTGCCGCCGCCGTCATTGGGTCAACATGCAAGGCATCTTAAATGCGTTGCTGGGTCCTTAGGAAGGAATGAGCCCGTTGTGTGAAGATTTCCCTGGTTGACAGCTGGTTTTATAATTATTCATTATCGTTATCTACTCATTACACTCAAATCCACTGATGTGACCGTGATCGTAAGCCACGCTTCGGCATGAATAGATCGTCTTAACTGGATTTATAACACGAACTTACAGTATGTTTCGAATTTTTCGAACATAGCTCGGGTTTGGTGGTCACAAATCTGTAATAGGTGGAGATTAAACCAAATAGTTGCTATGATTTAATTTCTATGATGGAGGCGTTTGCCGTGCAATGGGATAGTATATAAGCTGATTCTTTTACGAGTAGTATACACAAGACTACCTACTCTTGTACTTTGAGCGGGCGGCTATGCAGCTCTTATCCAGACCAGTATCAGTGCAAACAGCTTCATCTATTACTCTTATACTTACTTAGTAGACGATTAATTTTAGGAGAAATATAATTTGATTTACTCAATTTCTTTTCAGGTGGAAGTCATACTTTGTCAGGCCACAAACTGACGACCAGCTAGCGGCAGTAGTCGAGATGGGTCAAACCTTTGACCTGGATTTCCTCGCGAATCCTACCATAGGGCATGAAGGCGTTGCTCTGGTCCCACCTAGACATCAAGCTGCTTTTACCAAAGCCCTTGAAGTTATAGGCGTTCCCTACAGAATCCATGTTGATGATATAGTTGAGTAAGTATCGATTTATAAGAAAAAAATGTTTTATACTTACAAATCGATAAGGCGAAACACTAACGCGATGCAATCAACGCCCAGCGCCACCTATTGGTAGACAGTGGAACTACTGTTCCGAAACGAAGTGAGCCCTCACTTCGTTTTCACTTCGGGCCACTAGTCTATAACGAAAGCCTTAAGACTTGTCTAGTTTGAGGAGGTCGACTGCATTCTAATAGTTACTTTTGAAATTTATTCGGCTATGAGTGTTCTATTGTTATAAAATTATTTATTATAATATATTAAATCATTACAGAACTCTTCGTAAAGAAGACCAGGATATTGAAGCTACACAAGAGTCTGTAGCCAGAGGAGGAAAAGTCAGTATGCCTTATGACAATTACCAGAGATTCCATGTGGTACGTAGATAAATATTACTTAAATCACTAGTTAAATTGAACTGCAATTTGAAATATACTTTTTTTGTACTATGCCTGCTTAGTTATTGAAAATTCAAGCTTCTGGTTTTATCCAAAACGAAGTTATAGGGGATTGAAAATGGCCTGAACTGCTTTGAGAAAAGGATGGCAGGTCCGTGCCGCGTGTTTGCTCAACTTGGCGGGGGCACTGCTGTGCTCCCAGATGTACCTACACATAATAGTGACATTAAAAATGTTTTTATCATTTCAGTATAACGAATACCTTCAAGACATTGCAAGGCGATTCCCAGACCGCGCCACATTGGTGACTTCTTACAAGTCCTTCGAAGGGAGACCTATCAATGTCCTCAAGATCTCCACCACCAACTTCGAAGACAAGACCAAGCCTATCATCATGATTGACGCAGCAATCCGAGGGAGGGACTGGATTGCCCCTCCAACAGTGACGTGGGCCATCCACAAGTTGTTAGAAAATGTCTCTGACACTGATCTGGTCGAGAATTTTGATTGGATCCTGATACCCATTGCTAACCCTGATGGCTATGAATTCACACATACTGAGGTAATTATTATCTTAGTTTTTGTTTCGCTGAGTGAGAGTAACGGAGGTCCAATGGGGGGGAAGTGAAGTTACAGTATTAACAGCACACGTGATGCCGCCGCCCATAGGCACCTGTTACAACAGTAGAGTCACAAATGCGTTGCCCACCATTAACCTCTTTTTCCCCCCATTGGGCCTCCGGTACCCTGAGTCAGTCAACTAAACACAGCGCAAGTCTATGACGCCACAGACTCACCATAGCCGCCGTCAAGTCTGAGTCACAAATGCACTGGGCCTATTTTTCTCATGAGCCCTTATTTTCTTCTGTTAGTGCGAGGTGTTAGTTACTTTGGTCAAGCTGTCCCATTCAAGCCGATGTATGACTATTTGATGATAAAAAGGATTATCATTACAATGACATCTAATTGTTAGGTATATGTTTGTGTTTTATTTTGTGAATCATTATGTCTTCACTGCTGCAAAAGCCCAGAAAGCAGAGAGTGAACTGTTTATTGGAATAAAAAATATTAGAAAGATAAATAAATACTCTGATCTCTAGAAAGTTGAAAGATATAATATCATCTATACTCATTATAATGAGAGAAATCTGAAAGCTGAACTGAAAACACGAACACTTGCGCGATGCACTTGACTTCTTTCTTCACCATCTATTAGTACTGGTTTATGTTAAGTAACGAATAAAGGGAGGCCGCTAGTTCCATCTAAAGATTGTTATCTCTTATCCTCTCTTATCCAGGATCGTTGGTGGAAGAGAACACGCCAATACCACAGCACCATCATCACCCGGCTGTGCCCAGGCGCAGACATCAACAAGAACTTCCCAATCGGCTACTTGCTCGGACCTGGCTACATCAACCCTTGCGGGAGCAATTTCTTCGGTTTCGGCCCCTTCTCTGAAATCGAAACCAGAGCCATTCAGAGACATTGTCCAAGAAAACAGTGACAGGATTGCGCTGTACATCTCCATGCAAGCCTACGGCAGCCAGCTTCTGTACCCTTGGGCCTACAGTGGGTTGTTAGCGGACAACACTTTGGATCTTCATTTGACTGGCGCCAGCATGGCTGATGCAATTTTCGAGAGCCAGCAATCCCATTTCCCGAAATATGTCGTCGGTAATTATGGCATGGTGCTTCGGAGTGGAATAGGTGGAACTGCTGTAGACTGGGTTTATGACTCTGGAGCTCGTTTAGCATATGAGATGAGGTTGCCTGGTCTAAGCCATGGCTTTAACTTGCCTGCGAGGTACATAAAGCAAGTGTGCATGGATACCTGGGAAGGAATTGCTGCTGGTGCTAGAAAGGCCGGTGAAGTATTTAAGAAATAAAAAGAAGATAAAAAGAAAAGGCATTAAAATGATTTTCCGAATATAGAACATGTTTTATTTAAATATAATTGTGTGTTTTGTGTATATTAACAGTATTGCACCAATTTCACGCACTAAATATTGTATCGATAGTATCGATACTATTGACATTTTCAATTCAATTGATATCCTGAATAATTTTAGAGGTCATCAATCGCTAGTGCTAGTAAATTATCGATTCTTAAAGTGTTGCATTTTTGTGACATGACTCTTTTTACCTATGAGGACTCTATCCTCTGGTGTTAAGGTTGACTGCTGATTTCGATACATATATGTCTGTGAATAACTGTTAGTGTTATTCTGATATTAAGATATGTTCTTGTGAAATTTCATAACAATCCATACAGTATTTTTTGCGTGAAAGAGGAACAAACACACTCTTACCTTACCAGCAACGGGTGGCGCTAATGTGACTGAACCATACAAAAATTAATTTCATATACGACTAGAGATACGAACCACAAACGCAAGAAAAAATAGACAGAAGTATTCCATCTTCTATTATATCCTCAACACTTTCATGTCTTCTATATTATTAGGATATGATAGAATAAGGGTGCGGTTACACAAAAGCAAAGTTGCGCGGAGTTGAGGTAGACTAAAAAAATTTTACACTTCAGTCGAAGAATTTGCGGAGAAGAATTATACTAAATGACGAAATACTAAATGAGTGAGTGAGTGCACCGTAGGTCCAATTAGAGGGGAGCTGCCCTTCCCCTTGTGACTCTACTGATGTTGCAGGTAGCTATGGGCGACGGCAATCGCTTATCAGGTGATCTGTATGCTCGTCTGCCATCTATCACATGAAAAATGACCTTTTTGGCCATTGCTTATTCTATTTTCTACCATCTACAACCATACAACAAGAATACAGAATGCCGGCTTCCTAAATCGTAATATTTGACTCAGAGTGCCACCCTACTTAAAGACCTTGGAAAAGCCTTCGGCATGAATGGGCCGACTCGACTGGAGTAAAGACGGATCATCTAGTAGCAAGATCCGGCTTCTCTGTCTATTTATTTTGGTGACATAGAGCTATGCCAATATACGGTAACGGGTATGAGTAAAGCATTTCTCTATGCTGGACGTAAAAACCCACTTCTGTGGAAACGCAGCCTAATAGGTAAAAATATACGCGCTGCCGAATTTATCAGAGTTTTTATCGCACGCGCCGATAAAATAATACGATTGGTGATGCGAATTGTAGGTCAGATTCCCACGATCTTACAAAATAGCTGGCATTTTTTTTCAAAGTTACTTATACTTATATAGGTTTTAGGTTAGGTTAGAACTTGCCTCAGTGATACGTGCCCTGTGGCTAGGGGCGTTAAGAATACTGCCAAGATACTCCCGGCCTGTCGTAAGAGGCGACTAAACGGGCTTTGAAGTAGGTACGTGAACATGCCACTACTGGGGAGTGGCTTGCTCAGTATCACGACTCCGCGATGGAAAAAATCCTACTGGATGTCCTGGTAGGTCGCGCATTTGGGAAGGGCTGCATTGCGCCAAACAATTTGGCTCAAAGAGGCGAGCGCGATTTGCAGTACGGTCCAGTCCCGGCTGTGGGGCATCCGACCGCGTTTGCGCTGAGATGGACACCCCAAGGGTTTTGGTTAGGGATAGAGTCCCACACACCACCTTGTCCCCCACATGTGGCAAGGTGTAGTCCATGATGGTGAAAAAAAATGGCCCCAGTGATACCAGATAATGTGGGGTCACCATTTTTTTATGTCCCAGGGGAAATAATAATAATAATTTGTTTATTTCAGGCTACAAGATAAGTACATTTAACAAACATTTCGTTGGCCCATATAATAAATACCTTACAGTCTAACATATTATTATTTTATTATATTAAATATTCTATTTTATTTTATTATTTGCGGCGTGAATCTGCTGGCAGCCGTCCTCGAAATTTCCGGAAGACGACTCCCTGCGGCCAGAAGTCCTCCTTCATAAAGGTCGCCAGAGAATCCGTCGGGACCCGCACCACAAACGAGTTGAAGCTCACTTTGTGGCGAGAATCCAAACGCTCGACCCTCAGCGTCCAGTTGGACTTTTTGCACACGTAGTCTACCACCCCTTCGACCTTCGTAGACCAGTGTAACCGGGACACATACAGCTGCGTAGTGTGAGCAGCAAGCGTTCAGGTCCAATCGGTGCAGAACCAATGAAACCAAGAAATGCGTTACGTATTTAGGTGACTCCGTGCGTTATGTCGGATTCCCACCGCGATGGCGGGGGTATACCAACCAACTAAAACCCCTGGGCACGCTCTAACTGCTCTTAAGTGGTGAGAGACTACACGTGACCGAGTTTGTATGAAATGCTGACATTTTTCTATACGATTTCTCTAAAGTCAAAGAACTAAATTCTTGGTTAAAGGGTAAGGGAGGGAGGGAAGAGAGGTAAATGTTCACTGTTGCACCCTGTATTACGCCATCTAGCGAATTAATACGAGAAAGTCTCCATTGAACACTAAGCGTCTGCGTCTGGCCTTAGATAGATAGATTAGATTAATCTAAGGCGAGGGTTTATAAAAGTGTTGAAAACGATACGCAAGTCAACAAATAGACACGTGAATTAAGATGAAGTTGGTTTTACTTTTATTAGTTTTCGCAGCAGTCGATGCTAAGCATGAAGAGTATGTTGGGTAAGTAGATTTGTTGTTGAGTGTACAATAGGGTATTTGACTAATCTCGATATAGTTAAAAATATTGATACTTTATCGAAGTCAGGCCATTATCCAACATTTTCAGTTAAAAATATAACTTCTAGCTGGTTTTGTAAGCATTCAAAGTTTCATGAGCAAGTCCATTTTTAAAGTATGAATTTTAGTAAAATAATTATGTCATTGAACTACCCATACTTTTTACACCATCTATATATAAAACCATTTAAGTACTTAAACCAAATAAAATTTACTAGTCGCGCACACAAGATACTAAGATGTGACATCACTCGTCAGTAGCCATTTGTATAGAGTAGCCTTTTGATGAAATAGGTAGAAATACATGCAGTCAAAAAAAGTGAAATACCCTATAATCAATAATTAATTTCACGGCCTCATTAACAAATTAATAAAGGTTATGTTAAGGAGAGAAGATCACTTAGGCACAGTCTTAGAAATGTAAAATTGCGAAAAAAATACTGTCATTTGCAACTGTTTCATACTTAGTAATTATGCAAAAATGTTAGTTCCTCTTTGGCAACTGGTGGCGAATCTCAGTTGTCAGTGACTGGAAGTGATAATTACGTACAAATACATACGTCAAATTTCTTCAACTAACTCTCATCTTACTGTCAAATACATGGTTGATCAATTGAGGAAATTTGACAGTTTGTGGTGATCTGATGTGTGGCTGTATGTAAGTGTAAGTAAGTAAAGTATCAGCCTATATACTGTCCCACTGCAGGGTAAAGGCCTCCATCATAGAAATCAAGTTATCGCTACTATGATGGGATTAGGATGTACGGTGGCCTGCACATCAAGTTACTACAATCTGTCAAATTTCTTCAATCGAACCTCACTTTTATGTCAAACGTGTTTGGTTCAATATCAACTGAGGAAATTTGACAGATTGTAGTAACTTGATGTGCTGGCCACTGTACCTAAGTGTATTTTACATTAAAATTAAAAATGTATTTTTAGGTAGGTTTGCAGTTGTTTATTTAATTATGAATTTAATATTATCTAAAAGTAAAGCATGCTTTCAATAATAAATAAAAATGTAATCTTATCGTATCTTATCATTAAAATAGTATCATTTTTGTAGCAACGTGCCGGCTTCTGTATTCACAGAGACCTACAATTTGGGTGTCTTTAAATGGAGAGTAAATAGGCTTCTTCTGGGAAAGCACGCTACATCTTAAACCTCCTTGTCACTCTCCATCAGGTGAGATGAGGTCAAGTGCAAACCCATCTTCTATGCTATTTATAAAGAGATAACTTCCGTAGACAACGACAAGGCTTATTCGTAAACCGAAAACACGAAACGCTTGCGCGATGTAATTGGACACAGCGCCATCTATTGGCTCATTTCTGAATTACGGTCCCGAAGCTAAGTGAGGGTGGGCCTTTAGTTTAATAAAAAAAAGCGTAGCTGTTATCAATGTGGGTGTAAAATAATTCCTTCCGCTATATCGACCAGAGTTCTCAATGTAGTAAGATAGTTATTGATTGATCATTGGCTGGACTTATGGCGTATTTAGGAGCGACCATGCCTCATGCCTACGCCAAAGTTATTTTGTTTAAGTCCCTGGACCATGGACCAAATTTTTTAATCACGTCCACATCAGAAAACTTAACGAGTTCTGACAAGGCGTTGTTTTTTAGAGAAATGACAATAATTGGCAGGCTATATAAAATACTTACCATGGCTTTAAAGAAAAAAAAATAAGTGTGATTATAATGACCATTAAAGGTTTCATTTTTATCATTAAGTATGCAACTTTTTTTTAAGTGTTGGTGTGAAGACAAGTTATATTATAAGAAATAACTCGCCATGGCACTAATATGAAGAGGCAGTCACAAAAACTAGTATTATCGCTGGGTTTAGAATATCGATGTCTACTGAGAAAATAAAATTAATCAAGATGTCGCCCATTGCCAACATGCTGTTTCCTCTCCTCTACCTAAAGGTTGTCTGGAAGAAATCGCTACAAGCGATAAGACCGCCTCATTGTACTATAGCTGTTGCTTCACTCGTGTATACTATTTCTAAATTCTATAATCAACACTTCTATTCTATGTATATCTATCCCCAAATCAAATACGGAATGATGATTTGATTTCTATGATTGAGACCTTTGCCCCACAGTGATTAAATAGATACAGAGCTTAGCATTGGATAGGATAGGATCTAACGATAAAAAAAATTTAATAAGTATGTACGTATTAGAATTAGAAAGATTAGGATTGCCTTCTTTGATCACAAATAAAGATACTTTAATCAAATTAAGGAGATTAAACATTTTGTCTTATGACGTCAAGGCAAAATCCACAACTACGAAGTATAGAATAACAAAGGTATACCTAAGTCTAATACTAAAGGAAAACTGATAAAATCTTTATTTTGAAGACAACACAACAAAACCTAATCAAAGCACGTGTAACCATTTGGGTGTCTGTTTAATTTATTAAATTACTTCGCTTCGGGACCGTAATTCAGAAATGAACTAATAAATGTGCTCAATTACATCACGCAAGCGTTTCGTGTTTTCGGTTTACCTATAAGCCTTGTCGTTGTCTATAGAGGTTATCTCGTTATATCATATTACTTACTACTTACTTACTACTTACTTACTTACTTACTTACTTACTTACTTACTTACTTACTTACTTACTTACTTACTTACTTACTTACTTACTTACTTACTTACCTACTTACTTACTTACTTACTTACTTACTTATACTTACTTACTTACTTACTTTATTTTACTAAGTACTTACTTACTGTGTACAAGCAAATAAAGTTTAAGTACTTTCTGCCGCACAGATACGTTAATTAAACCTTATTTATTACTTAAGTAAAAATATTCTCCCTTTTAATAGACTTAAAGACTATCTATAATTAAAATAATGAGCATTAAGGTTAAATTACGTTTCTGAGTGCGGCAGTTAGACTTACTGGATCACGGTTAAACGTTTTTTTTTATGTGATAGGCAGACTAGTAGGCGGATCACCTGATGGTAAGCAATTGCAGCTGCTCATAGACACTTGCAACACCACTGGAGTTACAAGTGCGCTGCCAACCTTTTATCCCCTTCCCCCCGGGTAGGCCTCTGTTATTAGAACCTATCATAGTTACACTAATTTATGTTTTTTTTTTGCAGGTGGAAAACTTACTTAGTAGGACCGAAGACTCAAGAACAATTAAAGGCAGTGGGTTCATTGATAGATGAATTTGAGCTGGACTTCCTTGGGAAGGCCAGTGTTGGCCGAGAGGGACTGGTACTGGTGAAGCCTGAATACCAGGTGGCCTTCACCAAGAGTCTTGAGGCTTTTGGAGTCGATTACAGAGTACACACTGATGATGTTGTAGAGTAAGTATCTGTTTTTTTTTTAATTTTTAACCCCTCAGGTTATGGGACAACTCGCCCGATAAATTTCACCACCGTACTACATGCCATAAACTTGGATTCCATCAATACCACCTGGATGGTTGGCGATCCTCTACCGTGCGCTTTACACGACTCTCTGCCACACACCTCCTCATTGTGGAATTATCTTCCCGCAGCGGTATTTCCGAACCCATACTACTTCAAGAAATTAGCCTATACCTTCCTAAAAGGCCGGCAACGTATCCGCACTCCTTTTAATGTAGCTGATGTCCATGGGCGGCGGTATTCGCTTTCCATCAGGTGACCCACTTGCTCGTTTGTCTTCCTATATTAACATCGTAACGCCCAGACAGCAGACACAATGGAAAATCAATTGTTTTATGCCTTTTAAAAGGCTTACGGGCCTACTACTAGTATGTTTTTTTTTATTACGATGTTATAAAAAAAACAATTTCAAGATTTTTTACTCAGTTACTGTTCTAACCTAACCAATATTTTAGTGATGATAATACTGACTAAACTCTACTAAAAGGAAAAATATTGGATTCTGTGGGTAACTGTGAAACAAGCCGCATCGGCTGATGCAATCCAAAGATTTTAATTAGTATCTAGTGGTTTTTAGTGTACAAATTTGGTGTTACTTTGTGCAGTGAAGTGCCGCAGGGTGATATTAATATAAGAATCATTGAATTGTGTCGTTTTTAACACTGCTATTGTGTGTCGAGTGAGTTGTCACGTGAACAATTTGCTTTGACCTAATAGAGTCTTAAAACCTACGGCTTTGTTAAAAATAGTCTCCACAGAATCCTTAGGACATTAAAACGCTAAACACCGGCGTTTTATTGAGTGACTGTGACTTCGACTGACTTCGACTGTTGACTACACTTTATCAAACTACACTTGACATTGGCAAAATTAAATGTGTCATGAACACAATACAGGCCATAATTTAAAAAAAAAAAAAAAAAAGGAAAAATATTGTACAAGTTAGTTAGAGCAGTGACGAGCAAAAAAATCTTAGATTCTCGGACGAGTTGACACTACCCCTTTTATGAGATAGCCCCGCTGGTCCAGTGGTTTAAGTACCACCGGCCGTGATTTCGGGATCCTGGGTTAGATTCCCGGGTCGAGCAAAAGTATGTTTCGACTTTTTCGAACGTAGCTCGGGTTTGTGTGTTTAGTAAAGTAATTTTAAGATTAGAATCGTTGAATTGTATACGTATACGTTTGTGGAATGATAAAGAAGAGGCCTAATAAGTACACAGCTGTGGTTGGATGTGGCCTATTATGATGATGATGAATGTAGTTTTCATGTAACAATCTGTTCCCGATACTTCTACTTCAAATCATAAAAATATCCACGCATTGTAGATAAATTGGAAGAATAAAATTGTCAAAAATACGTCTGTAAATATTTTATCACATTGAATATTACAATGACCTGTATTTGGAGATAATTTTGTCGTAATTGGTTCGATAAAAGATTATATTTTCGCTGCGCAGAAGTTATTATTGGCATTATGCCCTTAATTCTTCTTTTATTGGTTCTGACACGTGACTATTATGAAAAAAGTAATACATTTATCATCGAAACGTTTTGATAAAAACATGGCTAAAATATATTTGTAAACTTTCGCGTTGCATTTTACAAATATTTATATAAACGAGACTAAACGCGAGGATATAATTCAAATAAATATAAGTATAGGTACTAGTGGCCCGCCCTCACTTCGCTTCGGGACCGTAATTCAGAAATGAACCAATAGATGGCGCTGTGCTAAATTACATCGCGCAAGCGTTTCGTGTTTTCGGTTTACCTATAAGCCTTGTCGTTGTCTATTGAAGTTGTCTCTTTATAAATAGTACAGAAGTACTGATGAGATACATAGGTACATTAAAGCTTTTACTGCGTGACGTTTCGACTGCGTTGCTAGCCGTGGTCACAAATGGACTAGCCGTTGTTACGAGGTCAAAACGTCAAGCTGGTAGTGTTATTAATGTCATCATCATCATCATTTCAGCCAATAGACGTCCACTGCTGGACATAGTTCGGTTTAGTAGTGCGCCTGCACCATACCTACCTATTCTACTATATTATTTAGGTACTGTGTGTAGTGACGGCTGCGTTCGCCGACTAAGTGATCTTCACACAAATGTTTGTCCAAGGTAGGGATCGAACCCACGACCTTTGTCGTATAAGGCAGGGTCACTACTTAAAATGCGCCATCCGGGCAGCCAGTAAATGATTTGGAAGTTAGCAAAAATCATTTTCTAATATTTTTTACGAGATTTTATTCAGCAAATCAGGTGACTCCCAAAGACCTTTTATATGGGCATAAAATAATTTTATCGAAAACGTTTCCTCCCTTGGTAATAAAAGGTTTAAATGTTTTTGATAGCTCTATTCCATAATTTCCAATTTAAATTCCAGTGCTCTCCGTAAAGATGATGAGGACATCCAAGCTTGGAGCCAGGAGACCTTCGGGAGGAGTGGAAGTGCCAATGTGCCTTATGATAACTATCAAAGACACCATGTGGTACGTATTCTTTTTATAATATGATAGGTGGCAGACGAGCAGACAGATCACCTGATCGTAAGCGATTACCACTGCGATTAGACACCTGCAACACCAGTCACAAGTTCGCTGCCAACCTTTAACCCCTTTTCCCCCCAATTGGGCGTCCAGTACCCTCAATCAATCGGCGAAACACAGCGCAGGCGCTGCTTCATGCCGGTGTTCTGTGAGGCCGTGGTATCAGGAAGAAAGAAAAAAAAGAAGTTAGCCAAGTGACTTGTTCATTTTGTATGGGGAGTCGAAAAAAGTTTCGACCAATTTTCAAAAGAACAATTTAATGCTGTTTAGAATTATTGGTAAAAGACATGGATTAATGTAAATGATCACAGATATAACCTGCATGTATTTTTAAAAACTCAACATTACTTGCCTTATTGTACTTCTATTGTTGTTATCTCACCCATGCATCCTATTTCTGAGCAAGAAAGAACATCTATATGTATATCTATCATTCCAGTATGACAATTACCTGGACGACGTTGCCCGCCGTTTCCCTGACCGCGCCACCGTTTTTTCACCGGCCAACTCCTTCGAAGGTCGTCCCATCAAAGTCCTCAAGATCTCAACCACCAACTTCCAAGACACACGCAAGCCCATCATCTTCATTGACGGAGGCATCCATGCGCGAGAGTGGATCTCCCCCCCAACGATCTCTTGGGCGATCCATAAGCTCCTAGAAGATGTGACTGAGCCCGACCTGGTTCAGAATTATGACTGGATATTGATACCTGTGGCCAACCCTGATGGATATGAGTTCAGTCATACTAATGTGAGTAAACGTGTTATGTTTGTTGAATAAGGTAAAGCTATACAAAAACATTTCAAAGAGTCATGTTTCTCATCCATTTAAAACAACCATGATTTGAATGGTTAATGAAGACGTGGTTAAAGGAATATAAACTGTCTACAGATACGCCCTGTATTTTAAATATTTGTCCATATTGGGAAACTTTGTTTTACTTCGTGCCCCGAGCCATGAAGTCATGGAATGCCCTTCCAGTTCATGTCTCCTCCTTCTTACAATCCTGGGTTTTGTAGGCGGGACGTAAAACGGCATCTCAGCAGGCCGTCAGGGTGAGGATGACAGACTCAATTGGTACTTAGTCTGTTCTTTTGTGCCTGTCAACCTTATATTTGGATCTCACGGTCGCTTATCATCAGGCGGAGTGAGGTAATCTTGATTGTCCTCAATATTAAAAAAAACCCACGACCTATGTCCTACGGGTTAGGATCACTATATGAGGTTAAAAATGATGTTTATTTTTATAATAGTGACAACATCAGTTTAAAACCAAGACTAGGGTCCGGTGTTCAGGGTTTCTGCTGACTCCACTGGTATTGCAGCAGCAATCGCTTACCATCAGGTAATTAACGTCTACTAGTTTGCCACTCATCCCATAAAAAAAAATCTTAAATGTTTTTGATAGCTCTATTCCATAATTTCCAATTTAAATTCCAGTGCTCTCCGTAAAGATGATGAGGACATCCAAGCTTGGAGCCAGGAGACCTTCGGGAGGAGTGGAAGTGCCAATGTGCCTTATGATAACTATCAAAGACACCAAGTGGTACGTATTCTTTTTATAATATGATAGGTAGCAGACGAGCAGACAGATCACCTGATCGTAAGCGATTACCACTGCGAATAGACACCTGCAACACCAGTCACAAGTTCGCTGCCAACCTTTAACCCCTTTTCCCCCCAATTGGGCGTCCAGTACCCTCAATCAATCGGCGAAACACAGCGCAGGCGCTGCTTCATGCCGGTGTTCTGTGAGGCCGTGGTATCAGGAAGAAAGAAAGAGAAGAAGTTAGCCAAGTGACTTGTTCATTTTGTATGGAGAGTCGAAAAAAGTTTCGACCAATATTCAAAAGAACAATTCAATGCTGTTTAGAATTATTCATAAAAGACATGGATTAAACTAATGTAAATGATCACAGATATAACCTGCATGTATTTTTAAAAACTCAACATTACTTGCCTTATTGTACTTCTATTGTTGTTATCTCACCCATGCATCCTATTTCTGAGCAAGAAAGAACATCTATGTATATCTATCATTCCAGTATGACAATTACCTGGACGACGTTGCCCGCCGTTTCCCTGACCGCGCCACCGTATTTTCACCGGCCAACTCCTTCGAAGGCCGTCCCATCAAAGTCCTCAAGATCTCAACCACCAACTTCGAAGACACACGCAAGCCCATCATCTTCATTGATGGAGGCATCCATGCGCGAGAGTGGATCTCCCCCCCAACGATCTCTTGGGCGATCCATAAGCTCCTAGAAGATGTGACTGAGCCCGACCTGGTTCAGAATTATGACTGGATATTGATACCTGTGGCCAACCCTGATGGATATGAGTTCAGTCATACTAATGTGAGTAAACGTGTTATGTTTGTTTAATAAGGTAAAGCTATACAAAAACATTTTTTCAAAGAGTCATGTTTCTCATCCATTGTAAACAACCATGATTTGAATGGTTAATGAAGACGTGGTTAAAGGAATATAAACTGTCTACAGATACGCTCTATATTTTTAATATTAAAATGTAAATAGGAAACACATGAACTGGAATGGCATTCCAGTTCATGTGTTTCCTCCTTCTTACAATCCTGGGTTTTGTAGGCGGGACGTAAAACGGCATTTCAGCAGGCCGTCAGGGTGAGGATGACAGACTCAATTGGTACTTAGTCTGTTCTTTTGTGCCTATCAACCTTATATTTGGATCTCACGGTAGCTTATCATCAGGCGGAGTGAGGTAATTTTGATTGTCCTCAATATTAAAAAAACCCACGACCTATGTCCTACGGGTTAGGATCACTATTTGAGATTAAAAATGATGTTTGTTTTTATAATAGTGACAACATCAGTTTAAAACCAAGAATAGGGTCCGCTGTTCAGGGTTTCTGCTGACTCCACTGGTATTGCAGCAGCAATCGCTTACCATCAGGTTATTAACGTCTACTAGTTTGCCACTCATCCCATAAAAAAAAAATCTTAATGTTTTTTGATTTAATTATTTTGATTACACAGAACCGCTGGTGGCGAAAGACCCGCTCAACAGATACTTCTGCGACCAGCAGGCTTTGCCCAGGAGTCGACGGCAACCGTAACTACGACTTCGCATGGAATACAGTTGGAACCAGCAACAACCCTTGCATGGAACACTACGCTGGCAACCAGCCCTTCTCCGAAGTGGAAACCAGGGTTCATCCGAGACCTGCTCATCGAACATCTCGATAGGATCGCTTTGTATTTAACGATGCATAGCTATGGTAGCATGATTCTGTACCCTTGGGGCCATGATGGGACACTGTCCCCTAACCACGTGGCCCTTCAAGACGTAGGTGATGCTATGGGGGATGCTATCACCGCTAATCAGTTGAGCCACTTCCCGAGGTATCTTGTAGGGAATTCTGTAGATGTTATAGGCTATGCCGCGTCTGGGGCTTCTGAGGACTATGCCCACTCGATAGGCGTTTCTTTGGCGTATACTTATGAACTGCCAGGATTTGGTTCTGGGTTTAATGGTTTTAATTTGAACCCTAGGTATATTGAGCAGGTGTGTCGGGATACTTGGGCAGGAATTGCTGCTGGAGCCAGGAAAGCTAATGAATATTTTAGGCGTAAATAGTGTTGATTTGATTGATTGATTTGATTTGATGGATTGCTTTAATTGTAAAGTTTTAATAAAAATGTGATATTAATAAATAATTATTTTTATGACTATGAATGACATTTTTTTTAGTTCCTTTCACCGACCTTGGGAGAGCCACGCTTAATGGGCCGGCTCGACAGGAATGATACACATTAATGAGAGAGGAATGATAATGGCGTCGCAGAAAAACAAAAGCAACGCCAACGCCAAGCAATAGACATCCACTGCTGGACATAGGACTTCCCCAACGTCCACACAGATCGGTCCTGTGTCACCCGCATCCAAGGGACTCTGCTCTTGTTAGATCGATATTTTTTATTGCACAGAAATAGAATACATGAGTGAAATATTGTATTTCTGCGCAACAAAGAATATATCTAATCTACTAACCTGCTGGGTACTAAAACATCGGGTATCAAGAAACCTCACCAAACATATTTCACCCCAGGCATCCTAGGAATAGCGAATGCTCAGAATTGGAAATTGATCCGCAGTGCGCTGAAACTTTCTCTAGAAACGAGAAAAATCCAATTAAATTCAAGTTTACACGGATAAGGTTTGGTTGCGGAGCAATATGCTAAGTTACCTGTAAGGAGGAAATAAGGATAGTTTGATGAAAATATTGGATTTGGCTACATGAAAACAATGTTGTCTACACATCCATAGAAAAATACTGAGTGAATTCGTAAAGGTGACACCGTAACGAAACTAGCGCCGCTAATTGATTTAAATGATTGTGACGATTATGAGATAATTACTTATTTAAAAAAAATCCTTTTATGAAAACATTGAGGAATGCATTAACAATTTTTTGAGATGCGTAACAATATTTTTTACACGCGTTGCAAGCAACAATAATTTTCATAATTGCGAAAAGTGGCCACTTTTAGCATTATGAGCATTATTGTGATTTGTAGGAAGAAATAATTAATTACATTATTTTTGCCCCAAAATTTTTTTCTGCTAAAAAAGTTGGCAGCCCTAGTCTGTTTGGAGAACATTGGAGGCCTATGTCCAGCTGTGGACGTTTATTGGCTAAAATGATGATGATGAGGTTACAAAGTCAAACAAAACAAATGATTAAGTCACTTTTTTTTTGTTTTACACTTTATTGCACGCAAAAAACAGTATATGTACTTATGTCAGAAAAAATCACTGTGAAATCACATTCTAGTCATTGGGTATTGCTAGAACATAGTAACGTAGGGTTGTTGGGAACTACTGCTTTGATCCCGTTATCAGAGATGTGACATGAGCTTGAATGATCGGATATCCGGGTAGTCTAGATTCACTGTTATTCTTGAATTAATCGCAATTAATGTAGCTTTTACTATCATAATAGTCTTCATCCCTTATGCAACATTTCTTGAATCTAAAATAGCCCGATGGACATTGTTCACCATCTTTTATAAAATTCCGGTCACCCAGTTCGGAAGAGTCATCCAAATTTCTGGGTTTTGGCTCCACTGTCTTTCCTTTCGGTTTTTTCTTGGGATACATATTATCTAGCACTATTTGGTTCAAGATTTCATCGTCGAAAACTATCAGTGCTCCCGCTGACATTTCACTTGGCAAAGTTTTGCTATTGCACTGCACTATGATGAGTAATACACAAATACAAATTAACTTTTCCATTTTGGAAAAATAGGAGCTTAGAAGTCTTGTGTGTTTGTTGGTAGAATAAACCTTAGCTTACAGTCAGCTTACATTTAAATGGTCTGTTAGCTATTGATGCTGGCATAAGACTTGTTGCTCACTGCTTAAGCGATGCCAAAACTATAAACTAATTAGTTAATTATTTTGTGCCTGTCAACCTTATATTTGGATCACACGGCCGCTTACCATCAGGCGGAGTGAGGTCATCTTGATTGTTCTCAAAAATCTATTTTATTAAAAACACAACTATTCAATTACCTCCGTTTATTGTTATTTTACTTATTCTTATATAAAATATGAATACTTAATTGAGAGTTAAAAAAAATTGAACAGACATCATAATTAACAATCTAAGCAAGGGTCTCCTTAATTTATACAGACACACATTAATCGCAATTTCTGTAACTGTCCTCGTTTTCATAATCCTCATCTTGGATACAACACTTCTTATATCTAAAGTATCCAGCAGGACACTCTCCAATTATTATAATATGCCTGTTGCCTAGTTCAGAAGAATCATCCAAAATGGGAGACTCTGGATTCATTCTTCCATCAGTATCGGGTTTCCTCTTTGGGTACATGTTTTCTTGAACTAATTGGTTTAAGACTTCATCATCAAAAAATATGAGCGCTCCAGGTGGCGCCTTTTCTTCTGGCAAGATTCTGCTGTTACACTTCACTAACATTAGCAACAAACCAAAAGTAATTATCTTCACCATATTTGTAAAATCTTTTTAAAGTCCAAGGTTGCGACAACGTTGGTGGGATGAAGTTGAGCAAGATTTGCGTGGACTGCAGGCTGATGACTGGTAGGAGGTGGCGTAAGGACCGACCTAGATGGATGCTCTTATTATCGGACAAGGCTCACTTAGGGTCACTGCGCCAGCCTTGTTACTTAAGGTAATTATTGAAAAGAGTAGGAAACTTGACTGGAATGTTTGTTGATCTAATACCCTTTATATAGTAGGTGTAGTTAAAAAAAGGTTTAAAACATATTTGTACACGTATAAGGTTTGTCGTCCATAGCTGAAGCAGAATTACAGCGATTTAAAAAGTAACGATGATAAAATAACGGTAGTGTAGTATTCTAGTTTGTGGTTTTACGTTTCTAAATAGTATTGTAGGTTTTGTGTTCCAGTTACACAGACTTGAATACTCTTTTAATTGACCCCGGTATCGTAATGGGTGGGTGCAAACCACTGATAAATTACTTTTAACTTTTCAGTATTTTTTGTTCTCAAGTAAGTGATATTATGTTTTTAATGAGAAATAAACGATCTTTTAACTTAAAGTAGTCCAAGCGCACTTGAAGTGTCGTCACTTCGGGACTTTGAAGTGACGGCTTTTGACACAGTTATGAATAACACTTTACTGCATGGTGATAAATTATGAAGTCGTATGAAGTAGATACGTTACATAAAAATAAAGTAGGATAAGGATTTGAAGGTACTGACGGAGTCTAAGGAAAAAAACAAGAAGAGTGACGCTCTTAAATAAAAAGAAGATAAACTATGTCATATTTATGTGGATAACATACCTTAAGCAATTATACCATATTAACAATAAGTCCCTAATGATTACTCATTAATTAAATAAATTAGATCATTTTGCACTCTAACCGCAAGACACATTGCAACTTGCAACGATATGTTATTTATTTATTTGTAATATTTTAATTACTTCCTTAAACACACTATGTTGTAATTATACTAATTCTTCCCTCCTTTACAATATAGGTAATAATCTATCTATATGGTTTAATAGAATGGTAAAGAGTACTTAAAACGCTTTTAATTGTAAAATCATCATTATCTCGACGTGTTATTCCTAGTAGTGTCCAAAAGCTTTGTATACAAAACAATGGTTTTGGATACAATTGGGACTGACAACAATTAATAAAAGTCGAGCTAGTTTAGACAAGGTATCGTCTTAATGTTAAGATAGTTGAAACTTTCTTAAGATAAAAATTATCTTAATTGATTTGACAAAGTACTTGTTTCATTGGCAACCCACACTCGTCCACTGCTGGACATAGGTCTCCCCTAATGGATGTCACTGCTCCCAATTTGCGGCCACTCTCATCAGTCACACCAGCCAGCCTTGGAATGTCATCATCCCATCTTAGTCGCAGGGCGTCCTACACTACGCTTACCGAGTCACTATCTATACTATTTATAAAGAGATAACTTCTATAGACAACGACAAGGCTTATAGGTAAACCGAAAACACGAAACGCTTGCGCGATGTAATTTAGCACAGCGCCATCTATTAGTTCATTTCTGAATTACGGTCCCGAAGCGAAGTGAGGGCGGGCCACTAGTCTCTTATAAAATAAAAATAAACTTAATTAATTCAACAAAGTACTTGTTTACCAAGTCGGTTTAGTCAAAAGTTTTTCCTCACTCATTCCAGATGTGTAAATAAGTTTTGTCTTATGGGTAAACCCCCACGGAAGATTCCGGGTTGGAATCCCGGCCCAAGATATTCAAAAGAGGAACTTTTTTAATCAGAGCGGAGAGGGATATTCCCATAGTGGTAAATATTGTGAAAAGGATTTCCCATTAGTAAATGCATCTTCTTACTTGTTGAAACTCTTGGATATTGGTAGTAATAATAATAATAATTTACTACATCACATACATTGGTCTGACTCTGAGATAGGTAGCTCAAGCACCTGTGTTACAGATATCAGAACCAACAGTGGAATTACAAATATTACTATAATACTTTTCTTTTGTAAATACATACTTATAATACATAGAAAACACCCAGACCAATACACAAATGTTTGTACTGTGCGGGAATCGAACCCGCAACCCTTGGCCCAGACGCAGCATTCACTACCACTGAACCAAACGGGTCGTAGTATACCGTATCATCATCGGCCTGTAGTCCACTGCGCTTCGGCATGAATAGGCCGGCTCGACCGAAGTGACACCAGGGCTTCAAGGAAGATCGGCGTAAAGCAGCGCCTGCGCTGTGTTTCCTCGAGTGTGTGATGTTACCGGAGGCCCAATTGGGGTGAAAGGGGTTTTAAGGTAGTCAGCACACTTTTGACTCTACTGGTGTTGCAGGTGTCTATGGGCTGGCTATCGCTTACAATCAGGTGATCTGACTGCTCGTCTGCTACCTATCAAATAAATAAAAATCTAGCCACCGCACCTTCGAGGTCGTCAAGTTATTTTATGCAATGTATATGTAATAATGACTCATGCCAATACTGGTTGACCGTTATTGGGCAATTGCCATATTATATGCATTTTATTAGCACTGTCTTAGTATAATTGCTGGGTATTAAAATAAATAAATAATAATAAGACATTAAGGAGCACGATAGTGCATCGTCCAAGTAAATTATTTACCGAGCATAAATTTGCTTTATTTAATTCGCGTTCGAGCAGACGGTGGCGGACGCTACACAACTGGCCCGTTTTGTTTTCCCAGGGGAAACCATCATGGCCTTCACCTTGTCACTTGAGAAGGAATAGAAGGTGTGTGGGACTCTAACCCTAACCAAAACCCCTGGGGTGTCCATCTCAGCGCAATCGCGGTCGAATACCCCAGAGCCGGGACTGGACCGTACCGCTAATTGCGCTCGCCACTTTACGCCAAATCGTTTGGCGCAATGCATGAAGACCTTTTAATTGCACGACCTACCAGGACTAGAAGAATAGTTGATAAAATTCTAAAGGCAGAAGTAACTCTTTCGGCCGCATTGGCAACCAAGTTTGACAACCAGTTGCCGAAGAAGAACTGACGTTCTTGCTACTCAACCAGTTGCCAAACACGATAGGTTTTTCTTTTTTCGCATCTGCCTATTTGTGAAACTCCTTAGGTTTTTAACACATTTACGTGTTGAACTTGGCATTTACTTTACTTTCGTTACCACTCTGATTCACTTGCTTAAAAACCCCGCTTATTCACCTACAATAATTCATTAGACACGTCATACCTAAAGACACTTTGTATCATCAGAATATTATATTTACAGCTGAATAATCACTGCTGGTTCATTTAATAAAACCTGCTCTGCAGTCAACAGTCGCATCTACAAATTCTTTTAAATATTCTTTCAAGTGTCAAAGTGAATTTGGAAGCATTTAGCTGATAATCGTCTATCTTCGGATCTTCTAGTCTTCACCCATCTCTTTGGAAAATGGATAAATTTTTGTGCTTTTGTGTACTGGTGGCATTGATGGCAGTGACCTGCAATAGCAAAATCATTCGTGGAAGTTCGAAATTATCTGATTCAGCAATCGTTTTTGATGATGGTACCTTGGACGAACTGGTTAAAGGGAACATACACCCAAAGGCGCCAAATACCCGCAGTGGAGGTCATGGAGCGACGACGAACAAACCAACAGCTAAACCAATTTCTGACATTGAAAACCGAGCTATCTTTTATGACGATGCTTGTCCTGCAGGTTGTATCAAGTTTAAGGGAAAATGTGTAAAAAACGACGAAAACTACGATGAAAATAATTTAGTAGATGATTGTTCAAGTAAATGAGATGTTTATAAAATATTTTTATTTTGGTAATATTGTCCTGTATCCTCGGTAATAAGGACAAAGGAATTTGTCTTTGGACAAAGCAAAAAAAGCGAATGTCTAGCTGCCATTGACTTCGAAGAATTATTGTGTCTAAGTTTTAGTATTCTATCGTAGAGTAGCTATAGTCAACCTGAAGCCCATGGGGCCATGGGCCTCCTCGCATTTAGTTTATTATTAAGTATTATGCAACGCGAATGTTTAAACACATTATGATCAATCTTTTATCAATGTTTAAGAAGCCATCTTTAATCTTACTGTGTATTGGATAAACAGTCGGAAGTCGTTATTTTTTAAAGATGTTTTTTATAGAAAAAAAAAGTAAAGTATCAGCCTATATACTGTCCCACTGCAGGGCATAGGCCTCCTTCATAGAAATCATATTATCACTACCATGATGGGTTGTTGTTGTATTTTATAGAACTATGATATAAATTTTTAGATGTTTTAGTTTCAATAATGCATGCATGAATGGTATTTCACATCTGAAAAATAAATAATGTTCGGTATTGATGTATTTTTTGTTTTATTTATTTATTATTGAGACAACATGTATGTGTACACCACACACATTGTTGACTCCGCTGGTGTTTCTCCGCCTATATATACATACAGGGTGGAATATTTATACCCGTTTGTTCTTAACATTTTGTTCTATGACTATTGAAAATTCGCATAAAAATATCATCTTTCCATACAAAGTCTGTCGCGTGACTTGGTCATTTTGTATGGGAAGTGGATAAAAGCGTCCATAGGCATTGTAGTTGCTTACCATCTGGCGAGCTACACGCTCGTTTGCCACTGACGTTGTATAAAAAATATACGATGTATAAATGACTGACAATTATTGACGGATTGTTATTCATTTATCATTTTGGTTAATTAGCCTAATCCCATCAAAGTAGCGATGACTTGATTTCTATGGTGGAAGGGTTTGCTCTGCAGTGGGACAGTGTATGTATAGGCTAATATTTTACATCATTTTTTGGTTAGTATATAGGTAAAAACGGAAAAGGCATTTAGACTAGCATAAAAGAATTTAACAAGTAGGATTTTACAATTTTACATAATAATGTTATGATATTAGGGAAAATCCGCCGTTAAACAGAGATGACATAATAATACCTATTCATTAGTAGGTACCTAAGTATTAATGAATTGTTGTGCAATAGCTTGTTTAAGGTAAATTGCATGCAAAATTAGTAATAGGATAGGTATATTATTGAAATACACAAGTATATTTGTAATACATAAGTATCATGTACCTAATTGCATGTTTCCCAAATAAATAATCAGACGAGCACACAAATCTATATCTTCATCTATACTATTTATAAAGAGATAACTTCTATTGACAACGACAAGGCTTATACGTAAACCGAAAACACGAAACGCTTGCGCGATGTAATTTAGCACAGCGCCATCTATTGCTTCATTTCTGAATTACAGTCCCGAAGCGAAGTGAGGGCGGGTCCACTAGTCACCTGATAAAATTGTAAGCGATTGCCGCCACCCATAGATATCCGCAACATCAGCGGAGACACAAGTCCGCTGCCAACCTTTTATACTTATTTCCACCGATTGGGCCTCCGGTACCGTCCCTCACTCGGTGATACGGAGCGCAGGCGCTGCATAATGCCGTTCTTCATAGAACCAGCCCACTTATGCCGAAGCGTAGCCCTCCAACAGTTAAATAAAAGCTTGTCACAGTATACAAACTTCATATAATCAGTTATGAAGTGTGTATACTGTGACAAGCTTTTAAAAATTTAAAGTACCTAACAGAAACTTAACCGCAAACATTTTACATGCACAGTTGTTTGTTTCCTGAAAACGTTGTCTGAATGTATTGTTTTTCAGTGCAGGTAAGTAATAAGTAAAGAATTTCCGGGATGCCTCCGCGCTGGGGGGTCCGGAGAGGGGGGAGGAGATATTGCCCCGAGGTAAGACGTGACAGGCAGACGCTGGACAGAAGGGATGAGCTAATTCTGGTATCGATAGATTTGTCTGTAAGTAGCCGCTTTTGAAGGCTTAAAGTCTCTCAGAGGGCAATGAAGTGGGATATGGTCAGAATCTCCTTTCGCAATCGTGTCAGAAATGATGAGATCCGCAGGAGAACTAAGTTCAAGAATTGCGTGGCTCAAGTGGCAATGGGCAGGGCACATTGCGAGGAGAACAGACGGCCGTTTGGGCGGAAAGGTCTTTGAGTGAAGGCCGCGTACAGGAAGTCGCAGCCGTTGCAGGCCTCTCACCAGGTGGACCGACGATCTGGTAAAGGTCGCGGGAGTCCATTGGATGCGGGTGGCACAGGACCAATCTGAGTGCAAAACATTGAGGGAGGCCTATGTCCAGCCGTGGACGTCTATTGGCTGAAATGATGAACTACTTGCAAGAGTATAAGGTTACAGTCTCTAGTCTCTACGGTGTCCATCTTGAAAGCTAGACCATGCCTCGTCCGGTGGAGATGTCATTACTGAAGTAGTCTTTAAATCTATATTCCTCTGAAATTGACATCAGAATCTACTTTCTTATGTAATAGGTAGGAGACGAGCATACGGGTTTCCTGACGATAAGCGATCGCCGTCGCCCATAGACATCTGCAACACCAGTAGAGTTACAATTGCTCCGCCAACCTTTGACCCCCTTTTCGACCAATTGGGCCTTCCTCTTGACCTTCACTCACTCATCGAAACAAAGCGCAGGTCCGGCCTCACGCCAGTCTTCTGTGATGCCTCTCCGGTCGATCCAGCCCATTCGTGCCCAAGCGTGGCACTTACACAATAACTCCACGTAAGCGGAGCTGTGGGGGTACACTAGTCCTGAACAATTTGTTTGTTTTTTTGTATCCCTTCTTTTTCTTCTTCTGACTAAGGTTGAGGGCCATAAATATTAAAAATATCGATAACTCAAGAGGTTCTTCCCCATCACTATGCCTTGAAAGCCAGGACGGTACAGCTCCCGTCGAATCGGAACACACACTACCGGAATGTCTCTCGAATACTTCCTACTACACTGCAACGTTCCGCCGCCAAACACCAGAGTTATGTTCTTGTGAATTTATTTTCTATCGCTTAGTTACTTTAGCTATATTTTGTGTTTGAGTTTCAAGTTATTTTAAAACTACATACATCCCTTATTTCAAAACGTAATACATTATCAATTCTGCCAATGTCAATTAAAGAGACACGGACTGATGCTGAAATTTACACCACCACCAATAACCGCCTTTGAGAGAACGCTTTGGCATGAATAGGCCAGCTAGACAGAATGAAGGTACCGGAGGCCCAATGGGGGAAAGGAGATTTAAGGTTGGCAGCGCACTTGTGACTACTGGGTGTCTATGGGCAGCGGCAATCGCTTACCATCAGGTGTGAATTTATTTTTTATCGTTTAGTTAAGTTTTAGTTACTTAAGCTACATTTTACAACTAAAAATAGCTTTTTTAGTATAAGTCGATTATAAGGACTGATTGTAACATTATTTTTTCCAATTTATTATTATTTATTTTGTGTTTGAGTTTCAAGATACTTAAGTGGTATTTTAAACTTATACCCCCTTATTTATCAGACTGGCCGGTTGGCGCATTTAGTAGTGACCCTGCCTCATACGCCAAAGGTCAAAGGTTCGATCCCCACCCTGGACAAACATTCGTGGGATGAAGACTTGTGTTTGTTCAGTATATGTGTGTTAATTATTTGTGTTTCCTCTGTTGTTTGATATCTGTAACACAAGTAGCATTACTTAGTATGGAGTCAGGTCAATGTATGAGTATATATGAGGTGTTGTGTAAATATGAACTGGTATGAGAATTATTATTATTATTAAATGAGAAATTAATTTCACGATCAAGATAACTGTATGTGGAATATCAAGAATGTGTTAAATTAAAACGAAGTGAAGAGTTAACAGAAATTAAATCGTAAAAACATTTTACTTCTTTGGATAAATCCTCACAGGTGACGCCTGCGTTATGAACTCAGTGAATTTTGAACAAAAAAGTGAATTATTTAAATCTACCTTCACCCGCGAGTCTGTTCTTGTATATTGGAATACCACTGAAAATCCTATCCTATTTATAAATAGATAAATTGTCTAGAATTCGACAATTCTTATTATACAAACAAAAAAGGCGTAACTAGCGCGATGCAATCAACGCCCAGCGCCATCTGTTGGTATAGAGTGGAACTAATATCCTTTAAATGAATGAAATGAGGGCAGGCCATAGTAATAAAACTCCACGCCGGTCTTCTATCGTTGTAAGGGCCCAGACAGCAGACACAATGGCAAATCAATTGTTTTATGCCTTTTAAGGAGCTTTGGTTTGATCATCCAGCTCACTCCAGCCAGCCTTCGAATGTCGTCATCCCATAGCATGACGTCCAACACTTTTGGGCCTTACGACGCTATAAGGCCGTGGTATTTCTTACTTTGATTCTGTCACCACTGAGATAATGGTAGAAAACATATTGATTTGATAATTCCAGAGGTGCATGTTTTGATTGGAACCTCTTTCTAATCCACTAGTTTTAGTTCTTCAAAAAATTATAAATTTAGTTAAAAGTAAGAAAACATAGAAGTATGTTTACCAGTTACAACTTATGGTTACTTATATAATAAGTATATAATGTATATGTTAAGTACAAACAAACACATTTTCTCGTTTATATTAGTAAATATTAGTTGAGTAGCCAATTTCATTGAAGCATATTAAATGTCTCAAATTCTGGGCTTTTAAAATTAAATTCTTGCAATGGCGAGGGTCTCGGCCGAAACTGATTTGCTTCGCGAAATTCTTTAAGTGGTTCAACCATTCATTATTGGAATATTAAATTTACTTCTGAATGCAATTTCGAGAATGAAAATCTGTATTTGGGTAATTTATTTGAATTTATTAACTGGGGGCACGGTCTTGCCCCTTCGACCGTTTTTTTAACAGAAATTGTAAATTGCAGAAAGCGTAAGACTCGAATCGACCAACATTAAATATGAGAGTACCTAAATATTTGGTATAATGGTGTCAAACACTACGATTCATAGCGTTATAAAGACTTTTATAGACTGGTCGAATGGCGCATTTGATAGTGATCCTGCCTCATACGCCAAAGGTCGTTGGTTCAATCACCACCCTGGACAAACAATCTTGTGACGAACTCTTGTGTTTCTTCAGTGTCTGGGAGTTTACAACAAATATGCAAAAAATAACATTATTTATGTATTGAAATGGTGATTTACAATTTAGATCATTTATTTTTAATTACTTAAAGCTATTCATCTATACTTTTTAAAACCATTACCAGCTACATACACTGCTCTCCATACATCTTCAGCCACACTCACAATTTCACTTTCCGGTACCATGACTCCAGAATTTCCAATAGGAATAATATCTACATTAAAAGTATACAGTACTTCTTTATCCCTGGCATAATCTATACTGGTACCTGAGGCCCTTTCACCATGCATAAGAGATCCCACTCCACTATCATAAGTTTCATTCATAGCAGCTACCATATCACGACTTAAAAGTAGATGCTGTCGAAACATTCCACTGGCAGCTTTCTCATATTGCCAAGGGTAGGAGATGAAACCTCCAGTGTGTTGCAAGGAGAAGTACAAGCCAATTTTGGGGCCGAACTCCTCAAAAATGGAACGCAAGAATTGAGTTTCTTCTTCGGAGAAGGGGGAAACGCCAGCAAAGATGTGGCTGCAAGGAGTACTGCTAGAGTCTGAAGCAGACCAGTCAATGTCGAAGTTTCTGTTGAGGTTGGCTCCAGGGCAGATGAAACCGAGGTTGCTTCTTGTGCTTCTGTTCTTAGTCCACAAGCGAAGCTGGAATATGAGAAAGATGACATATTAATATAAACGCAGAGAATATGAGAAGTTAAAGAGGCGTATTGCAAAAAACCTACTACTTGCTTACTTGACGCTCTGTCTCATGACTTTCCCCTGCAGATAGATAGATAGATATTCTTTATTGCACAGAAATAGAATACATGACCCAGTATGTGGTCATACACATCAACAATGATAGGGCACAGTAATGCTGCTTACAGTTTAGTATCACATGAAATATTGCGGTGGCAACGCATCTGCATTCCTTCTGGTATAGCTGATATCCAGGGACAGCGGTGATCATTTAACAGTTTCTTTATCTTTTGCCTATTGTTCATGTATAAATTAATTATTTATTGATCATCGTCATTTTTGCGTTTTGTACTGGTTGCGTCCTAAGATGTGGCTTCGAAGTTAGGGGCTTTTCCTTTTCTCTTAGCGTGTAATATACGGATGCTTCCAAAGTTGTCGCTTTGACGCCTAGGGTACGCTCAGATTTGGAGAGTATGGTAATGGGAATGAAGCTACTGCCATCTTATCTGCACAACCCCGTTAACAAGGGATCCAAACCAACTGAATCATGGTTCCAAGTTACAGAAACTATTCGAAACGTGCAGGTTTCCATGTTTAGATTCCAAAAATCTACAGATGCACTCACGATGTTAAGATTTTTAAAATCTAGAGGTACACACTCGGATTCAAACCATGACCCCCCTCTTATCCGCTGAGCTTCCATCAGTCTAGGGTTCTGCTATTACTATCTTAACCTTTAAGTCATGAGGGACCATTTTACCAAAATTCTGTCGTGTCAGGGACCACACACTTAGGACATGCGTCGCGGCCACCGTTTGCGTTGTGTTGTCTGGAATCATCACGTCTCGTCACTTGTTTATTACGATGTCTTCGCGGACCACTTGGAATGCCTCCAGGGACCACCAGTGGTCTGCGGACCACCGGATATGAACCATTGATCTAGAGGAATGACAGAGGTATTGTATGTCAAATACTTACATTTGTATGGCTATACTCATATCCATCAGGATTCAAAACGGGTATCACGATCCATTCAAAATCATCCAAAAGTGATACATTTTCTTCTTCTAGCAACTTATTGATGACGTACAAAGCTGATGGGATAGTGACCCACTCTCTTGGGTTGATACCAGCTTCAATAACAGCTATAGGTTTAGGAGTGGTAACAATATTATTGCTCGTCAGTTTTATGTAGACTAAGGCTCTGTTTTCTTCAGTTCGACCTGCTTCTACCACATCTAATGATATAGTGGTAGAATTAGAATATGCCTCTTTTAATCTGTTTATGTGGTTTAGGATCTGTAAAAAATATTTTTACATTAAAAAAATTAATTCTAACCACAACACACAATTTGACCTGAGTGCATTTTCTTTATAAACTATAGTGAATTTGCCCAGTCAATATTAACTGCCCGACTCCATTTGATGTGACTATTATGACACAGTAATCGTGAAATAAATCTCGCGATGAGTTTTGACTCATGATCACAGGGCTTCAATAGTCATCCACTCCACAATTACTTCGAATTTAAAAATTGTATGGACGTACGTATGAAATCTCTTAACTCGACTTCAATGTCGAGTGCCCCAGTATTGCCCCTTCTATTTAATCGCTGTCGTAAACAAATTGCGTATAATGATTGTTAACCTAAAGAAGTGTAATAAAAATTCACCGCGTGTTTTTCGGAATTCCTTCCCTTGATGTATGGATACTATATACATATGTAATGTACGATTACTGATAGCAATTTACGACGTCATAATAACACGATTGATAACGATTTATAAGTACTCGAACGTAATATGAAGTAACAAATACAAATTATTATCTCTATAATAGATAACTGCAAGCAGTTGATACAAAGTGCCTATTCTTTTGAGTTTGAATCTGGTTAATAACGCCCTTTTCCGTGATGTCGTGCTGATGATTACTCTGGTCGTTTTGGCTTCTTCATACTGAAGCGTGGATCTCTCACGGGCAAAAGTGAGTTAATAAACATAAACTAGATATATTATATTGCCATGTAATGAGAAGAGAGGAGGAACATGTAACCAGGAGAGTGATGGGAATCAATATAAATGGGTGGAGGAATAGAGGACAGCCGAAAAAATGGATGGATTGTGTGAAGAATGACATGACTGAAAAGGGCGTGGATGATACGATGACGAATAACAGGGACGAATGGAAGAAGAAAACATACTGCAGCCCAGATAACCTGGGAATAGGGCAGGATTTCTTAAAAGGTCGGCAGCGCATTGGCGACTCCTCTGGTGTTGCGGGTGTCCATGGGCGGCGGTAATCACTTACTATCAGGTGATCCGTCTGTTCGTCTGCCCCCTATCTCATAAAAAAAAGGAGGATAATGAGGGAAAATTAAACTACAATTAACTACGGAAAAACCCACGCTGTGTAACAAGGGCCGGTAGTTAGTGAGTTATAAATAAGTTTTTGTGAGTAATTACCTCATCAAATCTGTAATATCCTTCAAAACTGAACTCTTCATTTTCATTCCTTGAAGTTATAGCTGTATTTGTTTTACTGTTTTCTGTTATGAAACTGAAAGTAAAGTAAAGTAGGTATCAACCTATAGGTATACTGTCCCACTGCCGGGCAAAGGCCTCCATCATAGAAATCAAGTCATCACTACTAAGATGAGATTAGGCTTAATCACCACGCTTGCCTAATGTGGTTTAGTGATCACAAACCCGAGCTAAGTATATTAAAAAAAATATATATATATATTTTTTGCTGGACATACTTATACAAATCGTCACACTATCTTTTTCTAGGCCTGCCCCGTTGACGGTGTCCATCGATTGGCCGCCATTGGGTGACGATTTTTGTCCATCTTTCGGGGCCCATTCTGCACACATATATTGGCAGTCAAGGGCGTTGGACAGGGATCTATGGAGGACCTTGGGGGAGGCCTTTGCTCAGCAGTGGGACACTATAGGCTAACTAAAAAAAAAATTTTTTTTGCTGGACCTAGGACCACGTGATCGCGGACCAGTTCTTAAACCACTAGACCAACGGGGCATTACAAACTTACCTGTAAACATCTTCAATAGCTACATCTCTTTCCACTCCCAGCTCTTCAAGCTGGCTTTCAAACCAGTCGAAGTGAGAAGGTGGAACCATCGCTTGACCCACGATTCCTCTTTGCAGCGAGGGTTTTCTCCAGTAGTCTACCACGTCACTCTTGAGTTGGTGAAACCGATCTTGCTGGTTTTTCCTCTCAAATTTCACGTTGTATACTTTGAAGCTAAAAGAAAGGTTAAAGGGTTATAAAAAGCTCAGTGATACCACGGCCTCACCACAAAATAAAGACTTTTGACACAGAAGGCTGACTTAGCCTTGATTTTGAATTAAGAAGAGTTCGTTGACATATGCTAGGGTTGTTGCCCGGCATGAGTACATAAGCGCGCGGCCTCTACCATAGACCTCGACAGTTTGACAATCTTATGTCATAAGTTAGGATTAATGTGGTCGAAAAGGCGTTTAGTGCGCATGCGTGAGTACATGACATATTTTAAGCTCTTAGTGGGCATTCAGCCTTCTGTTTCAAAAGTCTTTATTTTGTGGCCTCACTGAAAACCGGCGTGAAGCAGCGCTTGCGCTGAGTTTCGTCAAGTGACTGAGGGTACCGGAGGCCCAATTGGGGAGAATGAGGGTTAAAGGTTAAAGGTCTATGGGAGGCGGCAACCGCTTACCATCAGGTGATCCGTCTGCTCGTTTGCCACCTATATGTACGGTGGCCTGCACATCAAGTTACTACAATCTTTCAAATTTCTTCAATCGAACCTCACTTTTATGTCAAACGTGTTTGGTTCAATATCAACTGAGGAAATTTGACAGATTGTAGTAACTTGATGTGCTGGCCACTGTACATAGTAACTATCCGAATCGTGCAGGTTTCCTCACGAAATTTTCCCTCACCTGGCTGGCGGTGATCACTATTGTTGTTTCAAAAACTTTTTGTGGTGTTTCTACCATTAGCGCGGCAGATAATGGTAGAAATAGAATGCACAATTGCACATAATTGTAACCTCACTATACGGGTGTATAATTTATTATGCACTTACCCTTTATAATCTACATTTTGTCCTAGAACTATTATTAAACTTGCACTAAGTACCAAACAAATATTGACTAGTCTCATATTGATAGTTGCCTGAGTTCGAATCAACACTGGATTCAATGAATAATTTATCAAGAGATTTTTTATCTGCACAATGTTCATGTTGGATCGGTATATTACATCCGCTTTATCATTTAAGTCGAGCGATTAAACGATTTTAAGTCCTTTTACTATCGTTTATCTATTTATATCGGTATGTAATATATATGTTTTTCATGTTAAATGACAGAGAAACCAGTGTAGGATATCATTATAATTATTGGATACTTAGCTATTACTATTATATTTGATTTGGTATGTATTTATGTTGAACCTGCTTGATTCTACTGCTGGGCAAAGGCCTCCCCTAATGTCACAAAATAATTACACACAGAAAGTAGACTGCCCACTAAGAACTAAAAACGTGTCATGTAACGGGGAAATAAGCCTTTTCGACCACATTAATCTTAGCCTATGACATAAGATTGTCGAACTGTAGAGGTCTGTGGTAGAGGCCGCGCGCTTATGTACTCATGCCGGGCAACAACCCTAGCATATGTCAACGAACTCTTCTAAATTCAAAATCAGGCTGAGTCTACCTTCTATGTGTAATTATTTTGTGCTAATGTCTTCCACTGACGTCTATTCGCTGCCGTTATTTTTCAGTCTCAGCCGGGCTAAGATGCGCACCGCGACAAAATTTTGTCGACTCTCGTTCGCGAGAGAGCATCCTTCTATCCCGCTCGTCGCTCAGTCAGGTGAGCGAGAAGCAACTCGCGCCGACGCAATACGAGTGTCGACAAAATTATCTCGTGGTGCGCATCTTAGCCCGAGGAGTGTTGATCCAAATCGTCACGTCATATTTTCTTAGGCCTGCCTCTTAGGCGACGGCCATCTGCAGGCTGCCATTGCGTGATCGTCAAGCAATGGTATATGTGTAAAATATAATTTATTCGGTAATAGAGACTTCGATCTAGCTATGTGACTTAGGTAAACCATCAAGACTATTATATAAGTATGTGACTTAGTGTCCGAAAATAGTGTCTGCTTATCTGCCATTAAATCCATGTGCAGAGGAAAAAGGAAATGCAGAGGAGCAGAACACTAATCTCGGTCGCGTTAAAGAAATAACGAGTTTTGTAAAAGAACATAGCTGATTTCTTATTTCTGATCTACCTACACAATCGTTTCTAATTTATCTAATACTAGCGGCCGCCCGCGACTTCGTCCGCGTGGAAAATTAACTTTTACCCCCCTTTCAACCCCTTACAACCCCCTTCTCGCAATAAAAAGTAGCCTATGTTCTTTCTCAGGGTCTAGATAATCTGTATACCAAATTTCATTTAAATCCGTTCAGTAGTTTTGGCGTGAAAGAGTAACAGACAGACAGACAGAGTTACTTTCGCATTTATAATATTATAGTATATAGTATATATAGTATAGTATATAGTATAGTATAGTATATATAGTATATAGTATTATAGTATAATAGTATATATAGTATAATAGTATATAGTATATAGTATGGAGTATGGATGATAATAAAAATCTTATCTCTTACACAATGTAAATAATAATAAAGCCGTGAGGTAAGGCACAAGTGTAAAGCTGATTAAATTCACAAATAATTTTAAATTTGATGACGATCCGTTTGTGGTTTGAGCGCTGGTTCAGACCCAAGGGTCACGGGTTCGATCCCGCTTTAACAAAAAATGTTTGTTGATGAAAGAGATATCAGTGTTGGGTCCGTGTGTTTGTGGTCCTTTCCTTGTTTCTGGTTGATATTCCAAGGGATAACCTTAGTTTAGGACCAGGAGAATGTATGTGATGTTGTCTCAATTTATTATTATTTTACTTAGATTAAGCAAACTTAGGCAACCGTGATGACCTCTCTTCACCGTTCGATCTTCGTGAATTCCCCAGTGGCCTTACCATGAGTTTGAAATACTCGCTATCCAAAACTATTGCTTTGTCTCTTTCAAATGCATCACAATGAAATAGACAAAGCGATAGTTTTTGATAGCGAGGGTAGTATTTCAAACTCATTGTAAGGCCACAGATGCACCACAAAACGTAGCCAAATTGTATAAATATGTAGGTAAATTCTATATGTAACGAAACGACAAGGCGCAAAATATTTTAAATTTTGCGTGATTCGCACACCGTTGTTTACATCAGGAAATAAAATATAACCGAATTGGTAGAATGAGACGTAATGTTAAATATTTAGTTTCCTTGACAGTACCTGAATGTACCTGTTTTTTATTGCAAACAAGCAGACAGTGAGAGCAGGGTCAGTAGGTTCTTAGCAAGTAGATATTGAAATAACAGATTTGCAGATTAATTTTTTATTTGTCAGGAAAAACACTACAGCCAAAAACGAAAAGCCTAGAAACAGACAGACAGACAGACAGACAGACAGACAGACAGACAGACAGACAGACAGACAGACAGACAGACAGACAGACAGACAGACAGACAGACAGACAGACAGACAGACAGACAGACAGACAGACAGACAGACAGACAGACAGACAGACAGACAGACAGACAGACAGACAGACAGACAGACAGACAGACAGACAGACAGACAGACAGACAGACAGACAGACAGACAGACAGACAGACAGACAGACAGACAGACAGACAGACAGACAGACAGACAGACAGACAGACAGACAGACAGACAGACAGACAGACAGACAGACAGACAGACAGACAGACAGACAGACAGACAGACAGACAGACAGACAGACAGACAGACAGACAGACAGACAGACAGACAGACAGACAGACAGACAGACAGACAGACAGACAGACAGACAGACAGACAGACAGACAGACAGACAGACAGACAGACAGACAGACAGACAGACAGACAGACAGACAGACAGACAGACAGACAGACAGACAGACAGACAGACAGACAGACAGACAGACAGACAGACAGACAGACAGACAGACAGACAGACAGACAGACAGACAGACAGACAGACAGACAGACAGACAGACAGACAGACAGACAGACAGACAGACAGACAGACAGACAGACAGACAGACAGACAGACAGACAGACAGACAGACAGACAGACAGACAGACAGACAGACAGACAGACAGACAGACAGACAGACAGACAGACAGACAGACAGACAGACAGACAGACAGACAGACAGACAGACAGACAGACAGACAGACAGACAGACAGACAGACAGACAGACAGACAGACAGACAGACAGACAGACAGACAGACAGACAGACAGACAGACAGACAGACAGACAGACAGACAGACAGACAGACAGACAGACAGACAGACAGACAGACAGACAGACAGACAGACAGACAGACAGACAGACAGACAGACAGACAGACAGACAGACAGACAGACAGACAGACAGACAGACAGACAGACAGACAGACAGACAGACAGACAGACAGACAGACAGACAGACAGACAGACAGACAGACAGACAGACAGACAGACAGACAGACAGACAGACAGACAGACAGACAGACAGACAGACAGACAGACAGACAGACAGACAGACAGACAGACAGACAGACAGACAGACAGACAGACAGACAGACAGACAGACAGACAGACAGACAGACAGACAGACAGACAGACAGACAGACAGACAGACAGACAGACAGACAGACAGACAGACAGACAGACAGACAGACAGACAGACAGACAGACAGACAGACAGACAGACAGACAGACAGACAGACAGACAGACAGACAGACAGACAGACAGACAGACAGACAGACAGACAGACAGACAGACAGACAGACAGACAGACAGACAGACAGACAGACAGACAGACAGACAGACAGACAGACAGACAGACAGACAGACAGACAGACAGACAGACAGACAGACAGACAGACAGACAGACAGACAGACAGACAGACAGACAGACAGACAGACAGACAGACAGACAGACAGACAGACAGACAGACAGACAGACAGACAGACAGACAGACAGACAGACAGACAGACAGACAGACAGACAGACAGACAGACAGACAGACAGACAGACAGACAGACAGACAGACAGACAGACAGACAGACAGACAGACAGACAGACAGACAGACAGACAGACAGACAGACAGACAGACAGACAGACAGACAGACAGACAGACAGACAGACAGACAGACAGACAGACAGACAGACAGACAGACAGACAGACAGACAGACAGACAGACAGACAGACAGACAGACAGACAGACAGACAGACAGACAGACAGACAGACAGACAGACAGACAGACAGACAGACAGACAGACAGACAGACAGACAGACAGACAGACAGACAGACAGACAGACAGACAGACAGACAGACAGACAGACAGACAGACAGACAGACAGACAGACAGACAGACAGACAGACAGACAGACAGACAGACAGACAGACAGACAGACAGACAGACAGACAGACAGACAGACAGACAGACAGACAGACAGACAGACAGACAGACAGACAGACAGACAGACAGACAGACAGACAGACAGACAGACAGACAGACAGACAGACAGACAGACAGACAGACAGACAGACAGACAGACAGACAGACAGACAGACAGACAGACAGACAGACAGACAGACAGACAGACAGACAGACAGACAGACAGACAGACAGACAGACAGACAGACAGACAGACAGACAGACAGACAGACAGACAGACAGACAGACAGACAGACAGACAGACAGACAGACAGACAGACAGACAGACAGACAGACAGACAGACAGACAGACAGACAGAATCGACGCCTAGCGCCATCTATTGGTTCAGAGTGGAACTAATAGGTTGTATGTATATTATGAGAATTCCGTTAGCTCCTCAAACATGCTTTATCATGACTTCCTTGATGCGTTATATTTCGTCATCAGTTTAGGTATACATATTTATTCACTAGTCTGTGGTCTTGTCTGTGGTCAATATAGGTTTTTAAATCACTTATTAATTTAATCTGTTATTCCGGACATACTCAGCGGCAGCCTTCATTCCCTCCCATGTTTCCATACCGGCTTGCTCAATGAACCAAGGATCCACCAAAAAACCAAGTAGTCCATTGCCTGCTCCCAACCTCGCAGGCATGTCATACATATACGATAGAGGAACACCCACACTCTTCGCGTAATCCATTGCCGAGCCAACATCGCGCGTAATTTTGACATTCGCATAGTTGCCTACAATATAGTTTATATGTAGCTGAGTTTTGACTGCATTGATGGCTTGTGCTTGGCGCACCGCTACCATATTAAGGATCAATGAATTAGCTGGGAGCTGGCCGTTCCCGTATCCAAATACAATCGTACTTCCAATGCCTTGAAGGTCGATGTATAAAGCCAGGCGGCCGGTGTGCTCAAGCATGATTCTACTGATGGCTTGCGTCTCGGGCTCTGATGCAGGACCTGTTCCATGGTAGTTGGCGGAGCAAGGGTCGTTGCTGGAGGTGATGGCTTGGCCCCAATTGAAGTTGAAGTTGCGGTTTAGGTCCACTCCGATGCACAGGGAGTGTGGGGACGTGGCTCGATTTTGGAAATTGAAGCGTCTCTGAAATTAGAAAATGTGTTTTGTGTAATGTATTTTGTGAACCGCGTTAAAATATTAATACTTAAACTGTATTGTTGGGTCTTCAAATGAAAGAAGGTTTGAGGTCTTCAGGTTTGTATTATTCGTAATTAATAATTAATAGTTATGTTACAGAGAACGTGTGTGCACGGGTCGAGATCTGGCGGAAGAGAGCGGGAGGGGACGCCCACTTGACAGATGTCACTTTTTGACATTATACTTTTTAAATAAGAATGCGTTCCATTACATCATCCCCTTTTAAAAGAAAAGTTCTACTTTTATAACTTTAAATTACACAATACAAATTTGTAGAACAAAATTTTACTTTTATAACTTTTAATTACACAATACAAATTTGTAGAACAAAATTTTACTTTTATAACTTTTAATTACACAATACAAATTTGTAGAACTTTTAAGCATTACTAATTACATTAAAAAATATATAATACCCTTCATCCCCTTTTATTTTTATTTATCCCCTTTTTACAAAACATTTCAAATTATTTTCCTCTTATAGGAACTTATGCAGAATTATATAAACAAACTTTACAAAACTTAGATTATTACTTTGTTGTTACATTACATTCAATTAACTTAATTAGGCAGAATTATCTAAACAATATTTTACAACATTAAAACTACCTATTCAACCAGGAGTGGTGAGCCTCTGACTTCGCCTGGTGAAACACAAAACTCATGCTGGTCGAATGTAGAAAGAGGTTCTTACATACTTAACATTATTATTATCTAGTACAGTGTAAGACCTATAGCTATTAATTTGAGCAATTTTACCTCTTAGCCACACATTTTTGTTTACATCCTTTTTGAACCAAATATTCTGCCCTATATAAAATTCATCTTTAATTCTAGAAGTCTTGTTATAGTTTTTCACATTTCTTTGAACAATGTTATTAAATTTCTGTTTTACATTATAATTCAATTTTGGTTCAAGGTACTGGCGATTAACAATTAATTTAGTTTTAAGATTTCTGCACATTAATAATTCACTAGGGGAAAAATTTGTACCTGATACGGGTGAAGCCCTGTACTGTAGTAAAGCTACACGATAATCTGTCTTATCTTCATGGCATTTTGACAACATTTTCTTAGCAATCTGTACACCTCTTTCGGCCATGCCATTTGACTGAGGATACCTGGGACTAGTATATGTGAACTTAAATCCCCATTCTTTAGCAAACTGTTTACATTCCATAGAATCAAAAGGTACATGATCAGAAACAATCTCATTAGGTATCCCAAAATTACAAAATATTTCTTTCAAAGTATTAATTACAGTCTTTGCATTTTTACTTGGTACTAATTTTATATCCAACCATTTGGAAAAATAGTCATAAATTACTAAATAGCTTTTACATTTAAAATCCATAATATCTATTCCTAATTTGAAAAATGGCAAATTAGGTACCTCATGTGGTAACAATGGCTCTTTAATATTATTATTCTGGTAAGTTTGACATGAAAAACATTTTCTTACAAATTCTTCTATGTGATTATCTATATGAGGCCAATAATACAATTTTCGTGCTAACTGTTTCATTTTAGACATACCTATATGACCTTCATGTAATGTTTTTAGAAATGACAATCTTAGATTTTTAGGAACAATTAATCTTTCATTATAAAATACCAAATTATTATCAACTGAAAGTTCAGATCTCAATTTATGATAACTATGTAAACAATCAGGAATATTTTTATTACTATCAGGCCATCCATTTTTAATACATTCTCTTAATTTTGACAACTCACTGTCTTGTGTACTTTCAGAAATTAGAAGTGACTTTTGTTCTTCTGTGCACTCTAAATAATTAGAAAGACCTATACAATGTATGACTTCATACATATAAGAATCATCTACATTATTACATTCTTGATATGAGCGAGATAATAGATCTGCTATATACATGAATTTTCCTTGTAGGTATTTAAATTCAAAATTATATTTTAACAATTTTAGTTTTAATCTTTGCAATCTAGGTGATGGTACATCATGTAAATGTTTTTTCAACAAACTTTCCAAAGGTTTATGATCATTAATTACAGTAAAATTCTGTCCATAGACATAATAGTGAAATTTACGGGTTGCCCATACTATACTTAATAATTCTTTTTCAATCTGTGAAAAATTTTTCTCTGCAGAGGTTAAACTTCTAGACGCAAAACAAACAGGTTTACCATTCTGAAGGAGGCAACAACCTAGGCCATCCTTCGAAGCATCACATTGAACAACAATAGGCAACTTTGAATTAAAATTCTGTAGAATTGGTGCTTCACTTATCTTTTTCTTAATATTATTAAAAACATTTTCATGAACATCAGTCCATAACCAACCTACATCTTTTTTTAACAACAATTGAAGAGATGATGCAATATTCGCCATGTTAGGTATAAACTTTCTTAAGTAATTCACCATCCCAAGAAATATTTGCAATTCCTTTTTATTAGTGGGACTTTTCATATTAATAATAGAATCTACTCTTTCAGGGTCGATTTTCATTCCTTTTTCTGAAAATATGTGACCAAAATATTTAACTTCTTTAAGTTTATACTGAAATTTACTTTTATTAAAGCGAACATTATTTTCTTTAGCACGTTCAAATACTTTCTTTAATATTGCATCATGTTCCTCATCATTTTCAGCACAAATTAATAAATCGTCACAGTATATAACAACACCTGGAATATCACCAAAGGCATTTTCGCTATATTTTTGGAAAACTTCTGATGCAATTGACAATCCAAAGGGTAATCTTAAGAAGCGATAACATCCATAAGGGGTGTTAAAAGTACAAAGGTGACTGGACTCTTCATCTAAAATTATGTTATAAAATCCATCAGAAAAATCTAATACTGAAAAGAGTCTTTTATTAGAAAGTTTAGGAACAATTTCCTCAATAGTAGGAATCAAATGATGTTCTCTTATTAGTACTTTATTAAGATCTTTAGGATCTAAGCAAATTCTTAATGAACCATCTTTCTTTTCGACTATGACCAAATTACTGACAAAATTTTTAGGATGATCTACCTTGTCAATGATTTTGTGCTTCACTAGGGTGTCCAACTTGTCAGCAAGGCGGCTCCTCAGTGCGTTAGGCACTCGCCTAGGCGGTCTCACCACTGGCTCCACTCCAGGTTGAACACGCAGTTTGAGAGGGTTTTTGAATTCACCCACACCCTGGAAAAGTTCACAATTAGCATTAATGATGGAGTCTTTAGTATTAATATTAGTGACGGTCTCCGCTTTTTTCATATTAATATTAGTAAGCAGCTCTAGTGCTATCAGGGAACTTAGCCCCAGGATCGGTCTAACTTTTTCTTTAATAATTATAAACTCAGTATTAATATTATTCCCATCACTTTTAAAAGCAACATTAAGTTTGACCTTTCCTAATGGTACTATCTTTGTACCCCCGAAGACCTCTAAGATGGTTTTAGTCTCAGACAATTTTATTCGCCTATCATCATCGACTATTTTTTTCAGATCATTAATCCCCAGAACATTTATTTGTGCCCCCGTGTCACATTTAAAGATTATTCTTTTATTTTCCACATTCAAAGACTCAAGCCACTCATTCTTACTGAGATCTATTGAACTGACTAGTCATAATTCCTCATTATTAATATTATGAACCTTTTTGGATGTACAGCCTATACTGAAATGGTTCAGTCTGTTACATCTGCTGCAGGTTTTGCCAAAAGCAGGACAGCTTCTTGGCCCATGCTCTCTGTTACACTTTTTACACCGATAAAAATTTTTACTAAATTGATTACTTTGGCTTTTACTATTGTTACAATTACTTTTAATATTAATATTATTATTCAAATTGCTCTTCCTGTTATTAATATTAGAATACTTAGCTCGGTTTGATGGTGATGATGATGCCACGCCTTGATGCTGCGGTGTTGCCGTCTGTACTGCATGCACCTCCGGGCTGGTCAGCGTCTTAATGTGCTCCTTAGAGAGCTCCGCAGACCTGCAGATGTCAACAGCTCTGTCCAGTGATAGGTCTTTGACTTCCAGAAGCTTCTGCTGCATCCGTTGATCGCTCACTCCGATGACGATCCTGTCCCTCAGCATCCTGTCTTTTTGTGTATCAAAATTACAGTTTTCTGCCAGTTTTCTTGTAGCTGTGTAGAAGGCATCAAATGATTCACCATCCTGCTGGACCCTTTTATTAAAGTTGTATGTATTGATGACCTCATTTTGCTTCGGCTTAAAATAGTCATCAAAACTTTTGATTATTTCATCCAATTTTATTTTTTCTTCAGCATCAGTTTCCTTAAGCACATTAAAGTAAAGTTCCTGTGCTTGATGCCCGACACAATTTAGCAAAATGGCCGCTTTCCTTTGCTCAGACAGCCTTTCAAACCCAGAAGCAAGCAGGAAAATCTTAAAAGCTTGCTTGAAGCGTTGCCAACGAGGCCAGCATTTCTCAATGTCTTCCAAGTCAAGACTTTCAGGCATTCTATATTCAATTGCGCCCATGTGGCTGCCAGTGCTTGCACATTCATCCGGCATTTTGAATTAGTTGCACGCGACCATGCGGTTTTTCCTACCTTATTGAATTCTTCTTTTTCGCTTGGTTCTTCAGTTCGGCTGCGCCATGTATTGATTGGGTCTTCAAATGAAAGAAGGTTTGAGGTCTTCAGGTTTGTATTATTCGTAATTAATAATTAATAGTTAATAGTTATGTTACAGAGAACGTGTGTGCACGGGTCGAGATCTGGCGGAAGAGAGCGGGAGGGGACGCCCACTTGACAGATGTCACTTTTTGACATTATACTTTTTAAATAAGAATGCGTTCCATTACAAAACAGAATATAATTTAGGTCTCCCCCATACTTAGAACGAAAAAAAAATCATGCAATTTAATTATTTCTTCATAAATATTTTTTTATTTATGTGATAGGTGGCAGACAAGCAGGCAGATCACCTGATGGTAAGCAATTGCCGCCGCCCATGAACACATGCAACAAGTGCGCCGCTTTAAAATTAATCTTAAAAATTATATTGATTTTTCTAATATTTTTTTTGTTTCTTAACTGAATATTTGCCCGAAGGAGTGGTAAAACGTCTCCTTCTCATCTCGCCCTCATTAGCATAAAAACTATCAACGAAAATTGGTTCCAACGAGATGTACCTAGCACGTAGGATCTTTTTAATACGTTATGAATCGTAAACCATAATTTTCCCTCAATAAAATCACATATAAAAATAAATGTTGTGTGCTGCTACGGAACAAAAAAATACAAAACTTTTCCGTCTTTTTTAACCGACTTCAAAAAGTAGGAGGTTCTCAACTCGACCCGTATGTTTTTTTGTATGTATATTACTCGATATCTCCGCCAATTATGAATGGATTTTAATAATTATTTTTTTGTTTGGTCGACCATTATTCAGTCATGGTTCCGTATAAAATTTATTAAAATTGACTTAGTGGTTTTTGAAAAAAAACAACATAAAATACAGGGTGTAACAAAATGGGGGTATCAACCATAAAGGGAAATATTGTGTACCTTGTGTAGGTTCTATATGCAAAGTTTCAAATTGATAAAAAATAATAAAAAACAAAGATAAACAATCTTCCCGTAATTTTTCATTTATAAAATTTTGTATGCAAACAATTGTCAGGAATGCAAGGGGCGGTAACTATAAATTGGCAGGTTAAATACTCTAAAATGAGATTTGTAAAGTGTGTCAGAATCGGTTCACTTTGGGATGATACCCCCTTTTTGTTACATCCTGTATATTGTGGCTGTAGTCTTGAAGTCGGTTTTTTATTTCAAAAAATATTTCTACTTACGCAGGGCCGTCTCTAGCTCATGTGGCGCCCGTGAGCAAACATTGCCCTAGCGCCCCCTAGCAATCCTAGGCCTCCATGTCAAAGTAACTGGCTAATGCCTAGTTACCAAGTTACCAAGAGATACGGACACAATATTACTTTGACATAGTCCTAACGTGTTAAGCGAGCGGCGCTCGGCGCCCCTAGGGCCGCGGCGCCCGTGTGCAACGCACACCCTGCACCTAAGGAAAAGACGCCCCTGTACTTACGTCGTCATGTGATAAGACGTAGCCATCAGGGTTGGCGACGGGCATCACGATCCAGTCGACTGCCTCCAGCAGATCACGTTCAAAGGGTTCCACCACCAGATGCTGGATGGCATACAAGGATGCTGGTAGCGTGATCCAGTCCCGGGCGTGGAGAAGGGAGTTGATGAAGACCACTGGTTTTTTCGTATCCTGGAAATTGATGGAATTGTTAATTAATCATTTGAGAATCATGATCGACCTAGAAATCGAACTCGGCTTGCTAGTGTCCAAACACGGGGTGCGGAAATCTTATGACAAAAAGCTCATAGCGATAAGACCGCCGAGATTGCATTGGTAAATGACCATATTAGCATTAAGTTCTAGAATATTTTGTTTTTTTTTTATGTGATAGGTAGCAGACGAGCAGGCGGATCACCTGATGGTAAGCAATTGCCGCCGCCCATGGACACATGCAACACCAGTGGAGTCACAAGTGCGCTGCTAACCTTTTATCCCCTTCCCTCCCGATGTGCCTCCGGTACCCTCACTCACTCGGCGAAACACGGCACAGGAGCTGCTTCACGCCGGTTTTCTGTGAGGCAGTGGTATCACTCCGGTCGAGCCGGCCCATCACGGCAAACAGACACATCAAACTTGTCAGCCCGTCGTTTTTGCGTCGGGGGTTAAGAAGAGTGAGCTAAGTTTCTTGCCGGTTCTTCTCGGTACATAATATTTGACATTCAAAAATGTTCTCTGTTAAATTAAAATCATCCAACATTTCCAATAGTCATAGTACAAATGTTGTTCAGTAGCACTACCATGAGTTTTAAAAACTGTTCTCGCTATCGAAAACTATCGCTTTGTCTCTTTCATAGTGATGCATTTGAAAGAGACAGAGCAATAGTTTACGTTATGTCAGTTTTCGATGTCAACTCATGGTAGCGCTACAGAATGGTTGATAGAACAGGTGGTTAAATGGATATAAATTTTCACAGATACACCCTGTATTTCAGTGTGACGACCCATTTGGCACAATGGTTTGAGCGCCGGTTGAGACGCAAGGGTCGCGGGTTCGATTCCCGCACCAACACAAATGTTTGTTGATGAAACACATATTTGTGTTAGGTCTGGGTGTTTGTAGTTCCTACGTTGTTTCTGGTTTCCATAGTACAAGGGAAAGCCTTAGTTTGGGACCAGGACAATATATGTGATGTTGTCTCAATTTATTATTTACTAGTGGCCCGCCCTCACTTTGCTTCGGGAACGTAATTCAGAAATGAACCAATAGATGGCGCTGTGCTCAATTACATCGCGCAAGCGTTTCGTGTTTTCGGTTTACCTATAAGCCTTGTCGTTGTCTATAGAAGTTATCTCTTTATAAATAGTATAGAAGATATAGATTATTTATTTATTTAATTCATATCTTCGTAATACTTACTTGGAAGTTGGTGGTTGAGATCTTGAGATACCACATTTCCCTGCCTTCGACACTCTTACCAGCGCTGTGCAAGCTCGCTACATTGGGATATCTTTCTGATATTTCCTTTAAGTACCTCTCCACCTGTGAATTGAGACGAAAAATCTTCAAAGCATGAATGTGTTATCTTGTTGAGATGTCAATATCGATATAATAATTAAAATCTGTTGTCTTCCGACATTTGTACAAGTAGACAAGATTGTAGACATGCCTAACATCATCGGTGAGACCAAGGTGCATCGTCTTCTCTAGCTTGGCCACCTCGAGAGACTAAACGAGAACCGTCTCGTGAAGAAAGCATACCAGAGCCGACCGAAAGGTCAACGCCCGGAAGGCCGACCTAGGTATCGCTGGAAAGACGTCGTCGAACATGATCTGCGAGAACTTCAGGCCAGTGACTGGCAACAAGTAGTGCAGGATCGACCTAGGTTTTGGAGGCCAAGACTCGTTTCGGGTCACTGAGCCAGTGGAATAAGTAAGTATCTTCTGATATGACATAAGAATTTATAAATATTGTTACGTCGTAATCGCTTACCATCAGGTGATACGTCTATTCATCTGCCTCGTATCATAAAATAAATATCCTAATATCATAATAACCACGTGAAGCCGTTGGCCCTGCGCCCAATCTCTCTTCGGTCGTGTGTTTGCGCACACACTTGAGCACTATATATCACATATCCTGCGTACGTGGCTGACCTTAGGTAAGACTTAGCCGAATATCGGTTGGACGATTTATATCATAAGAAAATCACTGAACTAACGCCTGCCTTAATCACACGACTATTTAGCTATCGGAATTCAACTCATTAAACTTTAGCGTTTTATTTTGAAACTAGTGGCCCGCCCTCACTTCGCTTCGGGACCGTAATTCAGAAATGAACCAATAGATGGCGCTGTGTCCAATTACATCGCGCAAGCGTTTCGTGTTTTCGGTTTACCTAAAAGCCTTGACGTTGTCTATAGAAGTTATCTCTTTATAAATAGTATAGATAACTTATAAGATGGATCAAAGGAATATACTGACCTCTTCGTAGGTCAAGATCCTGTCCAGAGGTAGTTTACTTTGTCGGAATATTGCGCAGTATTCCCAGAGGTTTTGCTGCGAGCATTAGCCATCAGACGATCTTCTAGATCTAGGAGCCTGTAATGAAGAATATTCTTAAGTAAATATTGCACTTAAAAAATTACAAAGAATAATAAATAAGAAGAATAAATTGCAAAGAATTGCTATACCAAAAATAAAAATGAAGAATATTGTTTTAAACTTGTCTACATGGTCACTAATATCAGGTAACAGTTTTTTGTTAAGGGGTTAAAGTTTGGCAGCGCACTTGCGTCTCCAATAGAATTGGATGGGCACCCATGAGCGTCTCGTCTTATCATAATTTCATAGGCTTCCCCCAATGTTCTCCACACAGATCGGTCTTGTGCCACCCGCATCCAAGAAATTACCACGACCCTTTCTAGATCGTCAGTCCATCTTGTGGGAGGCCGGCCACGGCTGCGACTTCTTGTCTCCAATCAAGGACCTTTGCGCTCCTAACGGCCGTCTGTTCTCCTCGCAATGCGCCCTGCTCATTGCCACTTAATTTTTTTGAAATAAATGTTACCTACTTGCTGCTACAGAACCCTTCAAGGGCGAGTCCTATTCGCAGTTTGCCACTTTTGTCATATGTTAGGTAGCAGACGAGACGGACGGTCGAGGCGTCATTCCATCACGTCGAGGCGGAGGTCGAGGCGGTAATATTTATTTTCATATTTGATAAATTTGCTAATTAAAAAAACTTCTTACTCTTTCACATTCTCAGTCAGGACTTCGTACTCTATCCCAACGGAGGAGAGTTCATTTTGGAAGTCCTCCTTGGCAGCTTTGGGCATCATCACTTGCCCGGGCCTGGACGGCAGTGGGTGACTCCATATGTCCAAGGGTAAAGTGTTCACCAGCTGACTCACAAACTCCGCTTGTTCCTCGTTGGTTACTGTCACTTGGTAGACGGAATATCTGTCAAATTAAATAAATATAGGGTGTCACAATAAAAATGTATCATCGATCGCTCTAAGTTGTACATTAAGACTCCGCGCAGACTACAAACTTTTAATCGGCCGATAGTTTGGTCGGCTTCTTAAACAGTATGAAGATGTAGGTATGCAGGTGCGCACATTACAGTGATTCAGTATCGGTCGATAAAAAAATGGATGCGTACGAACCGGCCAACCCGACTAAACTATCGGCCGATAGTTTGGTCGGCTTCTTAAACAGTATGAAGATGTAGGTATGCAGGTGCGCACATTACAGTGATTCAGTATCGGTCGATAAAAAAATGGATGCGTACGAACCGGCCAACCCGACTAAACTATCGGCCGATAGTTTGGTCGGCTTCTTAAACAGTATGAAGATGTAGGTATGCAGGTGCGCACATTACAGTTATTCAGTATCGGTCGATAAAAAAATGGATGCGTACGAACCGGCCAACCCGACTAAACTATCGGCCGATAGTTTGGTCGGCTTCTTAAACAGTATGAAGATGTAGGTATGCAGGTGCGCACATTACAGTGATTCAGTATCGGTCGATAAAAAAATGGATGCGTACGAACCGGCCAACCCGACTAAACTATCGGCCGATAGTTTGGTCGGCTTGGTCGGCTTCTTAAACAGTATGAAGATGTAGGTATGCAGGTGCGCACATTACAGTTATTCAGTATCGGTCGATAAAAAAGTATGATGCGTACGAACCGGCCAACCCGACTAAACTATCGGCCGATAGTAAGTCTGTAGTCTGCGGGGATTCTTAAAAATTACTGACAACAAAAAATATTACTCTTAATTGACAAATGTCTAAAAAAATTTAAATAGGTACATACACTTTTTGTTTTTCATTTTATATTTCTTTTACATAACTAAATATAATAATAATAATTAAATAATAATAAATTGAGACAACATCACATACATTGTCCTGGCCCCAAACTAAGGTTTTCCCTTGTGATATGGAAACCAGAAACAACGAAGGTACTACAAACACCCAGACCCAACATAAATATCTGTTTCATCAACAAACGTTTGTGTTGGTGCGGGAATCGAACCCACGACCCTTACGTCTCAATCGGCGCTCAAACCTTTGCGCTAAACGGGTCGTCAAAATTATAATAGGTAATTGTAATTTTGACTTGAAAGGCGTCATCCTCTCATCTAAATTGCTGTGCCCATCAGGGTCCAAAATTGTGTCTTAACTTATATTTATTAACCATCTATGTATGTACACTTTGAAATGCAATTAAATTGAATTGAATTGATTTTAATAGAAAGTGGTTCCTTAGACTTAAAATTATGAAATCTAAGAAGACTTTGTTGTACTTACCCATCGTAAAACTCATGTTTAGTAAAAACTGAACCAAATATACAGGCAAAATAAATAATATACGTTAACACGGCCATATTGTTTAGGGTATTGAATAATTGATATAAAGCACCGACAATATATAGTACTTATAAGTAACCATTATCTTATTTTGTTTCGATTGTATTAATTGATTTAACGGAAATCCCGTTGATAAAATTAATCAGTCATAGCTTAAATGTTTTTAAACTTCCGCCTTGCATTATACAGATAGGTACTGGATATATTTTATTTACAGTGATTCATCAGCAACCCACCCTTGTCTACTGCTGGACATAGGTCTCCCCCAATGCACGCCACCGCTCCCGATTTTCGGCCACTCTCATCCAGCTCACTCCAGTCAGCCTTCGAATGTCGTCATCCCATCTTGTAGCAGGGCGTCCAACACTACGCTTACCGAGTCGCGGTCTCCACTCAAGGACTTTATGGCTACAGTAATTGGGTGAAAGTAAAGAGGGTAAAATGTTAGCAGCGCACTTGTGACTCTACTGGTGTTGCAGGTGTCTGTGGGCGGTGGCAAATGAATGAAATAAATAAATGCGCCAAACCATCACACCAATCAACCTGGTCTCAAACTAGGGCAACCCCTGTACTATGAGTACCAGGTGACGATAATTAACTGCGGGCGTCAACTAGAACACCCAGACCCAAGAAAACTTAGAAAATGCAGTTTTCTAAATTGACTTGACCGGGAATCGAACCCGGGACCTTCTGCGCTTCAAGCTACCTTAGCCACTGCGCCATCGAGGCTGTCAAATACTTACCATCAGGTGATCTATCTGCCTTTTACAGTGTTGGAAGCCGTAATGTCCTTGAGTGGAGACCGCGACTCGGTAAGCATAGTGTTGGACGCCCTGCGACAAGATGGGATGATGACATTCGAAGGCTGGCTGGTGTGGGCTGGATGAGTGGCCGAAAATCGGGAGCGGTGGCGTGCATTAGGGGAGACCTATTTCCCGCAGTGGACGAGTGTGGGTTGCTGATGATGATCTGTCTGCTCGTGGATCATCACATAATAAATAAGACATAACCTTCGAATTTTGAGACTTCTAATATAATTGGAACCCAGCTGTTTATCTTTTAAGATCAATGCAAGAAGATTCATAATCTGAGATTGTTATAACACTGATTTAAGGATTATGGTATGAGTCACTAATATAAGTGAGTCAATTGTCATTATTAGGAAATGTACTTTTATCTACACTCATTTGATAATCTTCAAATTAAGAACTCAAATTGTTGTAGGCCTTCAGCTTTTGAAAGTGTTTGTGTTAAAGCCGATTTTTTGGTATATTATACGATTTGTAAGACAAATATAAGACGATAGAGAAATAGTAATTTAGTGGATTAGAACGCCATGCGGTGGTCTAGGTTCGAATCCGAGCATACATTTCTGGATTTTTCCAATCTTTGTGAGTGAGGGCACTGGAGACCCAATCGGGGGGAACGGAGGTTAATAGTTGGCAGAGCACTTGCGACTCTACTGGTGTATGCAGGTGTCTATGGATACCGGTTATTGCTTACCATCAGGTGATCCGTTTACTCGTCTGCCACCTGTCACATAAAAAAATTGTGCGTATTTCTACTATAAGTTCGGCGGTGAGGGAAAACATCGTGAGGAAACCTGCAGGTTTCGGGTAATTAATAATTCTGAAATATGTAACCTACGATTCATTTTGTCTGGTTTGGAGTCAGCATCAGAAACCAGTAACAAAAGATCCAAAGATTAAGCCATTAGCGCTCAAAACAAGTTGAAGTTTGTAAAGAAAACAATTTTAGCTCCGCGCATTAAAGTTGGCTACTTTTATACAGAAGCGAACGCTTGTATCTTTATACTTTTAATTAAAGTCTGGTGTATGACACACGAGTCAGCATGTCAAGTAGCTGCTAACCTTTCCCTCCCGCTTGGGCCTCCGGTAACCTCACATAATCGGCGCTACTCTCGCCGCACTCTTCTTCTGTGAGGGTAAAAAAATGAAACTACAAACTACGTCATCATCATCATCATCATCATTTCAGCCAATAGACGTCCACTGCTGGACATTAGGCTTCCCCAAAAGTTATCTTTATAGATCGGTCCTGTGCTACCTGTATCTAAGTGATTCCCGCGACCTTCACTAGATCGTCGGTCCACCTGGTGGGAGAGGCCTCCCACCGTACCACACAGTCAGGCGACTGCGTGGTACGGTGGGACTACGTTACAACTCTATGCAAATTTGGCCAATTTTATTCCGAACTTGTCCCTTACTTCCTTCTTGTAAAACGACATATTCATATTTAAATTTATGGCAAAACTTTGAATAGTTAAGGCTAGAGGAGCAATATAAGTTCTTCGCTCATTGTTCTAGTTCCAAAGTCCATACTTTTAAGGTCCAAAGTTTACGGTCCGTGTTGTTGGCGATATACCGTTGTAAATATTATCTGCCCTAGTTAAGTTTGCGTTATTAATTTTATAGCGATTGAGGGAAGTTAAAAATTAAGTTGATGTAATGGGAATGATTTTGGTAAGCAGCGAGTCTGTTCCTAGCTTGTACTAAGCGTTTCGCTTCTTTTTTCTTGGTACGAACTGCTAAGAGAGCTACAATGTTGGGTTTGGGTGTCTTTAAGTCGAGAGTGAATAGGCTTCTTCTGGGAAAGCACGCTCCATCTTAGACCTCATTGTCACTCTCCATCAGGTGAGATGAGGTCAAGTGCAAACCCATCTTATATAAATATGTAATCGTATATATCTTGGAAGCCCAAAGGTAGCGAATGGTAAGGACATTTTCTCCGGACTTGCTGTGGGAAAAGAAAGAAAGATGCTGTGTGTCTCTCTCTCTTGAGACTGAAGGAAAATATTCAAGACAGTAATAAGATCTATACTGGTACGGCTGTGAGGTGTAAACTCATTTAGATAATTTATTTCTGTCTCTCAACGCATCGTATCTCAGCTCTGGTAATTCAAAACAATGTTAATTGCTACAGTGCTAGACTACTGACTAATTACCCCTTGAATTTTCACTTGAGCTGCAATTTTCTCGTCAGGTTGTTGATTTAATTAGGTTAAATTAATTATGTTTTATTTTCGATTTAATTAGGAAGTAATTTTTTTTTCATAAACACCACATCTACGCCCCGTTGGTCTAGTGGTTTAATTACCGGGCCGTGATCTCGGGGTCCCGGGTTGGATTCCCCGGTCGAGCAAAGGGTATACAGTTTCGAACATAGCTCGGGGTTTGCGATCACTAATCCGCATTAGGCAAGCGTGGTGATTAAGCCTAATCCCATCATAGTAGCGAAGACTTGATTTCTATAATGGTGCCTTTGCCCTGGTGGGAACTGTCCCACTAGGGCAAAGGCCTCCATCAGTCTATATACTGATGTAGACTGATACTTTACTTTACATCTTATTCATTAACCTGACGCCGTACCTACTAAGTAGCTTGAGTACTTATCATTTATGTGCTAGGTGACAGACGAGCAGACGGATCACCGCCGCTTATTAGACACCCGCAACACCAATGGAGTCATAAGTGCGTTATCTCTTTCCAACTGATGGACTCTCCGGTACCCTCACTCACTCTCCAAAACACAGCGCAGGCGCTGCTGTACGCCAGTCTTCCGTAAGCCTTGGTATCACTCTCCGGTGGAACCAGCCCATTCTTTCATCCTGTTATGTATCATGTAGTATTTATGTCACTAGGAACAGATACGTGTATCGAGTGAATGATATATTCAGTGACGTATTCCTCTGGGATCCAGTGACAGGCGGCGTATTTGAGTGCTTCCTATACAGGGTGACATAATTTAAAAGAGCAAATTTTTCAAAAGGACTTAGGCATATCAGTCCTCTGGTTTTAACCCTTAACCAGGTAACTAGACATCATATTTTTTTATGGTTTTCAACCTTATCATAACTGTATAAAGTTCAAAATCTGATGGTCCCATATGGTAATATACATTCTTTGCTTGATCAGTTAATGCTCGTCTGCTTTTTAAAAAAAAAGTTTAAGACCATTAAATAAATAGTTTTCATTAAGTTTCTAAGTATTATGTTAACGACGGCTATAACAATCAAAATAAGCCAAAACTCATAAGGCTTACTAACCAGGGTTATCAAATTAATTCGATGGTATCAAATTATTATACGAGTATTGTTATTGGTATCATTAAGTATACGACTATTTGTAAACTTTCAGATAGATAAGATTAGATGGCAATGAGGGTAAATGGAAAGCTCTATAACTCCGTGTTGGTTCGGTCCAGTCCCGGCTATGGGGTTATGTTCCGATTGCGCTGATGTTACCCTAAGGGGTATGAATAGGGATAGAAACCCAAGTTACCTAACAAGGTGTGGGTTTCTAACCCTATTCATACCCCTGCATGTGAGAATAGGACGGCCATGATGGTTTCCCCTGGGGGAAGAAAACTTAAGAGTCAGGCACCGGCATGGAAGAATAAAAATGTTATGGAGTATATTTACGAATCAACCTGTATCTACCTTGCATGGAAAACAAAATAGATTCGTTTTACACAGGATGTATTCATAAGTACCTACAGTAACTTCCTTCCAAACATCTATTCTTACTGCTATGTGAAATTTTCGTTGCATTATATTGTATCTAGGAAAACAAATTTTGTGCGAATTTATAAAATAATAACTTGATTCAAATAATGTAGCAATATTTCTTCTACCTTGTCGATATTACCCTTATGGTCGTAGTCACCACTTCAGGTATTGGTGATAAGCTTCAAAACATGCCGCCACTCCTCTCTGATGGCTGCCTTCTTCGTGCATTCTTTAAGTGATGATGGACACCACACTAGCACCTTTGAGCGTCCGGCGTCTTGTCGCCCCGAAGACGCAGCGCCCTAAAATGCTGGCGTGGGGAGGTCGCCGGCAAGACGCCGACGCTCAAAAGACGCCAGTTGGGTCACTCTTACTTACTGCTGCTCATATCAGAAGACACTACCTCAAAGGCGATCTTCCTCGTGGTCTGGTACACTCAACCTTTCCCTGCTAGGCTAATATGCGCGTCACGAGATAATGTTTTCACTCGGTTGGTGTTGAGCTAAGCTTCCAACTCACCGACTGCGCGATGACAAATAGAATGATCCATCCGCGAAAAGCAAAATTTTGTCGCGGTACATGCAATTAGGCAGACTGGACCACATATGTCTCAATAGCCACCTCCCTCTCGCGCAAATGGTCCAAAAAGGTAAAGAAGCCATTTTATAAAAGATGGAACCGTTTACCGAAACACCCTGTATACCTTTACCTTCACAAAGAAGAAAAATAGAGCAAAGTTTTGATATGCGAGTTCTTTGTACGTCGCTTAAAAGTTTTCTTCTGGGAAACCACGCGTATGCGTCGACCGGATCACGGAAGGATATAAATCTTCGGAGATTGCTTATGCTCAATTTGCGATTTACTGGATTTCACTTATTGAAAAAGCGAGCAAATCTTATAAGTATAAAGACAATTTTATTTGTGTTTATCATCGTCATCAGCCTAGGGATACTCGTATCCACTGAACATAAAATGCCTCACCCAATGGCTTATAGAGTGTCCTGGTCTGATTTAAGGAATAAATTAGTAGGTAATTATAACATTGATAATGTCAAGTATGAATCGATCCATCTTATTTTAATTAAATAAATAAAGGGTTATTATAGATCAGAAATCGTAAACCAGAATTTTACTAATTATGGTTTACGATTTCTGATGTATTTAAAAAATACTTACTAGATTTTGTTTAAAATATTTTCGTTTGTAGTTATATTAAAACCAACCATATAATACATAATACATAGATTCACATAATATATTATTTTAGTTTTATCACTTTCTTATTTTAAAAATTAGTTTCGTGTTTTGCCATTTGGCTACGGCGCCCTAAACACAGTCAGTCGATTTGGTTAATCGCGGATTCGCGAGTGTATAAAAAAAGAACTTACAATAACATTTAACTTTAAATTCTTCACGCTCTTTTTAATCTTGAATAAGCCCTCGCAAACGGCACTCTAGAAACTTAAAATTACCTTAAAATCGGGCGTTTAAAACGCGATAAAACATTAAGATAATTCACAGCTAAGATACGAACTCCATTAAACGTACTAGCTGTTTCTGTCGTCACACTGCTGAGTTAAGCTCGGGATGATCGTGGACTTAAATTTAACTACTTAGAGAAAATGTTTTGAAACGACGATGGGAAAACTAAGAAAAAGAATAACTCTTGTAAAATAGGAATCGTAAAAAAAAGAAAGTAAAGTATCGGCCTGTATACTGTCCCACTGCAGAGCAAAGGGACTCCATCATAGAAATCAAGTCATCGCTACTATGATGAGATTAGGCTTAATCACCACGCTTACAGTCGTGGTTTAGCGCTCGGCGTAAGTAGTGGGGAGGTTTGAGCACTTTTTATATTATGTCATCAGGAAGGCAAACGAGCAAGACGGTCACCTAATGGTACTAAGTGAACACCGCCACCCATGGACATGACGTGAGCTACCTATACCAGAAGGAGTGCGATTGCGTTGCCGGCTAAAACGACCTACACTTGCAATAGTTCACTTTATAATAAAATGATGGCCCGTCTTCACTTCGTTTCGGGACAGTAGTTCCACTGTCGACCAATAGATGGGCATGTGGGTGTTGATTGCATCGCGCTAGTGTTTTTTCTTTTCGGTTTGTATATCTTCGTCGATGTCTAAGAAATTATCTTCTTCTATCTTCTATACTATTTATAAAGAGATAACTTCTATAGACAACGACAAGGCTTATAGGTAAACCGAAAACATGAAACGCTTGCGCGATGTAATGGGACACAGCGCCATCTATTTCTGAATTGCGGTCCCAAAGCGAAGTGAGAGCGGGCCACTAGTCTCTTTATAAATAGTATCTATAGCTTGATAGAAGATAGATAGGTACTGCGCACTCAAGGTCATCGTCAGACTTATTTGCCGATACCTAGGGCGAATTGGAGACAGAAAAAAGTGTAGGATAAAATATTACTTTTTCTCACCTAATATTATGTGTGTCTAATAATGGCTGAGTTCATAAATAGAAATAAGCTCCTCACATGTCGTATCAAATTCCAGCAATCGACCTTTTACTGTTTCATAAAGGTAATTCGTTTATTTTTCTATAAAAAGATCAAAGGTATTAATGACTTTTTGGCCAATACCAAATGAATGTCAAACAATAATATACATACATCAAATTTGTCCCAAAGTAAGAGCAACACTATTATAATAAGTATCGGTATCAAAACTATCAGAAGTAAAAATATGCGGTATTTCCGGACCACTACGACCTACAAACCTTCAAGAAAAGGGCATATCTCGCTCTAAAAGGCCGGCAGCGCACCTGTGAAGCCCCTGGAGTTGCAGGTGTTCATGGGCGACGGTAATCGCTTAACATCAGGTGATCCGTATGCTCGTCTGCCCCCTATCCTATAAAAAAAAATAGGTAGGTAGGTAACAGATGCGAAAACTAGCCGGGTATTTTTTTATTTTATCAAATCGTTAACTCTTATTAGAAAAGAAGTATCTAAGTACCTAAAAACGCTCCCTTTGTCTAGTGGTTTAAGTACTGGGCCGTGATCTCGGTGTCCCGGGTTCAAATCCCGGGTCGAACCAAAGTATGTTTCAATTTTTTCGAAGATAACTCGAGTTTGTGATCGCCAATCTGCAATAGGCAAGCGTGGTGATTAAGCCTAATTCCATCATAGTAGCGATGACTTGGTTTCTATGGTGGAGGCCTTTGCCCTGTAGTGGGAACCAGTTTTGGGCTGAAACTTTACTTTACTTTTAAGTATTTAAGTTATGTTCTCATTATCTGAAAAACGAATACTCAAGTACATTTTGAATGGATTCAAATAAATAATTTATCGAACTTGACAAATAAAGCAAACCATTTCAGAGCATCTGTTGAGCGTCACCGGAGAAAGGGAAGCCATGTTATTGGCCTCATTGGGGGAGAGAGACAAAAACTTGATAGATGAGCTGCCAGAGTGCAAGTCCATGTGTTGAAGGCAAGGATGATAAGGAAAAGTCATAGTGAAATCATTTCAGCAAGGAGTGATACAAAGTCTGCGTGAAAGAGATTTGTAAAAGTAACAGACATACAAACCTATTTTGAAAAAAAAATATGGATCCCAAGAAGAATATCGTAAGTGCTACGAGTAAGTAGGAACATAATAGATACGATTTTTTTTCTTGGGACCCGTCGATTTATAAAAAGACCTTTCCGTAAGCGCTACCATGAGTTGACATCGTAAAACTGACATAAACATAACATATTGCTCTGTCTCTTTCAAATGTATCAAATAAAAGAAACAAAGCGATATTTTCGATAGCGAGGATAGTATTTCAAACTCACGGTAAGGCCACAGAGTTCGAATCATATTGACCTACAAGTGTTTTGACTATGGGGGCTACGCTTTGGCATGAATGGGCTACCGAGTGGTACCACGACCTCACAGAAGACCACCATAAAGCACTGGAGACCCGATCCAGGGGACAAGGGGGTTAAAAGGTTGGCACACTTGTGACTCAGTGTTGCGGGTGTCAATGAGTGGCAGCAGTCACAAAAAAAAGTAGAGTTCTTCGTATTTTTTAACTGAATTGACAAAGATAATTACTAAAATGTGACGTCACGCCTCACCATTAAGCAATATTACATCAAGAGAACTAAAGATAATGCTTACCTGGAAATAGTTCAAAGAAAAGTCGTTCGAATGTTGTAAATGTACCAAGAATAGCTGAGTCTGTTAGGGCGGGGAGTTACTGTCAGCGAAAAAAATGTACAACATTTTAATTGACTACTTTTGTACTTTTTATAAATGCGCCAAACAATCACACCAATCAACCTGGTCTCAAACTAGGGCAACCCCTGTACTATGTACAGGTAATTTCTATAGACATCGGCGAGAATTAATACAAATCAGATAAGGCAAAACATTTGCGCGATGTAATTGACGCTCAGCGCTATCTATTGGTGATTTTTGAAACTATTAGCAAAATCAAGTCCCAAAACAAAGCGAGGGCGGGTCACCAGTTTATTATAAAAGGAGATAAAAAGTGCAAAAGTTATAGTTTCTCAGAATTTGAGACACTGTGACCCTTGCCCAATACGAAATGTGAAGCAATGGCATGTAAGAAAATTAAACTGTTTATTAAACTTTGCCACGCTTCGGCATGATCACAGAAGACCGGCGTAAAACGATGTGAAGTTATCAGAGCGATTAGCGTCTGACTTTCGCAACCCTTTAACCAGACCAAAATGAATCATGATCACACATTTCAGAAACTCACGATATTTTTCCTCAGTACTGAGTAAATGGTAACGCAAAAAGATTTGTAAAAATCCACTGAGCTAATCGCCCAATTGGTATCTAAAACGCTTTAGGCGCTTGAGATTTCTTGAAAAACAGAAAAGAAAAAAATATTTGATCATGGCTTTCTGGTTTACATACTCCAGTTTCCCTTAACATCAATAGCAGTTTTAGTGGGCTTACATGACGATTTCCCTAAATAGGTTGTAATAGTCACCGAAAAATTTATTACTTTTCGCTCTTACATTTTGATAGATAAGGTTCAAAATCAGGTGGGATCTATTTTCCTGTTGCCGTTAAAGAGCGATTTACACTTCAATAAGTACAGTAGCGAGTTAAGTTGCTTCATCAGCGAGTTAAATCATTTTTGCTGTGTAAATGGCTCGCTCGCTTCGCTCGGAAATCGCTCTTAAAGGATAATGATGAATGCATTTCCGCTCTCCGCTCTCCGCTGATACTGGGACCACCCAAAAACAAAACCAGCATTAGTATTCAACAGACGACTCCTGACACCATTAGTTGCTTGTCCAGACAATATTTTTTCGATCCCAAAGAGACGCCACGGTTCAATTGAGCTCCCGGGGGCACCTACAGAAAAACAGTGTTGAAATATTAATAAAGTATAAAGAATTTGGTGTTTTCTTTATCTTTTATCTTAGCGAGTAATCCCACTGATATTACAAATGTGAAAGTTCATAAGGATGAATGTAATGGATGTTTTGAATGGGCCGGCTCGACCGGAGTGATACCACTGCCTCACAGAAAACCGGCGTGAAGCAGCCCCAGTACTGTGTTTCGTCGAGTGAGTGAGGGTACCGGAGGCCCACCTGGGGGGAAGGGGATAAAAGGTTGGCGGCGCACTTGTAACTCCACTGGTGTTGCAGGTGTCCATGGGCGGTGGCAGTTGCTTACCATCAGGTGATCCACCTGCTCGTCTGCCACCTATCACATAAAAAAAAAATGTACGGTCGTGGTCAAAAAGTGTTTACCACCTTAAGGATCAAAATCGCACGTACACATGTATGTGATAAGTTCTAATTATCTATTACTTAATATTGATCATAGATATGGTGTCTTTTTTAATGATATGATAGCTGACAGCCAGCGCCCTCAGTCAATGACAAAATGTCATGTCATTTCAAAGAAATTAGGTTTTTTTATGGCTGCTTCTGTGTTGTATCCTCTATAATTATGTGTCTTTTTTATATTTACTTTAAAAAGGTAATATGTAACTTGATATGGCATTTTTGACTTAAGTGCAAAAAGTGTGATATAGAATCAAATTTCAAAACTGGTAAACAATTTTTGACCGCGACCGTACAGAAGTGCAATGTTCGGCTACAAAATAAAGACAGACACAGAAGTCTGACTTAGCCTTGATTTTGAATTTAGAAGAGTTCGTAGACATATGCTAGGCCTTCTGTGTCAATATTTATTTTGTGGTTCGGCGTTGGGAGATGTAAGTCGGAGGTAAACTGAATTAAACTGAATTTATTTATTGAGAGAAAATAGGGTTTATATACTACTAGCGGCCGCCCGCGACTTCGTTCGCGTGGAAAAGTAACTTTTTACCCCACTTTCAAACCCTTACAACCCCCTTTCGCAATAAAAAGTAGCCTATGTCGTTTCTCAGGGTCTAGACTATCTGTATACCAAATTTCATTTAAATCCGTTGAGTAGTATTGGCGTGAAAGAGTAGCAGACAGACAGACAGAGTTACTTTCGCATTTATAATATTAGTATGGATGGATTAGTTGAAAAGGTCACAGGTAACGTCTTATCGTAACATTTACATGGTTTAGAAAAGTAACAGATTACTTTCATATTGTTTTACTTAAACAAAATATTATTTATTATTAAAACAGAATTATCTTATCGGTATGTGTCACCTATACACCTGCATGATGACGTCGTGGACCATACTACATACCTATAAATAAATAAATAATAAATTTTCTACATCACATACATTGATCTGATTCTGAGATAGGTAGCTCAAGCACCTGTGTTACAGATATCAGAACCTGTTTAGGATTCAATATGGTTTTATTGTTTGTCTGTAAAACCTTTTTTAGTTTAGTTATCTGTCTTTTGTTTTTTAAAAAATATATGTCTGTCACTCAAAAAATAAATTTGTGAAACAAAAACTAAGATATTTTGAATTTCTGTATATTTAAGTTGTGCAATAAAGCTATGTAAATATTCTTGAAACATTTTTTACTCAAGTATTGAACCAACAAATGCATGAAGTAGGACCTCAAACAGTACCAATAGTGGAATTACAAATATATTACGTATAATAATTTTCTTTCGTAAATATGTACATACTTATAATACACAGAAAACACCCAGACCAATACAAACAGAATGTTCATGCACACAAAGTGGGAATCGAACCAGCAATATAAATGGGAAAGTGTGTCTGTCTGTCTGTCTGTACGTTTGTCTTTCTTTCACGGCAAAAAGGGGCAATAAGTAACCTATGTTTCTCTCCATCCCTTCAACTATCTTCACTTTAATTCACGTGAATTCGTCGCTCCGTTTTGCCGTGAAAGAAAGACAAACATACAGACAGACAGACACATTTTCCCATTTATAATATTAGTATGTATTCACGTCACTTTATATAGTTCTTTAGATTTTCGCGTTGCATTATAACTATAAATTATTAAAACGGGAATTAACGCGACGTTTATTTTTAAGTACATTGTAAGTACTTACTGCTTGACGTTTCGGCTACGTTGCAGCAGCCGTGGTCACAAGCAAACACTTGCAATGTACTTAAAAATAAACGTCGCGTTAATTCCCGTTTTAATAATTTATAGTCACGTCACTTTAGTTTATTAGGTTTCGACTAAATCAGTTCTATCTTTTAGAGGTTACGGCCAACAGTTCTAGAGTCTAGAATAGCGTTCTGATGAGTTTAGTCTACAATTAGTTCCCACAACTGCTAGTCTCGAACTTGCAGTATTGCGGGGGTTAGAACTTTGCTTGTGAGGAAAACTTTCGCCTCCCATGTCCAGTGTAGTCCAATTAGATGAACTGCCTTTTTGGGATTCTTAGTATTTGATTTAGTTGAGCAAGTTTAATGGGGGTACTGGGAAGTGACGTCACCTGTAAAATATCGATACATCCAGACTCAAACGCTTTTATACTTTAGGCATACTTATGACGCTGGCTCAGCGATCCAAAGTGAGCCTTGATCATAATATATTTTGGTTTAGGTATAATATTGAATAATCCGTCTGTTCGTCTGCCTTGTCTGCTCGTCTCTTTTTTTGTCATAGGTGGCAGACGAGAGGACGAGAAGACTTCTGTGAGGCCGTGGTATCACTCCGGTTGAGTCGACCGATTCATGCTGAACCGCACCTACTTCCTCCCGTATGGAAGTTCTAATCCATTGATTTACTATCGCTCTACGCTCGCCTATAATATTGTAGCCATTTGGAAGATTAAAGATCCCCTTCACATCTTTTAAGGCTAAATCTCTTTTATCTAGACTCTGGTCTAGCTTTAGAGCCGATACCGTTGTAAAGGTCTTACATAACCTATTAGATGTATTAAACCTTTCAGTTGCTTTAAAAAAAATCGTTTATTTAAACAATATACTCCTTCATTTTTTATTTCAAACAATTGGTCATTTAATAAGGAGTGATGTGTCTGAGTGAAATGTGCCCTTTCCTAACGGGGAGTCCTAGATTCGAACCCGAGCAGCAGCTCTAGGTTTTAAAATATATATGCATAGCCACCATAATTATCATCATTAACATAATAACAAAACATTAAGAAGAAAGTACTCTTACCAAAATATGGTTTTGTGAAGACATTGGTATTTTTGCAATGGTATTTTAATCTTAATTGAAGTATGTATACTTATTTAAGTATGTGCAATACTTATTTATTTGTTAATACGTAAACCGTAAAAATTAACCCAAAGTATAATTTATTCCACGTAGTTACTACTATGACTGTACAAAATCTAAATTTGATTTTTGCGTTAAAGCCATAATTTCGAACAGATATTATTATGCACCGCAATGATGCACCGGATGAGCGATATGTCTATGGACCCTAAGCTAGGATAAGCCTGTATCTTGGTAAAGCCTGTATCTTTTTGTCCCATTTATAGAGGCAAATAAATAAAAAGAAACGGTGAACGAAAAAAAAAACGATAATGATGATCTGTAACTACGCTAGTTAGTAGTTAGCTTAAACTAGTTAGTACGCAGTCGAATTATCTAATGAGGAGATTTTGTGTGAATTTAGGTACTATTTTAAAAATTGCAATTAGGCAATCAAATTAAATTCAATTAATTGAAGACTCGTTAATAAAAAGCTCTGCTGTTGATTTCAGCTATCTCTTGCACCGCAATCTCAGTTACCAATAATAATTTTAATTAAAATCTTCCATAGTTAATTACCTGCTGCTCAACGTCCTTGAGATATTTTGGTAAAGATGCTGGAAGTGTCTTGAGCCTTAACTTATACAGGACTTAGTTTGTTCCAATAAAAAACTATTTTTCACTAGCGGCCGCCCGCGACTTCGTACGCGTGGAGTTAATTATTGACACTTACCGTCACATTTTGGACAATCCACACAATATATTTTTATAAATTGTAGCCTATGTGTTATTCTGATGTATAAGCTATATTGTAGTAAAGTTTCATTCAAATCCATTCAGTAGTTTTTACGTGAAAGAGTAACAAACATCCATACATCCATACAAACTTTCGCCTTTATAATAGTAGTAGGATATCATTTAGTTTATACGATGATCAACATCAACAGCCAAAACAATAATCAGAAGCCAAATTAACATCACTTTCACGATACGCCATCTACCTAGTGGATTTTTTTTTGTACAGCAGCGCCAAGAGTGTTAAGAATCGGAACTAAAAACGCTTATGTACAATATGGCTAGCCGTATTAAATGACGTATGACACCGAATACATTCCGGCTATTTTTTATTCAGCAGTATTCATCCCGGTTTATCGTTGAACCGCCGCTTTTCAAAACAGCCCTGGTTTTGAAAATAGCTACCTGTAATGTAATATGTGGCCTTACCATGAGTTTGAAATACTATCCTCGCTATCGAAAACTATCGCATTGTCTCTTTCGTGTGATGCATTTAAAAGAGATACAGCAATAGTTTTGGATAGCGATGGTAGTATTTCAAACTTATGGTAAGGCCATACGGTGGATTGGATTATACGATCCGGCTGCGACAATTATAACTGTGGGAGAGCCACGCTTCGGCATGAATGGGCCGGCTCGACCGGAGTGATACCACTGCCTCGTGAAGCAGCCCCTGTGCTGTGTTTCGCTGAGTGAGTGAGGGTACCGGAGGCCCACTCGGGGGGGAAGGGGATAAAAGGTTGGCAGCGCACTTGTAACTCCACTGGTTTTGCAAGTGTCCATGGGCGGCGGCAATTGCTTACCATCAGGTGATCCGCCTGCTCGCCTGCTACCTATGACATAAAAAAAAAAAAAAATGATGAAACATTTAGCACATCCAGTTCTTTAGTTCAAAGTTTGAAGATGGCAAGAATTCATTAAAATTTCTCATTTGAAAGCGTCTTAAAGTGCCGTGCTAGGTACCTCTCCAGCTGAAATGCATTCCTCGCCATTTGGAGCCGGTCGCTCCGAATATTCTGACGACGACCCCTCAAGAACTCAGCCGGGATTTTGGGATACTCAGTTTCATGGAGCTTTAAAATTCTTTTACAAGTCTTTGATCTTTAAAATACCGAAGACAACATTTCTTCTTCTTCTTTGAGTGCCATCTTCTGACGAAGGTTGGCGATCATAATGGCAACTTGAACCCTTAACACAAGCTGCTCTATACAGAGAACTGATGCTTTTATTAGGTATATCACTGGCGCTTAGGTTTTAAACCAAGATGTTCTTTTGCTTCCTGAGCTTCTCTCTTCTTGTATCTTGTCCTGTAATATAAGTTACAAATTACAATAGGTCATACTTCAAACAACGCATTATGTTCATATTCCAGTTTTCTTCTTTTGGTAGTATTAAAAACTTCCCCTTGTTCGCCATTTTTTGTAACGCTACTTCATGCTGAACTTTTTCTCTCCAAGAAATCCCAAATATAAAAAAAAAACCAATACAAAAAAGATCAAGTCACGATCGATTTAGTAAGAAGCGTTGAATTTATGTCAATTCACAAAATATTTAGAATTAACGTTGTTCAGAATAGTTGGCAGAAGACGTGGTTCATCATCATCATCAGCAACCCACACTCGTCCACTGCTGGACATAGGTCTCCCCTAATGCACGCCACCGCTCCCAATTTTCAGCCACTCTCATCCAGCTCACACCAGCCAGCCTTCGAATGTCATCATCTCATCTTGTCGCTGGGCAAGACGTGGTTAAAGAGATGTAAATATTTTGTTAATGTTAAGCCCTCTCTTTTCTCATTTTTGCCTGAGATATGTCTTCCTATAAAGTTCAACCTACAAACTGAAAGCTGACTCAGTTTAAAAGGTAGATTGTAAATATTATTTTGAAGTTCTTATTAATTTTCAATAACATTTATTTATTCACTATAGCGCCAACAAAATGCATCAGGCCTTCTTGTAATAAGGAAATATTATATCAAAACACAGGCATGAATCCATTGAAGTTTCCCTACCCATTCCTTTCCAAGGGATCCCAGTAATTCTCAGTACACCATATTACCATAAGCACGGTGTAAATAACTCAGTCTACAAAGCCGACAGACATTCAAGAAATGGAGTGGGATAAACATACCATTCGTATTCTGAACCCTGTGACGATTGGATACGGTCGTTTGTTAGTATTACATGAGACATACTGGTGGTGTTTGGTTGTGTTCCTTTTTATGATGTTTGCAAGACGTTTTGAGGTTAGGAAGATGGGGCGTGAAAAGTACGAGATCAGGTGAGACTTATAGGTTGGTTTGCTAACGCTCATAGCAACGGTTTATTGCAAGGACACATTATTACACACATTATTAGGCCGCCCGCGACTTCGTCCGCGTGGAAAAGTAACTTTTTACCCCCCCTTTAACCCTTGACAACCCCCTTTTCGCAATAAAAAGTAGCCTATGTTCTTTCTCAGGGTCTGGATCATCTGTATACCAAATTTCATTTGAATCCGTTGAGTAGTTTTGGCGTGAAAGAGTAACAGACAGACAGACAGACAGAGTTACTTTCGCATTTATAATATTAGTATGGATATAGAACGAATTAGACAGGTTTAAGGTCTGTGTTCCAGCTGTAAGAAACATCACTATGATATTAACTAAGTTGTGTTAAAAGTGAATTATTGATGTTTGATTGAATCTTACAGTTCTGCAATCTGCAATGTTTAAAGCTATGTTCTCAATTCACTAAAGCCTTTATTTCTAGAAGCACATACACCCACACATGCCACAGTTTGTCACTGCACGTTCTTTTCTGATCTTGAGATTGGCTCTTAGCTGATATAACGGTAGAAAAGTATTGTAAAATATCGTAGATATTCTTGAACGCAAATAACATTATGTTTTACAGAAAATTCCGATATGTATGAAGTACTGTTATTTGGTGTACATCAGTTTAAAATTTGTCATCTATTTATACAACTTTAGCCCTCTTTTAAGATACCTAATTGGGGGAATGAAAACAAAAGTATAATCTCGTCATTTTGTGGCTGTGATCATCTTGAACCAGCAGCCATCAAACAGAGCTGAAATATCCCATTATTTAAACTTTCAAATAAAAAGAAAACAAGATCAATATCAGTTCATCCGTTCGGGAGCTACATCGCACAGACAGACACGTCAATCTTAAAACCAGTCGTTTTTACGTCTGGGGTTAAAAATAAGATTCTACATATTCCTTAAAGATCCAAAAGAAAGATAGCAACATAAAAACCACGCTAACACAGGGTTTACACAAACCGCGACTTCACTGCAATGTTGGTAATACCGACAAACGACTGGTTCGATGCAGCTAGAAACGGCTGTGAATACAAATGTACTGTTTATCCGACTTCATTTCTTGAATGGCTCCCATCGCCTCATTGGACACATTTGAATAATGTTGTCAACCCATTTGAGAAGGCGTCTTTTGTGTCTCATAGAAATTAACAATAATAGAAAGAAATATTATGTGTAGGTACCTATCGGTGAACATAATATACATCCGACTACCTCTTCTGATATCATTTATTCTGGGTTAGGTGGCTATTCGCAGGTTTCATCACAATATTTTCCCTTACCGATGTGCTTATGGTAAAAAAGGCATTTTTAAAATCCAGTGGTTTATGTTTGGATTCGAAAAAGAGTCTTCCGCCCCGAGGGGCTATACGTGGGTATCGCCCTTTGGGGCTTCTCCATTGCATAAAAACAACATGTCTGTAGAGTGTCAATCTACGTTATTTCGCCTCACACGTTTTAAAAGGATATTTTCCAGAAATTAAATAAAAACGAATAAAAATATGAATATTTATCCCCATTTCTATGCTAATGAAATACATACGATTTATGATCTCTTCAACAAAAATCTGTTGGACTGTTTTTAATGAGAAAAAACATGTTTCATTTCCAAATTAACATGGAAAGCATTCGATTTCAATTCGTATAAAAGTTTATCGATATCATTTATCGTGTGTAAAGATAACCGCGGATTATTACAAAGCTTAATGGCTATGAGACTCAAAAGGACTGCATTTTCATATACAGTGGGAATCCTATTCATTTGGAGATTATGGGGCTTTTATGTAGTTTTGAGATTTATAAAGGCTATTTGATTTTAAATGCTGAACTGTTTAACTTTTGTGCTTTTGATTTAGATATTTCATTTGAGAAATAGAAATAGAAATATTCTTTATTCAATTTAAGTCCTTATAGAACATTTATGAATGTCAAATATTATGTAAGCTACCGCTGATTGATCTTAAAAAGTAAGTCATCGGTCAGCAAATGTTTACTGCTGGTTTACTGATTACTGAACAATTATTTATTTATTTTATTTATTTATGACCAGTCTTTTAATAGGTAGATTTCGTTTTTTTTGACGGACTATATACCTATATTCTTACCCTTAATACAGGTACCAAATAAAAAAGCTTAAGTAGTGGAAAATTTCAAATCCAAGAGAACCCTTCCCTTCTTGAGCGTAAGGCCCTCTTGGGCGTAAGGCCTTCTTGAGCATAAAGCCCTCTAGGGCGTAAAGCCCTCAGGAGAATAAGGCCCCCTTGGGCGTAACACTTTCTTGGGCACAGAGCCCACTTGGGCATAGCCCTCTGGGGCTAGGGCCCTACTGGGCCTTGGACATTTTTCCAGCTCTACGATCCTATAGATACGCCCCTGACTCCAGCCAATATTGGCTGAACAGAAGTATTAATTACACTACTCCCCATACCTTGGGATAATATAAAATTCAATTTCCGATAGTCCGCTGCAACGGGGCATTCGTTTCAATAATGCCTGAGCCAAGAGCTAACTAAAGAAAAAAACTTAATAACAATCGGAAAGAATCCTCAGGGAGGAAGTGGGGTGAGGAAGGACAGAGAGCTGATATAACCACCTTGGATGTTGAAGAAATAAAATAAAAGAAAACAATAGAGACGTTCCGTTATTCGATTTTTGAAATAACATAAACGTAATTAAAGGACGAATACGAATTAAGACTCCGCGCAGACTACAAACATTTAATCGGCCGATAGTTTGGTCAGCTTCTTAATTAGTATGAAGATGTATGCAGGTGCGCACATTACAGTGATTCAGTATCGGCCAACCAACCCGACTAAACTATCGGCCGATAGTAAGTCTGTAGTCTGCGTGGACTCTTAATAATCAGAGTAATCCGAGAGAACAATAAGTTTATTAAGAAAATTAGGTATTCATTGTTGTCATTACACTTGTTAAAACAATTTACTACAGAATTATTTAAATATTTTAACTTTATCTTTTACGTAACAGTCACGTGCACATTAACAATTTACGTTCAAATATGAACCTTATTGCATTGTATAAAGAGTGGATTTTTTAAAATACTTTAATAAATATTATCAAGCAACTTCGAATACAGTACACAATTTTACATTATTCAGTCACTCCCGTATGGTCTAGTGGCTAGGATACCTGGCTTTCACCCAGGAGGCTCGGGTTCGATTCCCGGTACGGGAAAAATGTTTTTGAATTATTTTGCGGTTAGGGTTCTAATTTGTATTGTAAAATTATGTCATAAGGTATTAGGTGTTTTAATTATGTTTAGTTTTTTTTTAAATAACGCGTAAATATCCAAAAAAATTCAAAGTCATTTTATATTTGTATTGTTTTGATTTATCATCAACGAGATTGGAATCTCCATTGCAAACCTATGTATTTAACGTATCTAATCGATTAGGTACTGTCGGGGCAGGATATAGTTCCAAGATTTGGTCTCACCGGTAAAGATTTTCATTGTGATATTATATCAGTGTATTTATTACATTGATTATGGTATTTCTTGCTCAAAATAATGAAACAATGTATGTTTATGTGCAAAAGAGTAACTAGTTACTGAGTTTCTTGCAGGTGTCTTTTGAGTGGAAATATACATTCCGAACCAGTAGTAACTAGACTAGATATCGTTTTGATTTTCATCATCATCATCATCATTTCAGCCAATAGACGTCCACTGCTGGACATAGGCCTCCCCCAAAGTTCTCTACACAGATCGGTCCTGTGCCACCCGCACCCGTTTTGATTTTAATGCTTTTCAATTAATTAATTATCTCTGTTACTTATTGCGTTTGTATTATTATTATTTAGTTTATGTAACCGCACACTTGTGATTCCACTGGTGTTGCTGGGTATCCTCCATGTATAGTAAAGAAAAGATCAGAGCAAAAGGCCACCATCAGGTGATCCGCCTGCTCGCCTGCTACCTATCACATAAAAAAAAGGACTCCATCAAAATCAAGTTATCACGACTATGATAGGATTACCTAGGCTTAATAACCACGCTTGCCTAATGCGATTGGTGATCACAAACCCTAGCTATGTTCGAAAAATTCGAAACATACTTTTGCTCGACCCAGGAATCGAACCCGGGACCCCGAGATTACGGCCCGGTACTTAAACCACTAGACCAACGGGGCGTTACCCTCCATGGGCGAAAGGCCATCAGATGATCCATCAGCTCGTTTGCCACTGTAGCTATACAAAACAAAGAGGTGTAATGTAGTAACTACGCGAGGTGGTATTAACCCCGATATATACATCTACATAACAAACGTCTAATATCCACATTAAAAGTTTGAGTTTAATATTTTTTTATTAAAATCGTCAGACGGAATTTAACCTTCTCAATAATAACGGGGCGAAGTTACAAACTTCTGTTATTGGACCGATTTTAATAAAACTTTATAAAAGTGTACGCGCCTCCGTTTGTACATTGTCCAGGGTGTTTGAAGAACTTATTTAAAGTATCCAGTAGGCCTGAGTTAATAATTCTCGAATTTTCGGAATGATTTTGCGATAAAAGCTGGGGGAATAGACGGCGCATTTTTGGTGCTTTAATACTCTGGGGCTGAAGGTGCCCTACATTTGTGTGTTAATACTAGAACAGTCGATCGATTGATCGAGGGCTTCGATTAACGTCAATGTTGATCGATGGGTCTCATCTTCATCAGCCTGTTGCAGTCCACTGATAGACATAGACCTCCCTTAATATATGACTGACCGGACGGCGCATTTGGTAGTGACGCTGCCTCATACGCCAAAGGTGGTGGGTTCAAAACCCACCCGGGCAGATGCTATCCACTTTACACCATCCGAACCCCTTACTAAGCCGACGAATCTGGCCGGTCTGTGGAAGGTTGTGGGTTCGAGTCCCACTTGAACCCTCCGAGGAAGTTTTTAATTGCAATATTTACTTAAAATCAATGGAGTCAAAGTATAAAACAGGGCGGCACAATAGTCTTCCGCCCTGGGCGGCCGATACCACGCTCCACCACTGAACGAAACGACAAGCACTTAGACATATTATAAATATATACACCGAATAAATAAATAACGATAACCCAGGAATATTTCATATCCATACAGGGTCACTTTACGATGTTGTAAAAACCTTCATCACATACGGCACAAATAAGTTCGGATAGTTTAGCTTTTATGACACTAGTTACTTTCGGTCTTTCTAGTGAAAGTAACACCCTGTATATAAAGATGGCGGAATAATTTTCGTGATAACGAGATACTTTTATTTTTGGTATGTATTTATTACGATTGTTTTGCCGTGTTTTATGTCATTTGTGTTATGGCTAGTGATCGGATTTAGGTGTCAATTATTGACTGAAATTCTAACATGGACATGTCGAAAATAAATGAATTCTCACAACATCTCATACATTGACCTGACTCCGTACTAAGTAGCTTAAGCACTTGTGTTACAGATATCAGACAACAGAGGATTACAAATATAATACTTAAATACATAAATAACACCCAGACGCTGAACTAACACAATTATCGTCCCCCGAATGTTTTGTCAGGTGATCGACCCCCCCGACCTTTGGCGTACGAGGCAGGGTCACTACCTAAAGCGCCATCCGGCTAGTCAATGTATTAAAATGTCGATAAAAGGTGTTCATACTAGGTACTACATGTTGTATCTTTAAACTTTACATCTTTTTACTACGTCATCTATCAACCATTCAACAAGATTTGTTGTTCTACAACAAATCGGAAACTCGTTGAAATTTTATTCGATTCCATACAAAATTATCAAGTCGATAACGACTTTAAATGAAAAGATTTTTAATTACTTATAAGAGATAATACTTATATTTTACTCGTATAGAATACTTACGCATGTAAGCTCATATGTAGTAAATGCGTAAACGGCCCTGTACGCGCGGAAACAACGCTGATGTGAAATCAGTCTTATACAATTCTATAAAAAATAAGTAATGTATCTACGAGAATACTAATTATAAAGAGTTAAAACTATAGACATCGACGAACCTTATAAAAAAAGTGAAAGGCAAAATACTAGCGCGATGCAATTAACTCCCAGCGCCATCTATTGGCACAAAGTGGAACTAATCTCCAGAAACGATATATGAGACCTCCAGCAGGCCACTAGTTGAATGATTTAAACTGATAATATTTTTGCAACTGTTGTTTTCTTTTAATAATATTATTTTAAAATCCATCATTAACAAATCGTTGTTTCAACGATAAACTTAAAATAACAAACAAATACGTCATGTGTTTAAATAAAACATGATTCATAAACGAGTTGAAATGTAAATAATACTTTTTGGCAATAACACTACTTTTATAAAAACAAGTGTTTCAGTATTGTACTAACATCCCGTATGGTCTAGTGGCTAGGATACCTGGCTTTCACCCAGGAGGCTCGGGTCGATTCCCGGTACGGGAAAATATTTTTTTTATACTTGATGGTTTTGAGCTAAAGTATGTTTCGAACTTTTCGAACATAGCTCGGGTTTGTGATCACCAATCAGCATTAGGCAAGCGTGGTGATTAAGCCTAATCCCATCATGGTAGTGATAACATGATTTCTGTGATGGAGGCCTTTGCCCTGCAGTGGGACAGTATATAGGCTGATACTGATACTGATATTTGATGGTTTTAAACAGATACACAAACTAATCCTACTCGTATGTTTGCCTATAATCACTTACCGTCAGGTGAGAAAAGGGTAATTTTACTGAACCGAAATTTACCGAAATTCGTTCAACGGAACAGATTAATATTTTCGCCTTCAATCGCCAATCCCGTATGGTCTAGTGGCTAGGATACCTGGCTTTCACCCAGGAGGCTCGGGTTCGATTCCCGGTACGGGAAACACTTTTTTGTACTTACATACTGTTTTGTTAACGAGGTGTTAAAAGGTCGGACCGATAAAGTTAAAAAGCTTAAGTGCCATTATTTTTTTGTTACTATAATATGATAATCTTAATGCCCCGTTGGTTCAGTGGTTTGGTCTTGGGTGGAGCAAAAAGTTTATTTCGAATTTTCGAAATTTTGACCCCAGCTCGGGTTTGTGATCACCAATCCGCATTAGAGCAGTACTCTTTTGTTATTTAGTTTTTAAAAACATTCCATTCGTTGTGATATCGTTAAGTTTATTTATTTTTGAACGCAGTGCGATTTCGCGCGTTTTTGTTTTTTTATTGTAATTTATTTTTAAATCTAAGAAGAATGGTTGTGAAGCTTAACTGGTGAGTTCATTGACACTTAATTTTATTTACTTGGTAAACACATATACCTAAGCAAAGTAATGTATCAGCCTATATACTGTCCCACTGCAGAGCAAAGGCCTCCATCATAGAAATCAAGTCATCGCTACTATGATGGGATTAGGCTTAATCACCACACATGCATTTCCCTTAAAATTAAAATTATTTTTAATTGTCGTTTTATTCGACTCCCCATTAAAAATGAACAAGTCACCAATGAGAGACTATTTTATGAAAAGTTGATTTTTAAAATGCTAATTTCAAAAAGTCAGAAAATAACCGGCAAAGTGCGTGTCGGACTAAAAAAAACGCACATCGGCCTAGTTTTCATATTAACGTACTCATATCACGGCTTCGTGTATTAAAAAGTAAATCATTTTAATGCAATATTTTTCAGAAACTAACTTAAACAGATAAGAAAACTTATCAAAGTCACTCAGCTTACATTAAGGGGCTATACGAAAAAACTAGCGCCACCAACCTATTTACACTGATTGTGGCGAAAATGTGATATTTTTGAAGAAAATAAAACATTACAGACTTAGATGCAAGTAAATCGAATTTTTTGAGATGCAAAACAATATTTTTACACGTGACAAGTAACAATAAAGTTCATTATTGCTAAAAGTGGCCGTTTTTAGCAATAATGAACTTTATGTTACTTGTCGCGTGTTTTATATATTGTATTGCATCTTGAAAAATTCAATTTACTTTTATCTAAGTCTGTAATGTTTTGCTTTCTTGAAAAATATCGTATTTTCGC
>CM026292.1:8146444-8567158 GCA_014851415.1 Cnaphalocrocis medinalis
GGTTGTGGTACATCGGTGTAACTTATAAAACAGGTACTACTGTACCGCGGGAGCTCGTCGGCGGTCTCCACGGTGGTGGGCAGGTCCAGCAGCGCTGCGAGCGGATGCCGTCCCCGGGGCCCATGTGCGACAGGTGCGCGAAGTTCGTCGGCGCCGAGATCAGGCGCGACCGGCCTTGCGATCTACACAAAGCGAACGGATCGAAATAATCAACTGGTGAACACAAGTGCCTCGAACATACATACAATCTAGCATTAATGACGAACACAGCGTTTGATTGTTTTAATACCTAAAATAAACAATTATATTCGGTCGGTTGCTTTAGTTCATTTAAGTCTAGTATTAGTATTTCCAAAACCAGGTTTTGGCTTATCAATGATTAAAGAAAGTCGTTTTCTGAACTCATCCTGAATATATTTTTTGCGCTCTTCAACCTGTGTTTTGATCTCTTTCGTTATACGCCAAAATTTAGTTTCTAATTTGTATGAAAGGTGAAGTAAACACTCAAAAAGTCTTATCCATGCATGTAAAACATAACGCCTACTCAAAAAAAATAGCAACTTTTACGGTTATCTCGCAAACCAGCAACGCGCTTTTACTTTTGACTTCAGTATTTGATTCCTGACGGGTTTATACTATAGCAAACATTACTCACATTCAAAAGCAAGTTGCTGGTTTTTTAAAAAATGATTTTTATAAATTTGCCGTACATATGGATTTATATCTATATAAAAACAATGCAACAATACGTTCGGTAAATATTTCCTTTTAAATGTAATCTACATACCTTGATCTTGAACAGACATAACGAAATTCACTTGTTTTAATAGTAATTTTATAAAAATAAAGTCTCAACACGCAATGATTACTATTACAGTTATTCGTGATTCAGAAAATCAGGTAACTTTGAAGCGTAACTCTGATCGTGAATACAATCAAAGGAGGTCGGATTTTTTCTGATGTGGTAGTTTAAAGTGTGGGCAACAATTAATGTATTGCTGGAACATGATTTCACAAATCATATTCATATTAAGTTAAAAAGTAAATAAATAAATTAGGTATGTATGTTATTATTCTCTAACGCTGAAAGGCTTACATACCTACATGCACCATAATTCATGATGATTCGGAGGTTCCAAGTTCAAACCCTCCCTCAAGTATTTTTTTTTTATTTCTTTTTTACTTATGATTGGGTGTTGTTACATTATTCTACTTTTTAAATTGTTTTTCTATTAGATATAACCGAATTAAGAAAACAAAAAAAAGTTTAATTTAATTTCAACAAAACATTATTTAGGTAAACGATATAGAGGTATCCAGCGTTGTTTACACATACGTTTCGTATTGACATACGACGCCGCGCGTCTAATGTCCAGTTATGCGAGACACCGAGCGCCCGTGTTATGCTTACGGCGCTAATGTCTAGATAAATTGGCTAGATACGTTAACATGAAATTAGATGACATAATCAAACCTGCATCGCGATGGCAAAGTTTTAGTTTGGAGTTTGTATATATACAAAATTGAAACATGGATTTAGTGGATGTCACCTAAGACCGAAAAACCTTAGTAGGAGCATAGGGGCCCACTCTGAAACGGTGTAAGGTCTAAGGTGTCTATCTGAGATGTCTGTGATGATTGATTATTTACCCGGAGTGATCAACTGGGTTTATAACTTTCAGAGCAAGATTCCTCTCACCAAGTTTGGCAAGAAACGCTAAACGAGGTAAAGCACAAAGAAAGACGAAAAATGAACAATGAACAATGAAACACGAACCAAAATCTGGTAGTCTCCGGACTGTAAAGTTGAAATCGAATTGAGAACGAAGTCACAACAGTCCGGGGACGTAAATCCATTATGCTCCAGCTTTTGTTGAATTGGAATTGTCGTTTCTAAGTGCCATCAACAACTGACCGAACATTGCATTCGGTCGACGAATGATACTTTTCTCAACTTAGACACTTAAATTAACGGGTGGACAGACAGTGAAGAGAATTGAGAAAACTAATCGACGCAAACGCATTTCTATTGGAATTGTCGTTTCAAAGTGCCATCAACCACTGACCGAACATTGCATTCGGTCGACGATTGTACTTAATTAACGGGTGGACAGACAGTGATGAGAATGAGAAACCATCAACGCAAACGCATAGGAAATTCTAATTCACATTTGGTTTTTCAAAAATGTATTGGGAATTCTACTTCGCTTTTTGGTTTAGCGAACGTAGTGAGCGATTTTTGAAAAAAAAAAAACCAAAAAGTGAAGTAGAATGCCCAATAATACCCTACTCGAATACGAATTATTAACACTCCGCGCAGACTACAAACTTTTAATCGGCCGATAGTTTGGTCGGCTTCTTAATCAGTATGAAGATATGCGAACATTACAGTGATTCAGTATCGGCCAACCAACCCGAATAAACTATCGGCCGATAGTAAGTTTGTAGTCTGCGTGAACTCTTAATAATCAGAGTAATCCGAGAGAACAATAAGTTATTAAGAAAATTAGGTATATTGTTGTCATTACACTGTTAAAACAATTACTACAGAATTATTAAATATATTAATTTTATCTTTTACGTAACAGTCACGTGCACATTAACAATTTACGTCAAATATGAACCTTTGCATTGTCAAAAGAGTGGATTTTTAAATTACTTTAATAATATTATCAAGCAACTTCGAATGAAGTACACAATTTACATTCCTATGTCACTCCCGTATGGTCTAGTGGCTAGGATACCTGGCTTTCACCCAAGGCTCGGGTTCGATTCCCGGGACGGGAAAAATGTTTTGAATTATTTGCGGTTAGGGTTCTACTGTATGTAAAATTATGTCATAAGGTATTAGTTGTTTTAATTATGTTTAGTTTTTGTTTTTTAATTAACGCGTAAATATCCAAAAAATTCAAAGTCATTTTATATTTGTATTGTTTTGATTTATCATCAACGAGATTGGAATCTCCATTGCAAACCTATGTATTAACGTATCTAATCGATTAAGTACTGTCGGGGCAGGATATGGTTTCAAGATTTGGTCTCGCCGGTAAAGATTTTTATTGTGATATTATATCAGTGTATTTATTACATTGATTATGGTATTTGTTCTCAAAATAATGAAACAAAGTATGTTAGTGCAAAAGAGTAACTAGTTTTTTTTTATGTGATAGGTAGCAGACGAGCAGGCGGATCACCTGATGGTAAGCAATTTGCCGTCGCCCATGGACACATGCAACACCAGTGGAGTGACAAGTGCGCTGCCAACCTTTTATCCCCTTCCCCCCGATGGGCCTCCGGTACCCTCACTCACTCGGCGAAACAGCGCAGGAGCTGCTTCACGCCGGTTTTCTGTGAGGCAGTGGTATCACTCCGGTCGAGCCGGCCCATTCATGCCGAAGCATGGAAGCGAAGTTACTGAGTTTCTTGCAGGTGTCTTCTGAGTGGAAATATACATTCCGAACCGAAGTAGTACTAGACTAGATGTCGTTTTGATTTTCATCATCATCATCATCATTTCAGCCAATAGGCGTCCACTGCTGGACACAGGCCTCCCCCAAAGTTCTCCACACAGATCGGTCCTTTGCCACCCGCACCCGTTTTGATTTTAATGCTTTTCAATTAATTAATTATCTCTGTTACTTATTACATTTGTATTATTATTATTTAGTTTATGTAACCGCACACTTGTGATTCCACTGGTGTTGCTGGGTATTCTCCATGTAAAGTAAAGTATCAGAGCAGAGGCCTCCATCATAGAAATCAAGTTATCGCTACTATGATGGGATTAGGCTTAATCACAACGCTTGCCTAATGTGGATTGGAAACCATAGCTATGTATGTTAGCGAAATTCGAAACATACTTTTGCTCGACCCAGGAATCGAACCTGGGACCCCGAAATCAGGGCTCGCTACTTAAAACACTAGACCACGGGGCGTTGTCGAATAACGAAAACAACTATAGATGTCCATCAGATCGTCTGCCACTGTAGCTACGAGTATACAAACAAAGAGGTGTAATGTATACTCTCATTCACAGTCATGTAAACTGACAGATGCAAATGTGAAGTTTCCATACATTTTGACATCTTGCATCTGTATTTTTTTTATAGGATAGGGGCAGACGAGCAGACGTATCACCTGATGTTAAGCGATTACCGTCGCCCATGAACACCTGCCGGGCTAAGATGCGCACCGCGACAAAATTTTGTCGACTCTCGTTCGCGAGAGCGTATCTTTCTATCCCGTTCTTCGTCCTGTACGAGTGTCGACAAAATTATCTCGTGGTGCGCATCTTAGCCCGGCTGCAACCTGTGACTTCACAGGTGCGCTGCCGGCCTTTTAGAGAAAGATATGCCCTTTTCTTGAAGTTGGAAATTAGTGATAATGTATGGGGATGACATATTGACATCTGTCAGTTTATTTACATGATTATGAATCAGCGTGTAACTACGCAAGGTGGTATTAACCCCGATATATACATCTACATAACAAACGTCTAATATCCACATTAAAAGTTTGAGTTTAATATTTTTTTATTAAAATCGTCAGACGGAATTTAACCTTCTCAATAATAACGGGGCGAAGTTACAAACTTCTGTTATTGGACCGATTTTAATAAAACTTTATAAAAGTGTACGCGCCTCCGTTTGTACATTGTCCAGGGTGTTTGAAGAACTTATTTAAAGTATCCAGTAGGCCTGAGTTAATAATTCTCGAATTTTCGGAATGATTTTGCGATAAAAGCTGGGGGAATAGACGGCGCATTTTTGGTGCTTTAATACTCTGGGGCTGGTGCCCTACATTTGTGTGTTAATACTAGAACAGATTGGCTTCGATAAAAGTATGGCATCAATACCTTTACGCTACCGCGCTGGTTTAGGTGGGGCCACAAAATAATTACACACAGAAAGGAGGCTGCCCACTAAGAGCTAAAACGTGTCATGTACTCACGCATGCGCACTAACGGGGAAATACGCCTTTTCGACCACATTAATCCTAGCCTATCACATAAGATTGTCAAACTCTCGAGGTCTGTGGTAGAGGCCGCCCGCTTATGTACTCATGCCGGGCAACAACCTTAGCATATGTCAACGAACTCTCCTGAACTCAAAATCAGGCTGAGTCTAACTTCTGTATGTAATTATTTTGTGGTGGGGCGGTACTTTTTGGTTTAAGGGGTGGCAAAATCAATGGAGTCAAAGTATAATACAGGGCGGCACAATAGTCTTCCACCATGGGCGGCCGCTACCACGCTCCACCACTGAACGAAACGACAAGCACTTAGACTTATAAATATATACACCGAATAAATAAATAACGATAACCCAGGAATATTTCATATCCATACAGGGTCACTTTACGATGTTGTAAAACCTTCATCACATACGGCACAAATAAGTTCGGATAGTTTAGCTTTTATGGCCCTAGTTACTTTCGGTCTTTTCTAGTGAAAGTAACACCCTGTATATAAAGATGGAGGAATAATTTTCGTGGTAACGAGATATTTTTATTTTGGTATGTATTTATTCGATGTTTGGCCGTGTTTTATGTCATTTGTGTTATGGCCAGTGATCGGATTTAGGTGTCAATTATTGACGAAATTCTAACATGGACATGTCGAAAATAAATAAATTCTCACAACTTCTCATACATTCTTAAGTAAATATTGCACTTAAAAAATTCTCGGGGGATTCAGGTGGGACTCTATATTTTAAGTGCAATATTTACTTAAGAATAAATTGCAAAGAATTGCTATACCAAAAATAAAAATTATTCTCATACATTGACCTGACTCCGTACTAAGTAGCTTAAGCACACAAGTTACAGATATGAGACAACAGAGGATCACAAATATAATACTTAAATACATAAATAACACCCAGACACTGAACTAACACAAGTGTTCGTCCCCCGAATGTTTGTCTAGGGTGATCGAACCCACGACCTTTGGCGTACGAGGCAGGGTCACTACCTATAGCGCCATCCGGCTAGTCAATATATTAAAATGTCGATAAAAGGTGTTCATACTTATACATGTTGTATCTTTAAACTATTACATAATTTTTACTACGTCATAATATGTGTCAATGTCTGGGGTCTGCCTGCTTTTTGGTTCTTGGTCTGTGTGCCTGCTCATCTGCTGTGCATTTGTGCAAAGAAAGTGTGTGTTTATAACAAATAGAATTTAGAAGAATTAGAATATCATATACAAAAAAATGTGTTATTTATAATAGTTTTGCAACTGATGATATTAAGTATCAAGGTCATAATAGATATCACATCAACCATTCAACAAGATTTGTTGTTCTACAACAAATCGGAAACTCGTTGAAAATTTTATTCGATTCCATAAAAAATTATCAAGTCGATATCGACTTTAAATGAAAAGATATTTTTTTGTGAATTTGAAAAAGTCATTGAATGAATGTAAATGTTTACAGATACACCCCTATAATGTTTTAATTAAGTGTTTTCTTCATTAATTACTTATAAGAGATAATACTAATATTTTACTCGTATAGAATACTTACGCATATAAGCTCATATGTAGTAAATGCGTAAACGGCCCTGTACGCGCGGAAAAATACGCTCTGATGCGAAATCAGTCTTATACAATTCTATAAAAAATAAGTATGTATCTACGAGAATACTAATTATTAAGAGTTAAAACTATAGACATCGACAAACCTTATAAATAAAGTGAAAGGCAAAATACTAGCGCGATGCAATTAACGCCCAGCGCCATCTATTGGCACAAAGTGGAACTAATCTCCCGAAACGATAATGAGACCTCCAGCAGGCCACTAGTTGAATGATTTAAACTGATAATATTTTTGCAACTGTTGTTTTCTTTTAATAATATTGTTTTAAAATCCATCATTAACAAATCGTTGTTTCAACGATAAACTTAAAATAACAAACAAATACGTCATGTGTTTAAATAAAACATGATTCATAAACGAGTTGAAATGTAAATAATACTTTTTGGCAAGAACACTACTTTTATAAAAACAAGTGTTTTCAGTATTTTACTAACATCCCGTATGGTCTAGTGGCTAGGATACCTGGCTTTCACCCAGGAGGCTCGGGTTCGATTCCCGGTACGGGAAAATATTTTTTTAATACTTGATGGTTTTGATTTTGATGGTTTTGAGCTAAGTATGTTTCGAACTTTTCGAACATAGCTCGGGTTTGTGATCACCAATCCGCATTAGGCAAGCGTGGTGATTAAGCCTAATCCCATCATAGTAGTGATAACATGATTTCTATGATGGAGGCCTTTGCCCTGCAGTGGGACAGTATACATATAGGCTGATACTGATACTTGATGGTTTTAAACAGATACACAAACGAATCCTACTCGTATGTTTGCCTACAATCATTTACCGTCAGGTTAGAAAAGGGTAATTTTACTGAACCGAAATTTACCGAAATTCGTTCAACGGAACAGATTAATATTTTCGCCATCAACCACCAGTCCCGTATGGTCTAGTGGCTAGGATACCTGGCTTTCACCCAGGAGGCTCGGGTTCGATTCCCGGTACGGGAAACACTTATTTGTACTTACATACTGTTTTGTTAACCAGGTTTAAAAGGTCGGACCGATAAAGTTAAAACCTTAAGTGCCATTATTTTTTTGTTACTACAAAATATGATAATCTTAATGCCCAGTTGGTTCAGTGGGTGGAGCAAAAAGTTTGTTTCGGATTTTTGAAATTTCGACCTCAGATCGGGTTTGTGATTACCAATCCGCATTAGGCAAGCGTGGTGGTTAAGCCTTATGCCATCATAGTAGTGATGACTTAATTTCTTTTAAGGAAGCCTTTGACCTGCAGTGAGATAATAATTATGCAGGTTGATACTTTATTTTATGTTAATCTCATATACCTTTGATCGTTAAATGGTGTTTATCGATGGTTGAGTCAATATGTCGAGGTAGATGGGTAGTTTCGACCATATGAATCGATATAATATGTCGACTTATCGACTCTACGTCGATTGACTAATTTACTTGTCAATTAAAGTGGGTTTGGAGAAAATTGGCCCCTGCTCCGCGGCCTAGTTTAATTTAAATATTTTTTTCAATACAAATACCAGGCGCCAATTTGCTCCGAACCTACTTTAATTGACAAGTAAATTATTTGACACTTTACTCGTAGGTGGTGAACGAGGCCCTAAGTGACTTAAAATAGTAAAAGGTAATAAAACAATATAATAACAATACTTACCAATTTGTTCCCATAGCCCATTATATGGTCTGGTAACAACCTTTATCAGTTTGACCTTATTGTTATTTCCTACTCTTGTCAACCTGTACATAATTAAATTATAATTTGGAATTTAAATTAAAACATCTGTTTTGAGCAACAACCGACAAATGCTTAGAGTTGCTGATTCCCAGAAATTTCGTAATAATAATTTAGTTTCTCTACCAAAGCTACATCAATTTAATGGGATGTTCTTTAGCTCGGTACGAAAGACTGGACACTGGACACACGCGTGTCCAATTGGTAAAATAGTCCAACTCATTATTTTGTTATCTGGTAACAGTATTTTTTTTACGTGTGTCCAGACACAGGTCCAGATTTCTATCATTTAGGACGGTGAGCGCTCAGGGTGAATAAAACAGTATGATTTTCCTAATAAAACAAATCAGAAATCGGACTAATAAAATTTGAGTTACATCAACTGGACACAGCGATCAAATTTGAGAACAACCCAAAATAAACCTACTTATTCTATTTGTTGTTAAACCGTTTTACTTTCTAAATAGATAACAATAGCCCAACGACTACTACAGTACCTATTTAAAAAAATAACATTTTATTTCTGTAAAAAATAAAAAGTAGAACCTTAACAGCATTCAAGTTCAATTAAATGTCAATAAAAAAAATAAGTACTATTCATATCAAGTAAAAAAAAATATTTCCGTACCGGGAATCGAACCCGAGCCTCCTGGGTGAAAGCCAGGTATCCTAGCCACTAGACCATACGGGACTGCTGTGTTGTAGCAAAATATGGGCTCCCTTCTCTTTAAAGTAAACAAAGTCATTGTTTACTTTAAACTGAGTAAAAATAACAAAGAAACCCCGGTTTTTATTTGTACAGTTGGACCTCATTATCTTGAATTCGTTATTAAACCACCCAGAAGGTACAATGGCGCACAATTATTTTCTGTTGTTGATTTTGGTTTTCATGAGCGAATTTATTATAAGAATTTATTGGATTGCGATCTCTATAATGGATGTGAAGACTAAAAATATTTCATAATTTTTATCTTCTATCTATCTTCTATACTATTTATAAAGAGATATCTTCAATAGACAACGACAAGGGTTGTAGGTAAACCGAAAACACGAAACGCTTGCGCGATGTAATTATACACAGAGCCATCTATTGGTTCATTTTGGAATTCCGGTCCCCGGAAACCCGGCAGTTTGGATGTTTGCTCGTCTTTCACGCAAAATCTACTGAATTGATTTAATGAAACTTTACAATAATATAAAAAAAAATGTTTTTATTTTTTCCTCCGAACATTAACATATTACTTACAATCTAGATGAAATCTTATTTTTTTTTATGTGATAGGTAGCAAACGAGCAGGCGGATCACCTGATGGTAAGCAATTGCCGCCGCCCATGGACACTTGCAACACCAGTGGAGGTACACGTGCGCTGCCAACCTTTAATCCCCTTCCCCTCCCCGGGTGGGCCTCCGGTGGTGGTGGGTGGTGGGTGGTGATATTTTTCTATGCGAATTTCCAAAAGTCATAGAACAAATGTTGTTCAGAATGGTCGTTAGAAAATGTGGTCAAAGGGATGCAAATTTTCACAGGTACACCCTGTATAACTACGACGTCGCGGGCGGCCGCTATTACGATCAGCCACGTACACAGTACAGAGTGAGTGAGGGTACCGGAAGCCCAATTGGGGGGAAAGGGGCTGCCAACCAATGCAATCAAATCAAATCAAATCAAATCATTTATTTGCTATTAAATAGGGTACAGTACATAAATGTGGTATTGATATAATTATTGTAAGTGCTTAAGACCTATTCAGCCGCGTCAAACAGCATGCAAATATTTATTATAAAATTAAGTAGGTACAATAACTGTATAAAATAATGATAAATAATAAAAAACTGTGTCAGCGTGTGTGTGCACTTGTCTCTACTGGTGTTACAGGTGTTTACGGACGGTGGCAATCGCTTACCATCAGGTGATCCGTCTGCTCGTCTGCCACCTATAAAAAACAAAATCAATGGGCTAAAATGAAATATTTTTTCCATGCAGATTTCGTTTTCTTTTAACACTGTTCCTGCACTTTTTTAAGAAAGTTGATAAATTCGATTTGCAGCCAAATCACGTTTGGTTTGTTATCTTAGGCCGTCTCGGCCCATTAACACGTGTTGGTATAGGACTTGAATTGATTACGCAGATTTTGACTTCTGGGTCGGTTTGAGACGATTCTTGAAATGTCAAGGACTGGCCGTTTTTATGGGAGATTTTCTATTAATAAATTCACACAACAGCTCATACTTTGACCTGACTGACTATGTATTAAGTAGCAAGCTGTTGTGTTACAGATATCAGACTACAGAGGAAACACAAATAATATACATAATACTTAATTTCATGTTACACCTAGACACTGAACGAATACAAGTGTTCATCACACGAATGTTTGTCCAGGGTGGGTATCGAACCCACAACCTTTGAGGTATGAACTAGGGTCACTACCAAATGGCACTACATTTTGGGACCAATAGATGGCGTTAGGCATCGATTACATCGCGCAAATGTTTCGCTGGTCGGTTTACATTAAATATTAATAGACATAAATGGTTTAAGTAACCGTACTGTGATCTGCTGGTCCTGGGTTCGAATCCCGGGTCGAGCAAAAAGTATGTTTCGAATTTTCTAATAAAAGCTCGGATTTGTGATCAAGAATCTGCATTAGGCAAGCGTGGTGATGTAGCCTAATCCCGTCACAGTAGCGTTGACTTGATTTCTGCCATGGAGGCATTGGCCCTGCAGTGGGACAGTGATTTATGCTGATACTTTTTCTAAAACTTATTGTTATACCTCACGTGTTAAGCCCGGGCTATACCAGCGGTCGTCACACTTTACTCTTCAAGGGCCACATATCAATATGAACATTAGGGCCCGGGCCGCAGTATATGCGTTACAAGAGCTTTTGCATAGGTACTTATCCATAGTAGTCCTTACTAAACTGATTTCTGATAAGTACGAATATGTAGTTGACTAGTAATTAAACAAATCTACTATATCGCGGGCCGCACAAATAACGTCTGCGGGCCGCATGCGGCCCGCAGACGCATACATATGTTGCAAAAAACGGCCACTTTTAGCAATAATTGACATCATTGTTACTTGTCGCGTGTTTTATATATTGTATTGCATCTTGAAAAATCCAATTTACTTTTATCTAATTCCGTAATGTTTTGCTTTCTTAACATATGTCGTATTTTTGTTACAATCAGTGTAAATAGGTTGGCGGCGCTAGTTTCATTCGTATAGCCCCTTAACTAAATAAAGAGTTTTGACGCACGGACTAAAAACAATGAAATAAAAGAGTTCAGTTGTTTTCCTGTTGTGACTCGGAGTAAAAAAAAATTAACAAGGCAAAAACCAGCCCAAACGAGTGGAATCTCCAATTTTTACAACAAACGACCGAAACATAACTCAAAGAAAAAACCAACGAAAAACGCTCCAAATCCTTCTGTCTATCTTGTCCAAAACATCCAAGTCACTCCATAAAAAAAACTAATTATAAATGTCTAACAGAGCAAAGAAGCGCGAAAACATTCCCAAATTCGTTTAGCCCTTAATGACCGGGTGCGGAAAAGTCTAAAAACTGGGAGCTTCGTCATTTCAAGAGGGGGGAAGAAGTGGGGGGGGGGGGGGGGGGGTAAATGAGCTCATCCGAGGAAATAAGGGGCGATCGGCAAAATGATCGGACATTAAATAAGTGTCGGCGGTTATGCCACCCCGAGATCTCTTTGAAGATATTGCGCAGGAGAGTGATCGCTGGTTGCCACAAGTATGCGATTTGATTTCATAATCACTGACGTTAACTTTCCCGAGTGGCGCAGCTGACCCTGCTTCATAATGGTTGTAGGTTGTTGGCAGCCTCGATGGCGCAGTGGCTAAGGTGTTCGCCCGAAGCGCGAAAGGTCCCTGGTTCGATTCCCGGTCAAATCAATTTAGGAAATGACATTTTCTAAGTTTTCTTGGATCTGGGTGTTCTGAGTTGACGCCCCTAGGTAATTATCGTCACCTGGTACTCATAATACAGGGTTTTCCCTAGTTTGAGACCAGGTTCATTGGTGTGATTGACTAGCGTCTTTATTTATTTATGTAGGAAGGTTACCCTCGTAACCAAACAGGACTGATAGTGGCAGATGAATCACTTAATTAATGGTAAGCGATATCGGTAGTATCGATACTCGTATCAAAGTTTTGCCAATAGACTGGCCCAATGGCGCTCCTGGTCCAGGAGCAACCTGGTACTAACTAACATCTATTTAATACTTGAAATAATACCAAAACTATACAGGTTGTATCAGTAAACATTTAAATTCCTTTAACTACGTCTTATAGCAACCATTCTAAACTAAAAATTTGTTCTTCGACATTTGGAAATTCATCGAGAACAGAAATCGCAAGTCGAATCTTTATGGCAACCAGACCATGATCCAGCGTTTATTTGGATTTCTCCATTGAAGTAGATCCTTTGTTCAAATGAATTAGGAATAATCGGCGTGCTTTATACAATGGGTTCTTTTCTTTGTTTTGATTCCTTTGCGGAACCCTAATGGACGGCATGACTGATTGGGCTCTAATAAGTACGTGAATGGGTGTTTGTGGGACTTTGTAAAGTAGATAGATAGTTTGTTAGTGACATTGCAGTAATGGTACTGAACAGAAAGGAGATTGTATAAGTGTGTTGCCATACTTACTACTTACTTACTGCGATGGCTCAACGATTTAAAATGAGTCTTGGCCTCCGATACGAGATGTCGCCATTTGTCTCGGTCTTGTTGCCATAGCAAAGCATTTTTTTTTATTTAGCCTTCGTTGCCCCACTGTGGGCTTTTCCCAAATGCCGCTATTGCACTCTGTTTGTAGCAAAGCAATTATAAACGAAACAAATGTTAACGCCTTTGATAGGTGAATAGAGCATCCATCCAAAGGTCGTGGGTTCGATCCCCACCCTGGACAAATATTCGTGTGATGAACACTTGTGTTTGTTCAGTGTCTGGGTGTTATATGTGTATTTAAGTATTATATTTGTGATCCTCTGTTGTCTGATATCTGTAACACAAGTGCATAAGCTACTTAGTACGGAGTCAAGTCAATGTATGAGATGTTGTGTGAATTTATCCTGTATAGGGGAATATACAGGGTGTATCTGTGAACATTTACGTCCTTTTAACCACGTGTTCTATTTGTTCAACAACTTTCCGAAATTCATCGAAAAAATTTTCGACTCCCCATACAAAATGACCAAGTCACGTGACCAACTTTGTATGTATAGATGAAATATTTTTATACGAATTTCAAAAGTCATAGAACAAATGTTGTTCAGAATGGTTGGTACAACACGTGACTAAAGGGATGTAAATGTTCATAGATACACCCTATAGAGGAAAAAAGTCGTGAGTTTGGACTCAATAAATATAATTTTAACGGCGATCTTGGTGACTCAACTGGTGTTGCATTGCAGGTGTCTGTGAGCGGCGTTAATAGCTTACCATCAGGTGCTCCGTCTGCTTGTTTGCCACCAAACTATACCTTTTACAAAGGGATAACCTCTGCAGACATCGGAAAATCTTATATAGAAATCGAAAAGACGAAACGCTGGTGCAATCCAGTCGACACCAAGCGACATTTTTCGTCAGGATCAGAACTACTAGCGGGTCACTAGTCTTCTTGTATACTATTACTGAAAGAGATAACTTCTATAGACAAGACAAGTCACGAGGTAAACAAAAACACGTACGCTATGCGGTTGATGAGGATTCTAGTGTGTTTATTTAAGTAGTCCCAAATGCCACGTTAAGAATATCGAAAATTTAATTTCCCAAATTGCCCCGCTAATCGAACCCGCACCACACAACTTAAACAACTGCGCCATCAAGGTCCTAATGCTAATACCTCCATCCTTATCACCATATCCTGTGGAACATCAGTCCTCAGCTACAGTCAGGCCCAATCTCGAAATCATTTCCACCTTACCCCTCCTCACATGGTCCCGTATTTCACCCCCAAAGGTCTGAGCAAGTTATCCGGCGTTCGAAGCTGGGTGTTGCGAGATAAGCGGTATCAGGAGACCATTTGCCGCGTAGCTGATAATTTCCGCCGCAAGACGGCGTCGTTTGCGAGTAGAACGTTTACGGGTGGAGTCGCGGTGTAAGCGTATATGTTTATTTTACTTCATAGTTACTGCCTCAGTAGCTGTTCCATTAAGAACCTTTTACCGAATAAAACTAACGCCACGTAATAAAAAAAAGTTACTTTTTTTTCTACAAATAAAAATGTGTTAATGTCTACCTACCTAAATCATCTTTAAGGACTTTATGAAAATTATTGTTACTTGAGGAAAGAAATTAGCTAAAGTGCGTCTTAAAAAATCTTGCACTTTAATTATTACAGGAAGTAGGTACTTTTTTTCAAATATTTCTATCTCTTATATTCGAGTCATCATCATCGTATCAGCCCACATCCACCCACTGCTGAGTATTAGGCCTCTTCTTATCATTTAATTCTTATAATTCTTATCATAATTACAAATTTATTTATTTATTCTTTTATTTTACAAAATAAAAAGTACAATTGGCGGACTTAATGCCTTTGTCAGTATTCTCTACAAATTATCTATCACCTGCCAACCACATTGTCTGTCCTGTCCTGACGTTCTATGCACAGACTGATGATGATAATAGTGTGTATGGCAGGGAAACAGTGTCTTGAGTCTGTTGAGTCTAAAAGCGACACTACGCCTGATGTCTCAGGTAGGATACTTGTGATGGGCTTTATGCAGTATTTGTATCAAATTTTTTTCTCTGTGGAAGCATGTTGTACCGTTTGGTTTTGCGTCCGATTTTTCATCGGTCGTATCACAGTACCTTATTACTAAAACGAGCATAGAACTAATTACGTTCAGTATAAGTTCTACAAAAATCTTTCTTGACCTTTTTATAAGCAATTTTTAAAACAAAAATGCTTATAAAAAGATCAAGCAAATTTATATTACCCGCTGTCACTGCGGCCCCCACCTCGTCTCTTTACAATCAATAAGCTGTTCACATATGCTCCCTACGATAATGAACCTACACTCCAAAGCTTAAGGTCCAAATCGAACAGCGCCAGCCTTAAAGAGTAAAGTGACTCTACGAAGATTTGAACTGTTCACACGTTATTGAGTGGCAAAGTCATCTGAGGGGGTTATTTTGGGGATAGATAGCACTTTTCGTTTTAAAGTCCATTTGGTTAAGAATGAAGTTGCTAGTTTTTTAGTTTAAATCTATGCAAACTCGGTTTTAAGCTGTGTATTCGGCGATGAAGGAAAATATAGTTTTTAGAAAGAGTATAAAGCGTTTGTCATCTTTGGTTCAGTCTCGTATCCTCACTTTTTTTGGAGGAGGTGGCTATAGAGCAACTTTTTTTCCCTCAACGGTTGAGGGAACTTTCCGCGGGAAAGATCGCCTATGAGGTGGACTGACCAGATAAAAGTAGCAAGTGACTCATCATCACTTAATGAATGCACGAGGAAGGCCTTCAGAGAAGAGCGGCGGCGTGTTGTAAAGTTTGCCACCAAAGCCTTTTTTTTTTTTTTGTTCTCCCCGAGGGAAATGCCGCCGGCTCAACGGGAGCCGACGTCGACGCCGGTGGTCGGCGCCGCCTTATGCACACCCGGCCGCTGGGAGACGGCCGGGTAGTGTGGGGCTCTCCCCTGGGGAGCACCCAGGGGCATACCCACTAAAACCCTCCGGGGCAGTTCCTGCAACCCCGTTGTGGGGTGGCTACGATAACCAGCACGAAGCCTCGTGCGCGGCTACCCTCGAAGGGCAAGAGGCTCGCCAGCACGGCCTCTAACACTCACAGGCCTTGCCAATCAAGGCCCAGGGCCACTCCCATGGCCCAACACTCGCCCTTTCCGGAACGCCGACGCTGCTGGGTTGCAACGCCAGCGCTCCAGTAGGGGTGACTGCAGGCCCCCCTCAACAATCCCGCACCCTGCTGGCTGCAGTTGCCACCAAAGCCTGAAGTGATGACCACGACCACTCTGTCAAGAGTGATACCGACTTGGGAGAAGAAGATCAATTAATCTTAGTGATCAAGAAGCAAGCAAGCAGATTATAGTGATCAAGTGTGTGCGCAAACACAGGTGCACTCTCTATTCCCTTACCCTCTTAATTCGATGGGACTCCAGTGTGATACGGCCGAAGAGAGATTGGGCGCAGGACCAACAGCTTAACTTGCTTTCAGAAGCACGAGGGTAGAAGACAACCAACTTCCAGACTTCGAGCTGACACTGAGAATTTCTAATCAAAAAAACTCAGGTTCAAAGTTCCTTAAGTAATAGACGTCAAAGACAGATCAGAGAGGTCGCTGATGCGTTGAAGGCCTTTTAAGAAGGAGTAAGTCATAGACGTCAGGAAATACTGCCGCGGTTAAACCGTATCCTAAAAATCATAGAACAAATTAGAATGCTTGGTAGAAGACGTGGTTAAAAGGATGTACATTTTCACACATACATCCTGTATATCAATTAACCGAGACTTTACGTTTTAATATGTTTTCATACAAGACAACATTAAACTTTATTAATTAACATTAAGGTATAATTTGGACTGGAAAATGTTAATTTTGTCAAAACATACGTAGCATGCATTGTGTTTGGACAGTCTCGACAGATTTGTGAATTTATTGCTGCTTAAATTAATTTAGGGTATTTCCGTGTTGTGAATATGAACGAAAGTATCATTTAAATGTGTACATATTACGCTAAAAGAAGAAAATACTTAATAACAGGCTTGGCTTGTCGCAGCGATCCAAAGTGAAGCAAACGTTGGCTCTCACGTGTATTACCACAAAGCTAAAGAGGACTAATACCTTGTGTCACTATATATTTTGTCTGGCCGGATGGCCATTTGGTAGTGGCCCTGCCTCATACGCCAAAGGTTGATCCCCACTCTCTAGAAACATTCGTGTGATGAACATTTATGTTTGTTGTGTCTGGGTGTAAATTTTACGTATTTCAGTGTTATACTTATTTGTATTTCTTCTGCTGTCTGACATCTGTAACACAAGTGCTAGGTTAATATATTAAATGAGATATAAGTAGAGTGTTTTTTTATTAATAGTATTGATAGATCCATACTAATTATAATGGGAAAGTCAGTCTGCTTTGTCTGTCTTTCTTTCACGGCAAAAGAGATGGAGAGTAACATAGGCTACTTTTTGCCCCTTTCTTACTCCCCATTTTAGGGAAGGGGGCGAGCGAATCCACGGGCAAAAGCTAGTATGCTTATAAAAAGGGCTTCGTCATCAATACGATAAAAAAAATAAAGGCGTAGATTCAAATTCTCTCATTCAAATCACCTCAAAGAAAATTAATCAAAGAATCTCAAATTGCCTCATCAAGCGAAGTAAGTTGCAAAACTCCGAGCCGACGTCGACAAGCGAGTTAGTGCTAGTGCTAGTGCTAAAATCGCATTGTTCCTCTGAATTCATTAGTGCCAGACTGAGAAAACACTAAATTCTCGATAGCTCGGCGGATTTAGATCGACGGTGCTCGAGATCCGGAAGATTATGTTAACGGACGATCGCGGTAACTTTTAGTTAGAAATCTTTTAATGGATTAGCTGACTATGCATAGGAATGGAAATATGCATTTGAAATGCAAAATAGTATTTTGAGCTTTATTCTTTTCAACACTAGCCGCAGATAAGATGTTGGGAATTTGTCTACTTATTGTTTTTTTTCGTGGTAAGTGGTAGACGAAGTAAGGTTTACCTGATGTTTAGCAATTGCCGCCGCCGCCAATAGACTACCTGCAACAGAGTGACACCGAACACAGCTCGGGTTTGTGATCACCAATCCGCATTAGGCAAGCGTGGTGATAAGGAATTAGCAAACTGAAGTGTAAGTGGGCTGGTCATCATTAGCCGTAGAACTGACAACCGTTGGAGCCGTAAAGTCCTTGAGTGGAGACCGCGACTCGGTAAACGTAGTGTTGGACGCCTGCTACAAGATGGGATGACGACATTCGAAGGCTGGCTGGAGTGAGCTGGATGAGAGTGGCCGAAAATTCGGGAGCGGTGGCGTGCATTGGGGGAGACCTATGTCCAGCAGTGGACGAGCGTGGGTTGCTGATGATGGTGATAAGGTAAGCCTAATCCCATCATAGTAGCGATGACGTGATTTCTATGATGGCGGTCTTTACTTAATTTACCTATATTTTTACTGTTATTATCCCGAATATATTTTGAGTGTGGAGGACATAGCCAACTTCTGCCAATTTTAATATCATTCAGCAATTTCAGGGTAAAGAAATTGCTGAATGCCTTACCCCATTGCCAACACGCTGTTTATCTTTCCTCTACCTAAAGGTTGAATATAATAAATCGCCACAAGCGATAAGACCGCTTATTACTGTTTATTGGTGTTGTTTCACTCATGTATTCTCTTTCTGTTCAATAAAGAATATATATCTATCTTTAGCATGCGAAACTACAAAATGTGTAAGGAAAATGGCCTGAGTCTTTTAGGATGCGCCGGAGTCTGATATTTATGATCTTAACTAATAACAAAGGATTAATAACGCAAACAATATATCAGAGCTGCAACAGCACTCGTTTCATATCGTAAATTATGACCTGTCAGGCAAATGACGCGATTAGGCTCCGGGGATCCACGTTTCGTAAGTGCTGCATTGAAACGGTTTTGATACTTGGCAGAGATTTATCTTCTTGACCATGGTACTGACGATATACGACGAGCTACAGGTCCCCCCACCAGCCCATGGTCTTCCCTACCGAATCTTGGGAGACGCTCACCAGGCCTTCCCATAGTCCCGATCACCCAGTCCACTAGCACCCAAATCAATAGCCCAGTTTCTTTCTTTACCATTCGTTTCAATAGTCTTGCACCTACCGGGGATTGTCCTTGGCTACACTCCCATAGTGTATACAGGGATAGTCGCCGGCTGGTGTCACATTATCTACATTATAACAAAATTGTCAAGGGGCCTCCACGTGTTGGCTTCGGCCCCACACACGCTTTCCAAAAGTCCGAGACATAATCTAATTGCCCGTGGTTATGAAACGAATGACAAACATAATAATAATAATAAAATATGCGCCAGACAATCACACCTATCAACCTGGTCTCAAACAAGGGCTACCCCTGTACTATGAGTACCAGCTGACGATAATTAACTGGGTGACCCAGAACACTTAGAAAATTGACTTGACCAGGAATCGAACCAGGAGCCTTTCTCGCTACGGACGAACACCTTAGCCACTGCAGCATCGAAGCCGTTAACATGCAAATCTTTAAACTGGAACGCCTGGACGCTAAAATGCAAAGAGTTATTAACCACTTTTTCAGCTTTTTTACCATTTATTTATTTACACAATACAGATTACAATCATAGAAGTAGGTACAATGTATATTCGTAAGGTTTAAATTAAGTTCATTGTACCTAATGTATATACATCAGGAATCTTATAAAAGCAAAATAGTAAAAATATTAAAGGGTCCATGAATCCAAATAATTAATATTGTCAAGAAACTCAGTGACCCGAGCCGAGACAAAGAAAGGATAGAAGGAATCGGCACCAGTGGGAAATAAGTGCTTTTATCAAATGGCTTCACGTGCAAGGCTTTGGATGGTGTGAAAGCGATGCGTTTGCTAGTCGAAAGCGATGGCATCCACGAACCATTGTGCCATCTTCTAACGAAGGTTCGCGATCATAGTGGCGATTTGAACCCTTGACGCAGCTGCTCTAAACAGAGAACGGGTGCTTTATTGTACCAACTGTCGCAGATTTTTAAGCCAAGAATTTCTGTTTCTTCCACGGTTTCGTTTTCCTTGTATCTTACCCTGTATTGTGTCATCAATATATTGAGCATCTAGCAAATGTAGGTATTGGCCATGGAATGGGTACAAGAGTTCACTATCGGTAGCAGAAGACGTTTGTTATGAAATAAACTTTTTTATGATAAAGTTAGCAGACAAACAGACCACAACACCAGAGGACACCCGCAACACCAGAGAAGTTGCACAGTATGCTTGCTGACCTTTTAAAAAGAGGAATACGTTCTCTTTTTGAAGATTTGAAGGATGTTTCATAAGAAACACTAGAATTTAATCTTGTTATCAATGGTCAATTAATTATTTACAGTGTATGTTGCCAACAGTGACAGTATTGCACTGGTGCGGCATGTAATTTTATCGCTTCTCATCGCATCGCTCTCACTGTACTCCTTGCATAAAGCCTAACAGAATTTGCGACAATCTTAAACGCTTTCTTGCTTGTGAAGGAATGTTTTCCTTATTTAAGGTTTTTCTTTTCCGTTCTTGAGTTCAGAAGTAATGTAAAAATGAAAATTATATCAGCGGGTACATTGTAATGTTGAACACAAAAACTATTACTTGGTTTTGTAAGAGTGGGTTGGGTAATCTCGGTAATAAAATAGGTCAAAGAAATATTCTACATTCTGTTGATAAGTTCAGGTTAACAAAGCGATGGAAGCTAAATGAATAAGAGCACGCCATCTAATGCGGGACATTGTTGGTTCGAATCCGAACAAGCAATATTAGATTTTGCATATCTATGTGCAGTTCCTGCAGCGATGAGAAAAAAGATCGTGAGGAATCTTAAATGTTTCGGATACATTTCTGAAATGCGTATCATGATTTAATTAGTCTGGTTCCTTTGTGTAAGAGGTTGCGAAAGTCAGTCGGCATTCGTTTTATTGTCCAAATTTTGGAGATTTCGAAGCAACAACTTTGGACGTAACCGAAAAAGAAGAGGTGTAATTGTTATCTGAATGAATTCATTTTTATTTATTTTTTCATTTTCAAGCAGGAATTTTACACTGAGATGAGCTCAGCGACCCGAAGTCTTGGTCTCCGAAACAAGAGAACGCCACTTCGGTCGATCCTGCACTACTTACTTGTTGCCAGTCTTTGGCCTGAAGTTCTCACAGATCACTCTCGACGCCGTCTTTCTAGCGATGCCTAGGTCGGTCTACCGAGCGTCGGCCTATCGGTCGGATCAGCCGGGCTAAGATGCGCACCATGAGATAATTTTGTCGACACTCGTATTGCGTCAGCGCTAGTTGCTTCTCGCTCACCTGACAGGGCGAGGAGCGGGATAGAAGGATACGCTCTCGCGAACGAGAGTCGACAAAATTTTGTCGCGGTGCGCATCTTAACCCGGCTGGTGTGCTTTTTTCACGAGACGATCCTCGTCCAGTCTCACGAGGTGGCCAAGCCAGCGAAGACGGTGCGCCTTGGTCTTGCCGATGATGTGATGAGATGAGATCTACAGATGAGTTTAATTGTTCAAGGATCAAGATCCGCGAGCTGCATACACGTCCGAGCTAGCTTGCACTGGGACGCATTTGGCGTGACATGCAGCAAACGTCCTTCAGGAATTAATTATAGTCGGCTAACTGTGTTATATTATTGAACTATGCCCGATGACTGAGTAGGGGTTAGACACACAGGGATCAACTCATGCTCCCTACTTGGGGATAGGCAAGATCCCAACGCTACTGGCAAGTAACCACAAAGAAGTGGGAAGTAAAGTATCAGCTTATATACTATCCCAATATAGGGCACAGGCCTACAACATAGAAATCAAGTCGTCGCTATTATGATGGGAGAAGACCCGAGCTATTATAAAAATTCGAAACCCACTTTTTGCGCGATGCCGAAATATTATCTACTCGTATCTGTTCTAAATATTTCGACAGGAAAACTGAATCTACGTTTCGGGTAGTAGATTATACTACCCGTGTAATCGTTGATCAGATGCCCTGAGGGCCTAAAACGAACCAGACGTACAGGAAGTCGCAGTCGTGGAAAGCCTTCCTTAAGGTGGACCGACGATTTGGAGAAGGTCACGGGAATTCTTTGGATATAGGCTGCTTAGGGCCGATACGTGTGTGGAGAACATTGGGGGAAGCTTATGTCCAGCAGTGGACGTCTATTGGCTAAAATAATGAATGATGATGAATTTATATTATATTATGGCTAACATCCGAAGTATACCGGAGACAAATATAAGGTGATTTGTTTTAATGAGCTGTTGTATCTGGTGAAGTTTGTGTTTAGCGAGTGTTTGCAATTTATTATGCTAATGAATCTGGTTATAGGTGTTGAGGGTTAGTTATAAAATATTACACACAGAAGCTTAGGATGGTGAGCCTGATCGCCTGACTAGTGTGTATTTGTAATTGTAGGTCAAGAGTTCAAGATACAGTATCTGATCACAGTAGCTAAGGATGGTGAGCCTGATCGCCTGACTATAGTGTGTATTTGTAATAATTGTAGGTCAAGAGTTCAAGATACAGTATCTGATCTACTGATGGTACTAGTACAAAACTGTTTGTTAGAATATGGCACTACACTTATAGATAGCAAACCACAGAGAAAATACATACCATATAATTGTTACTTAAATACATATACCGAGACATCAATAAGTAATGAAGCCAGAAAATGTTCCTATAAATGTAGGTATTGAATTTTAGAACATCATGTGGAGTTCCACAAGGCAGCATTTTCGGGTCACTATTATTAATTTTGCTTAAAAATCATCTCCCGCACATAACTTAATAGGTAAGGGTTTATGATCACAAATACGCATTAGGCAAACGCGGTGATTAGGCTTAATCCCATCATAGTAGCGATGACTTTGTTTCTATGATGGAGGCCTTTGCCCTGAGTTGATTGGTAATGGCTGAAAATCAGTGGTTTGCTCGCCGAGTATTGCTATTGTCATTTAACATCACTGCTTTATTATTATTATAATTCCTTTTGTGTCTTAGAATGTATGTTTGTGTATGTTGCTCTGTATATGTGTGTTTTTGATGCGAATAAATTCTTTATCTATCTATCAGTGGGATCAGAGGCTGATACTTTACTTCTACTTTATATAACTTAAAACAGATGTTTTATGTTGGCCGATATTAGTACTGAAGAGTATGTTAGGGACACATTGGCGGTGTGTCCCAGTTAATAGCCTGTTTGGTCTCGTTATCTCGCGCGGGCACACGTAGAGTTACGAGTACGTTGTTGCTCTACGTTCAGTTGTAATGAGTGAGCGAATCATATGATACCTCGTTAGGGGATGATGTATTGATTGAGATTTACCTTGGGGCACCACGATATTTTTAGACTTTTAGAAGGGCATCTGATTATGTCCCACATTAAAGGCAATAAAAATAAACTTATCAGATTCAGATATGGTATAAAATGTAAGGCTTACGAGTAATTACAAAGCTATTCTATATCCTGTAGGAACTAGTACCGAAACATCAATAAAAAATGAAGCCAGAAAATACTCCTATAAATATAGGAATTGAAGTAAGTCGTGTGGTGTGCCACAAGGCAGCATTTTCGGACCACTATTATTCATTTTGCTTAAAAATGTTATATCTATCTATCAGTGGGACCTATAGGCTGATATGTCCTACGTTTGCCAATATTAGTACTAAACAGTGTGTTAGGGACACAGTAGCGGTGTGTCCCCGTTAATAGCCTGTTTGGTCTCGTTATCTCGCGCGGGCACACGTAGAGTTACGAGTACGTTGTTGCTCTGCGTTCAGTTGTAATGAGTGAGCGAATCATAAGGGGCCTCGTTTAGGGATGATGTATTGATTTTAGAAGATTATGTTGACGTAAGCTATTTGCTATTTTCCGTGGGAGAGCAACGCTTCGGCATGAATAGGCCGGTTAGACTGGAGTGATACCACGGTCTCACAGAAGACCGGTGAAAAGCAGCGCCTGCGTTGTGTTTCGTCGAGTGAGTGAGGGTATTGGAGGCCCAATTGGGAGAAAGGGGGTTAAAGGTTGGCAGCGCAACAAAAAATATTAATCAACCGGCCGAAAGGCGCATTTGATAGTGATACTGCCTCATACGCCAAAAGTCATGGGTTTCACACCCCCACCCTGGACAAACATTCGCGTGATAAACACTTGACTTGTGTTTGTTCAGTGTATTTTACGTATTTTACACCCAGACACTAGTATTATATTTCTGTTTCTATATCATCTGATATCTGTTACACAAGTGCTTAAGCTACTTAGTACGAAGCCAGGTGAATATAATGATAGGTATATATTTTTATGTGATAGGTGGCAGACGAGCAGACGGATCACTGGATTGTGAGCGATTGCCGCAACCATGCTTGTAATGAGACTGGAATCAATCGTTGTATGTAATTAGTTTCCGTTTGTCTTTGGACGTATGCTCGTTCTGTAAGGAATCCATTAGAGAGATAGGATACCGAGCAAGGCTCTATCCATTTGCTCGTATTAATAAGTTAATAATTATTAATCTGTAAATGTCACCTACCCAATGAAGGCATCTAACTAATCTATTGATCACAATTATCAAAGTCACGTAACGCTTCCCTCTCGTAAACCAAATCCCTAATTTGAATTAAGGCCATTGCTCACTGCTGATAAAATAAAGAATCTATCCAGTTTGAGTCTTTCCTTTGAGATCTTAACTATTATTATTATAGACGGGAATTAGCGTTAATCTTTAGACTTTGAGATCTTATTTAAGATTCATGCTCAATTGCTTTTGAAAAGTAAAACGAGGTGAAATGTCTGACTGAAAATGAATTATCACGTAACAGCGATCTTCTACAATTAATAAAGAAACAAGTTTATTAGAAGTATGTAGTATGAAAATAGCACTCTTCGATAAACAGAAGGGAAATCGTCTCTCCTGGTATGGCCATGTAATGAGAAGAGAAGAGAATCATGTAATCAAAATAGTGATGGACGTAAATATGAATAGGTGGAGGAACAGAGAACGCCCGAAAAAGAATATTCATCTCTTTTGTGAAGAATGACATGACTGAAAAGTGGGTGGATAGTACGATGTTTGAATGATAGGGATAAATGGAAGAAGAAAGCATGCTGCGCTGACTTCAGATAGCCCAGAAATTGGGTGGGCAGATGATGAGTAATCATCTAGAATTTTTGAAAAATGGAGTGGTCATAATCGCTCAAATGTTGTTGCCGTTTTGGTACGATTTGATTACCCTTTGATTTATATTATTTATTTATTATTTTGATCTGCTTCGATTAACCACAGAATAAACTTTCTATTTGGATTGTTTTATACTGCAGACTTGACTTTGTATGAGGATAATTAAAACATTTTATAGAAAGTTTGGTCATTTCAAATTTACCGGCGTGTTTTTTGCCGCATTTTTCAGAGTTAGCGTTGAAAAACTCTACAATGGAACGATGTTACTAAAAAGTAGCTTATTTGTAAACACTTTTTGGTAGCTTTGCTTGTAAAATCGTATTACTTTTAAATATACTTTATAATCCAATGCCGATCGGTTACATGTGGTACAAACCTAAGAGCGAACAGATTAAAATAAATGAACACAAATACACAGTGTGTATAGGTCTTAGCCAAGGTTTGTGTAAACGTAATCAGACAAAGTCAATTCTCACCCTAACTAGACTGTTAACTCTAATCCAAATTACTATTACTCACAAACGGTCGATGAGTAGGGATGTCGTTACACAGAGTCAACAAACCAATGGATTTAGCTCGTTTACCCAAAGGTACAAATTATAGTAAAATACTAGTTTTGGCATATTTAAATCGATAAAATCTAAACACCGGGGTTTTATTGAGTGACTGTGACTTTAACTAGCTTTGACATTGGCTACCCTTATTATAATACATATTATCAAATTATTTCACTTAGCATTCTTCCTTCTTGCCCGAACTCGGGTTTGTGATCACCAATCCGCATTAGGCAAGAGTAGTGATTAAACCTAATCCCATTATAGTAGCGATGACTTGATTTCTAAGATAAGGGCGTTTGCCCTGCAGTGGATTGCCTTGCAGTTGATACTTTACTTATCCTGGCACTATCCCATCTTTACGGGACTACGAGGAATGCCGGAGACGCGGCCGAGGCTGCAGAGAAATTGAACAAACAAGCAAACATTTATTGCTAAAATAGTGTGATACAGAAAGGTCTTAATTACAAGTATTTATTATTAAAACTAAAGTTGCGAAGTATAGGCACCTTTCCGGTACAGCTACCACTTCGTAGCTTTCGGCGTCGAAACACTGGGCCCGTGGGGTCCCGATTCTCTCTCTTTCTTCCGAGACTTAGCTAAGCGCCTAGTTGAAGTCGCGGGAGACCAAAAGCGCAGCTACTGGCAGCAAATTTCCATCGCTATCCAACGAGGTAATGCTGCCAGCATTTTTGAGACTTTGCCACTGGGGCCTACACTGTTTTAATTTTTCTTTTTGGTATCTTTTTTTAGCTTTAGATTCTAGTTATTGTTTTCTCGTGTTTCCTTATTATTTTGTCCAATAAATAATTAAACTTTTTTAATGAATCGTTATTAGTACCTAAGCGACATTCTCAATCATGTCACCGCACTACCTAATCAATACGGTGTGCGTTATAATTATCTATCACTCGCTTCTGTGTGAATGTAATTGAAACCTTTGGTCGCGACGGGCTTGGCTGAGGGATTGTAGCGGTTCGAAGACTCAAGTGTTCAAGCAAGGGAGACTGTCATAAAATTGGATTGACATATAAATCTTAGGGATTTTGAACTCGCGACTTAAGCCTGGGGACTGTGAATTGGGAATAGCGAATTGTTTCATTTTGGTTACGTAATTTGCAACTGTAATTATTTGCTTTTGTGTGGCAGACGAGATTAGGAAAACCTGGTGGTAAGCGATTTTTTTTATTAGGACAATCAAGATACCTCACTCCGCCTGATGGTAAGCGGCCGTGAGATCCAAATATGAGTTTGAAAAGAACAGACAAAGTGTCCATTGAATCTGTCACTCTCACCTCGAAGGCCTGCTGAGATGCCGTTTCACGCCTCGCCTGAAAAACCCAGAATTGTAAGAAGGAGGAAACACTTGAACTGGAAGGGCATTCCATGACTTGATGGTTCGGGGCAGGAACGAGGAGCTAAACCTCTTGGTGCGCGCCTTGGTGATGGCCACCGCTCATTGATACCGAAACATGAGTAGAGTCACAAGTCAATCTTTAATCCAGTTTGGGCCTCCGGTACCCTGACTCAGCGAAACTGCGCAGAGTACATTCAGTAAGTCAATCTTTCACCCCCTTTTCCCCCGATTGGACCTCCGGTACCCTCACTCGGCGAAACACAGCGCAGGCGCTACATTACGCCCGTCTTCTGTGAGGTCGAAGTATCACTGCGATCGAGCCGGACCATTCATGCCATAGCGTAGCTTTCCCACGGTTAGGTTCACATTTATCAAATTAAAAAAAACTGTGTCTAAATATGATGTATTTTTTTTAAATACATTGTCCTAAAGACACCAAGCTATCAGCTTAAATCCGTACTTACCGAACGCAGGTCGCCCCGCCAATAAAACTCCAATCCTAACCAACTGTAACCGTCCTAACAAACCTCGGCCGACATCAAAATAGTTCCCAACAAAGTTAGCAAGTGCGAGCGCGCGCGTCGGAGCGTGCCTTCAAAGGGGGCGGACATCCTTAAACATTGCTAATATGAGTCGCCTTTGTGCCCGGGATAATTACAAACTATAATTGTGAGAAGACTACCTTTACATTTTTGTTACGAGTTTCATTTTGGTGGCTACAGTCACTATAAATGGTTTTGACCCATAGTGTTAGTAGTGCGACGTGCGTGCTTTTCGAGCCACTGGGCCTTGAAGTACAAGACCGCCAACTTCCAGACTTCGAGCTGGCACGTGGAATTTCGGAACAGAAAAACTCAGGCACAAATTTTTGGCCTGACCCGGGGATCGAACCCGGGACCCCAAGCGCAGTCGTCGCCTTAAATTTCGACCCACTCCCACTGCGCTACCAAGGCAGTCAATTTCACCGGCGGCCGGGTGAATGCTCTGTACCAACTGAACTACTAAAGACATTAAATAAAATATTAAAGGTATATTGTGGGAGAGTCAAGCTTCGGCATGAATGGGTCGGCTCGACCGGAGTGGTACCACGGCCTCACAGAAGACCGGCGTGAAGCAACGCCTGCGCTGTGTTTCGTCGGGTGAGTAAGGGCACCGGAGATCCAATTGGGGAGAAAGGGGGTTAAAAGTTAGAAGCGCATTTGTGTGTATGGGCGGCGGCCATTGCTTACCATCAGGTGATCCGTCTGCTCGTCAACCTATTACATAAAAAAATTACTCGATGAAATTTTGGACGGATTCCTAAAAGTAGGTAGGTTTATAAAAAAATGTATACTCGTATAGTTGCCCTATGGTTTTTTGGCTCCCGGCAAAGTCGAAACTAATGTGTCGCTCACAATATGTCAGCCTAGATTGACATTTTCCCATAAAATAATGTTGTAGATCGCCCCCTGTCAATGTCATTATGAAGCTTTCTGATCGTAATCTTACCATAACCTTTGCTCCCCTGTCAATGTCACTTAAGTCAGAAATAAGTATTGCCACACTATAAATAAAATAAATCTTCCAACCGATATGAATCTACGGCGGTCAATCTTAACGATCAGCAACGTACGCAAGATCCATTAGTGATCAAGTGTGTCCGCAAACACAGGTGCACTCTCTATTCATTTACCCTCTTAATTCGATGGGACACCAGTGTGACACGATCGACGAGAGATAGGGCGCTGGACCATCACCTTAACATGCTTTTCAAGGCACTGGGATACAAGACCATCAACTTTCAGACTTCGGGCTGACCCAGAATTTCTGAATAGAAAAACTCAGGTACAAATGTTTGGCCTGACCCGGGAAGGAACCCGAGACCACGCAGCCATTGCTTTAAAGTCGGCCCAGTCAGCAGACACAATAGAAAACTATTTGTTTTTGCCTCGTATGAGGCTTTTGGATCTTACGACGTTAAAGTGCGACCCACTACCCACTGCGCCACCAAGGAGGTGGAACTTTATAGCATTAACAAAAGTTGATGCACAATTTTATCTGGTGTTAAACTTAAGGGGCTATATCGATGAAACTAGCGCCGCCAACCTATTTACACTGATTGTGGCGAAAATATGATATTTGTTAAAGTGGCCGTTTTTAACAATAATTAACATTATTGTTACTTGTCGCGTGTTATAAAAATTGTATTGCATCTTGAAAAATCCAATCTACTTTTATCTAAGTCTGTAATGTTTTACTTTCTTCAAAAATATCATGCGATATCGACACAATCAGTGAAAATAGGTTGGCGGCGCTAGTATCGTCGATATAGCCCCTTAAAGCTTATGCCTCTCGTAAATAAAGTCACAATCTGGAAAATATATTGCTTTGTCTGTCGATTGTACTATGGTTATTACCACCGCAAAGGCCTCGCCGCCTCCAAAATCGATGCAGTATTGGTCAATTCCTCCAAGTTGAGCTCTGAATTTCAGATGAATTGCTTCATTAGGTGCAGGTCTGGAGCAGAGCTTCGTCTATTAGGGGTTTGTGGGCAATTCTAAATCGGCGTTTGGGATGCTCAGTTGGTACTGGAGTCAAAATATGGCTGTAAATTCGAAATTCGTTTGAAGTACGGTAAACATCATAATATAGGTAATAGAGTAGACGAATAGGTAACTTGCAACGTTATTATGACAGTTACACACAAAACGCTAAAGGTCGTATGCGCCATCCGGCCAGTCTAATTCTATTAAACTAATCACTGTAAACTGTTCATACAGAGTGAAAAAATGCCTGTGAACAAATGCATCTTTTAAATACGTCTTGTGGAACCATTTCTGTTATTCCATTTCAACAACATTTGTTCCCAATTTCCAATACTTCCGGAAATTCGTCGAAAAATTTTCCGACTACACATACAAAACGAATAAGTCACCAGATCAACTTTGTATGAAAAGTATTTTCTTTGCAAGTTTCCAAAAGTCTTATACCAAATGTTATTCAGATTAATTGGTAGACAATACGTTGTGTTAAAGGGATGTAAATGCCCACAAATACCTACGTATTCGTATGATCGGTTTAAGGGGCTACACGAATGAAACTAGCGCCGCCAACCTATTTACACTGATTGTGGCGAAAATACGATATTTTTTAAGAAAGCAAAACATTACAGACTTAGATAAAAGTAAATTAAAATTTTCAAGATGCAATACAGTATATAAAACACGCGAGAAGTAACAATAATGTAAATTATTGCTAAAAGTGGCCGTTTTTAAGCAATAATTAACATTATTGTTACTTGTTGCGTGTTAGAAATATTGTATTGCATCTTAAAAATTCAATTTACTTGGATCTAAGTCTGTAATGTTTTATTTTCTTCAAAAATATCTTAATTCGCCACAATCAGTGTAAATAGGTTGGCGGCGCTAGTTTCATTCGTATAGCCCCTTCTGGCCGGATTATACATACGACCTTTAGCGTTTTGTGTGTAATTTACTATCATTGTAACTGTCATATAACGTTGCAAGCTATTGTATACCTATAGTTATAATTTTAGTAGGTAAGTCTGTCCGTCCGGTCGTCGGGAAGCGCAGTTCATAATCACGTCGTTAGATAGCGCAAGTGCAGTGGTGCAGGGTTTGTGTACACGCTTCGCTCCCCCTTCCCTCCCCCCTCCCCCCTCCCCTGTAGAGGCAACAACCTTTTGTGTGTGCATTGAAAATGTGCCTAGGTAACTATGAAATATTATGCTTTTAACATTTTCTACATATAGGTATCTACTTATTCTAGTACCTACATAAGACCTACCTATACATACTTTAAGAGCCGAAAACGCATTTGTGATGCTTCAGGTGTTGCAGATGTCCATGGGCGCGGTCATCATTTACCATCAAGTGAGCCGTCTGCTTGTGTGTCTGTTACAATGTAAAAAAAATCTGTATTTTCTACATGATAGGTGGCAGTCGACCTGACGGATCACCTGATGGTAAGCGATGGCCGTTGCCCATAGACACTTGAATACCAGTAGAGTCACAAGTGCGCTGCCAACCTTTAACCTCCTTTCCCTAATTGGGCGTCCGGTACCCTCACTCGGACTCGATGAAACACAGCTCAGGGGCTGCTTCACGCCGGTTTTCTGTGAGGCAGTGGTAACACTTCGGTCGAGCCGGCCCATCCATGCCGAAGCGTGGCTCTCCCACAGTTCCTTTAGAAGGTGCGTCCTTATCCACTGAACAATCACTGTTCTCAATGTACGAGTCAACTCGAACATTTTACTATTTATATTCGGATGAGTCGGATGTACGGCCGACCTACTTTTGGGCAACTCTATGTAAAAAATTAATTAATTAAAATCCGTGGAACAAACGCATTCGGAATAGCTGCCGAATGTATTAATTATTAAAACCCATCAGCGGTTGATAGGGCTGTTGGGCCTGGACTGTACGCTGGTGTTTTTTTTAGTTGGTGGCAGACGAGCAGACGGATCACCTAAGGGTAAACGATCGCCGCCGCCCTTAGACATCCGCAACATCAGTCTAGTAACAAGTGTGAACCTTTTATCAATCTTTCCCCTCGAATTGGGGCGGTACCCTCATTCGGCGAAACACAGCGCAGGTATTGCTTCAGGCCAGTCTTCTGTGAGGCCGTGGTATCACCGGTCGAGCCGGCCCATTCATGCCGAAGCATGGTATGGCACGGTAATTAAATCCATACGCGAGCCAACTCACACTTGACCGTTGATACATTATGTCGCGCAATCATCAGTTACACAGACAATGCGGTTCAAAACCAAAATAGAATAACTCATAATATCTCCCATTTTGCTTTTCATTTCTAATAATTACCACCTTGACTTTCTTGTTTAGCAAACAAAGAGCACCGCGAAGTTAACAGCAATAACTTTGCAAATGAGGAACCTTTGGATCCATTTATTTTGGCTAAGTGAAAGCTCGGCCGTGCATGAGCGGTAGCGGGGCGATGTAGCGAGAGCGTATTTTTATGAGATAGACGGCAATCGCATACTAAGCAATTGTACCAACCATTCTGAACAACATTTTGTTCTACAACTTTTGTAAATTTCCGCCACCGCCTATGGTCGGGTGTCCAACACCTGTGGAGATACAAGTGTTGACCCGAATAGGAGTTAGAACCTAGTACCCCAAGCGTGGCCGTCGCTTTAAAGTGCGACACACTGGCCACTACATCACAGAGGCAGTCAAAAGCATTGATTAATAACCGTGCTTAGTAGCACGGTAGTAGTCTACTAGGCTACTTCTGGGTAATCCCGCTCCATCATAGGCTTCTTCTCAACTCTTGAGTTCAGTATGAAGCCAAGGGTAAACAACTTTTCAATAATCAAAAAAATCCCACTCCAACCCTTATTTGTGGGATCCACCTTAATTGTGGGAGAGCCATGCTTTGGCATGAATGGGCCGGCTTGACCTGAGTGACACCACTGCCTCACAGAAAACCGGCGTGAAGCAGCTCCTGTGCTGTGTTTCGCCGAGTGAGTGAGGGTACCGGAGGCCCATTGGGGGGGAAGGGGATAAAAGGTTAGCAGTGCACTTGTTGCATGTGTTCATGGGCGGCGGCAATTGCTTACCATCAGGTGATCCGCCTGCTCGTCTGCTACCTATCACATAAAAAAAAACCCGTGTGGAAGCTAAAGCTCCCATCACTACCTCAATCTATCGTTACAATTACCTGCATAAAGTCAAAACCACATAAGGGTAAAACTACAGCTATCTTCCGCTACCGCTTGTGTTTAGCCGCCTCCGAAGTAATATCCAAGGAGACACGTCCAAACTTCAGGGCAGAGACAAATTTCTTCAGCAAAACTTCGGACTACGCAGGCCTAACGCGCACCTCTATTTTATGAACTTGCTTTTAATTTTAATAATGAATCTTTTTGTTTGAGATGGATGAGGTTTTTCCGTCTAAGGAGTCGTAAAGAAGAGAGAGGACAGACTACTTTTTGTGAGTCGTCGATGATTTTGCCTTTCATGCGCTTGAATCAAATTCCAGGATTTAGTAAGTTTTTTTTTATGTGAAAGGTGGCATATCCATAATCATTATCTCATCAACAAAATTTGAAAAATAAGCCAAATCGTGCAGAATTCTTTAACATATTTTTTCTTACCTTTAAAATTTTTCATTCTGTAACTTGAAGTCACAGAATTTAAAGTGACCTGGGTAAACGGACAAGCCACTACGACCAGAGGTGTCGAACCTTTTCCGAGTGTTTGTAATGCCAAAGTTTGCCCAAACTAAGCCTGGGTCCGCCATTCGTTATGGCGAACGCTTCGCATAATCCCCTAAGCTTAATTGTTACATTCACACCAACTTTGATTTGGAAAATACTTTGTGGACACGGGCCGTTTGTAACCCTGTTCGCTTAAAATGTTGACTGGTTTGTTTCGTGACGACACAAGCAATAAATCAACGATAAGCTAGATGATGATGATGATGATAACGCCTCGTTGGTCTAGTGGTTTAGAGCTTGTCCAGCCGGGCTAACATGCGCACCACGAGATAATTTGTCGACACTCGTATTTTGTCGGCGCAAATTGCGTCTCGCTCACCTGACTGAGCGATGAGCGATGAGAAGGATGCGCTCTCGCGAAAGAGAGTCGACAAAATATTGTCGCGGTGCGCATGTTAGGCCTACAGATGATGCGTTTAATTTCACGCGACTTGAAGTCCATTGCCATATGCGCTCTGTGTCTGTTTACAGAGGTTCGTATTAAAGAGTAATGAACAACAATCAGTATGTAAAACGCGTCATCTGGACAAGCTCTTAACTACCGGTCTATGATGTTGGGTCGAGCTAAAGTATGTTTCGAAATTTTCGACATAGCTCGGGTTTGTGATCACCAATCTGCATTAGGCAAGCGTGGTGATTAAGCGTTTTCCCATCATAGTGCGCTGTCTTGAATTCTATGATGGAGGCCTTTGCTCTGCAGTGGGACAGTATATAGGCTGATACTTTAAGCGAGATGAATTCATAGATACAGCGTGAATGCGTTAAAAGTGTCTCCGCCAATGATACGTTTAGATTAAATAAAAAAAGTTTAGTTCTTATGGGAGCCTCCAAAATGTGTTTTAAATTTTTTTTGTATAAAAATCTAATGCGATTCATAAAATACATCTATCTATCAAAGTTACAACTTATAGTTCCTATAGTTTCAGAAAAAAGGTGACTGTGACATACTGCCAGATTTGCATGATGAATCTATAAGGGTTTCGTAATTTCCTTCTTGGCTACGACACGCTAAAACGGGTCCGCGTACCCCTAATAATAGAAAAACAATGAAACTAGATAAAAGTTTCCAATTCTCTAACAAGTAAAGAAAACCTATTAATGCCACTTCAAATAGTTAAAAGTGCTTAGATCCAACTCTTAAACCAGTTACAGAACTAGAACTCAATAAAACCAGCGGTGTAGTTTAGAAGTTAGAGAAAATAACAATAAATGTGAACAATAGAAGTATTTAATCTAATATTTCTAGGAATAAGGCGAGAAAATGAAGAGTCAGGTTCAGGATTATAGGTGGGAAAGAATCGAGTTTGCAGGTCTTTTAAAACCATGTGGGAGAGCCACGCTTCGGCATGGATGGGCCGACTTGACGGGAGTAATACCACGTCCTCACAGAAAACTGGTGTGAAGCAGTGCATGCGCTGTGTTTTGCTACGTGAGTGGGGGTACCGGAGGCCCAATCCAGGAAAAGGGGGTTAAAAGGTAAGCAGCGCACTTGTGATACCACTGTTGTTGCAGGTGTCCATGGGCGGCGGTAATCGCTGACCAGCAGGTGAGCCGTCGCCTCGTCTGCCACCTATATCTATACTATTTATAAAGAGATAACTTCTATAGACAACGACAAGGCTTTTAAGTAAACCAAAAACATGAAACGCTTGCGCGATGTAATTGAGCACAGCGCCATCTATTGATCCGTTTTTGAATTACGGTCCCGAAGTGACGTGAGAGCGGGCCACTAGTAATATCATAAAAAAAGATAGATCTCCTGATGGTAAGCGATTGCCGCCGCCCATAGACACCCGTAACACCAGTAGAGTCACAAGTGGACTGCCAATCTTTTAACCACCTTTCCCTTCGGTCGCTCGGCGAGCTATGGAAAGAGTTCGTTTCAACGAATCGTTTCTCTGCATGATCTTATCTGAAGTAAGATCATCAGATAACCAAAGTCATCGATATAGCTCACAGGATTGGCATGTGGCAGTGGGCTGGCCTTATCAGCCGCCGACAACCGCTAGGGTTCACGAGTTCTGGAGTGGAGACTACGTCTCGGTAATGTAGATTTAGAATGCCCTCAAGGCAAAGGGAGTGACGATCTGCGCAAGATGGCTAGCAAGAGCTGAATACCGAAGAAATCTTCCGGGGGAAGGGATTAAAAGTTGGCAGCGCACTTGTAACTCCACTGGTGTTGCAGGTGTCCATGGGCGGCGGTAATCGCTGACCAGCAGGTGAGCCGTCGCCTCGTCTGCCACCTATATAATATCATAAAAAAGATAGATCTCCTGATGGTAAGCGATTGCCGCCGCCCATAGACACCCGCAACACCAGTAGAGTCACAAGTGGACTGCCAATCTTTTAACCACCTTTCCCTTCGGTCGCTCGGCGAGCTATGGAAAGAGTTTTTTTTATGTGATAGGTAGCAGACGAGCAGGCGGATCACCTGATGGTAAGCAATTGCCGTTGCAAGTTCGTTTCAACGAATTGTTTCTCTGCATGATCTTATCTGAAGTAAGATCATCAGATAACTAAAGTCATCGATATAGCTCACAGGATTAGCATGTGGCAGTGGGCTGGCCTTATTAGCCACCGACAACCGCTAGGGTTCACGAGTTCTGGAGTGGAGACTACGTCTCGGTAATGTAGATTTAGAATGCCCTCAAGGCAAAGGGAGTGACGATCTGCGCAAGATGGCTAGCAAGAGCTGAATACCGGAAGAAATCTTCCGGGGGGAAGGGGATTAAAAGTTGGCAGCGCACTTGTAACTCCACTGGTGTTGCAAGTGTCCATGAGCGGCGGCAATTGCTTACCATCAGGTGATCCGTCGCCTCGTCTGCCACCTATATAATATCATTAAAAAAACGATGGATCCTCTGATGGTAAGCGATTGCCGCCGCCCATAGACACCCGCAACACCAGTAGAGTCACAAATGGATTGCCAATCTTTTAACCACCTTCCCTTCGGTCGCTCGGTGAGCTATGGAAAGAGTTTTTTTTATGTTTTAGGTAGCAGACGAGCAGGCGGATCACCTGATGGTAAGCAATTGCCGTTGCAAGTTCGTTTCAACGAATTGTTTCTCTGCATGATCTTATCTGAAGTAAGATCATCAGATAACCAAAGTCATCGATATAGCTCACAGGATTAGCATGTGGCAGTGGGCTGGCCTTATCAGCCGCCGACAGCCGCTAGGGTTCACGAGTTCTGGAGTGGAGACTACGTCTCGCTAATGTATACTTACTGTATATTTTATTTTAATACCTTATTGTACTACACGAAAGCAATAAATATTATGACTATGTAGATTTAGAATGCCCTTAAGGCAAAGGGAGTGACGATCTGCGCAAGATGGCTAGCAAGAGCTGAATACGAGTAGCGAAAAATCGATCAGAGTGGCAAAAGTTAGGAGAGGCCTATGTCCAGCAGTGGACTGCAACAGGCTGATGAGGATGATGACTAGCTTAAACCACATAATTTTAGACCTTTCCGCGTACGATATTATTTTATTCACAGAGCAAATATTAATATTTTTAAAACTCTTAGAAGTCTATCCGAACATGACTCGAAGTATTTTCCCAGCTCTTTCAAATGTTGGCTTAGACGATAGAGGAAATAAAGTTGCTATTTGACACTTATATTGGTTTTGTATTTTAGTTAGCAGTTTTCAGTTTAGAAAATATATTTCATAATTCTTTATACAAATAACAGTGTTCATAGAGTGAGTTATCAAAAGTGGTATCAAGTTGAAACCTATGCCTGCATAACTATGGTCTTAGAGCTCCCTTTAGATTACATTCTAGGACTTTACACTTTCTAGACATAAAAAGTAAAATATTTTTAGAGGATATTTTTTTTATGTCTAGATAGTGTTTTTCATAAATTAATCGCGGAGGGCGAATGTGATTAAAATCATGAAAGCGCCACTGACTGAAGAAAATTTTAGTTTTTTTTTTACTTTTATTTTATTTAAGGATTTTTGTCGTACAGGGACATGCCAGTCCTACTAAACCTTATTCTAAATAACACTGACCACAATTTAACAAAAAGATCTACCTAACAAAATTAATGACTGTTTACCATATCACACACCCTGCCGGCCGACTCGGAGGCAGGTTTGCCTAAAATACTTTGGAAATCTGAGATAACAGTGAAAAATACATTCTGTAAGCTTAAAATTCGCATCAAAAAACATGCATGCAAAATATAGATATGCAGCTCATATTCTAAGGAGCTCCCCATTTTTATTTTATCATTTTCTCAAACAAGGCGAATCTTTCAGGATAATCTGAAAATCACGCTGCACAATATTTTACATAAGGGTGCCATAACACCGGCTTTTAAGATGAATACATAATACAAGTTTGTCCAAAGCCTGGACTTTCAGTACATTTAGCAACACTATAGAAAAGACTGGGGATACTTGCTCCCTTTTGTTTATTTTAAGTAGGTTTTTTATAATTTAATTTAATAAAATAACTAGTAATTCTATCTGCTCTAGTTTAATTGAGTGGAGGCCTTATAGGTACTTGTTTTATTTAATATTGTGTTATTGCATAATTAATTTTTGTGTTTCTATTTTTTAAATTTATCTACCACTTACCTATGACTTGTATGTACTTAAGCTGATAGTTTCTACTAAGTACTGAAAAATTATTTCCATTCTTTTCTATTCGGCCAAAAATTTAAATTTAACTTTATAATTTAATACACAATTGAAAAAATAACGACGACAATGATACTCGGATCTGTGAAATAAAAGTCTATGATAAAAAATCATTTAAACATGAAGAAATATGCAAATCTAGTGATAACATGTTTGCTTTTTTCTATTTTTATTATTTTGCAATATCTGTAAAAGGTTGCTAAGTTATAAGAATACTTCTTATAAACGGTACTAAATGCGACGAAATTTAATAAGTACCATGCATGCATGGATGCATGTTCGCTTGTGACCACGGCTGTTGTAACGCAGTCGAAACGTCAAGCAGTAAGTGCTAGAATGTAATTATTAAATTTCGTCGCGTTTAGTCCCGTTTATATGAAGTGTTTGTATAATGCAACTAATAATTGTTATAAGAACAAAATATAGCTGTGAGATCTTTTGTACACTTAGTTTGCAAATAAATACTTGAATGGTACTATGCTAGGACCTTACTTCGTTTCGGAATTTAGGTTTCGATAATTCTAATCTTTGCCATTAGACAAAGGTGGGTGTCGATAACATCGCGTAAATGGTTTGTTTCTTGGGTTATATTATTATAAGCCTCGTGGTGGTCTATTGAAGTTATCTCTTTAAAATATTTAATCATATATATTTTTAAAAGTAGCACAATAATCAAAAGTGACGCTATAAATATTTTGGCAAATGATGTACTTATAATTGTGTTTACCATATGTCGAAGTAGGTAAGTTTTTGGAATTTTTCTTTGCAATATTGCAAAGTTAGCAAATCTCTTAAGGACCAAGTACCCCGCGTCTCCCTTCCCTATGTAAGCTCGACACTCCTGCAGTATTTATTATCCTTACTTAGCGAGCATTCTGCGCTTAGCCGCGCTATTCCTCTGTGCATAATATTTAGAAATTCTGTCACATAATATCTGTAGGGATGTCCGACTATCGATAGATGATCTTTTTTTTTTGTTCGATCAAGCAAGCAATGGATAGATGGATGCGTATGATAGATTTAGGTACAAACCCGAACATACTACAATTTTTCATGTGAGGGTATCGGAGGCCAATTCGGGAAAAAGGGGCTTAACAGGTTGGCAGCGCACGCTGTCCACGGGTGATACGTGTGTCTATGGGTGGAAATCGTACTGATCGCAACGGCCGACGACCCTTTACGCTCAAGAAATAGTCACTCTATATTTTATTTTTATGTGATAGGTAGCAGAGGCGGATCACCTGATGGCAAGCAATTGCCGCCGCCCATGGACACATGCAACACCAGTGGAGTCACAAGTGCGCTGCTAACCTTTTATCCACTTCCCCCCTGATGGGACTCCGGTACCCTCACTCACTCGGCGAGACACAGCACAGGAGCTGCTTTACGCCGGTTTTCTGTGAGGCAGTGGTATCACTCCGGTCGAGCCGGGCCATTCATGCCGAAGCATGACTCTCCCACAATTACAATAGCGAGCCACTAGCTATCGAACCCGTTTTCTTGCTGTATATTTGATGTTGTTTGGGGTTAAAAAGTTAGCAGCGCAGTTTTGACTCCGTTGGTGTTGCGGTACTTGCAATAAATCAAACAGTAAGCGAGATGATGATGGTAATGATAACTCCCCGTTGGTCTAGTGGTTTAAGTACCGGTCCATGATCTTGGGTCGAGCTTAAAGTACGTACAGCCACACATCAAAGTATACAAAACTGTCATATTTCTTTAATCGACTTTCATCTTACTGTCAAACACATTAGGTTGAATATCAATTAAGGAAACTTGACAGGTTGTGGTAACATGATGTGTGGCTGTCTGTACCTCTATGTTTCGAATTTTTTTAACATATCTCGGGGTTGTGATCACCAATCCACATTAGACAAGCGTGGTGATTACGCTAAATCCCATCATACATAGTAGCGATGACTTGATTTCTATGATGGATGCCTTTTCCCTGCAGTGGTACAGTATATAGGCTGCTTCTTTACTTTACCTCTACTATCGACATCGATATTAATGGCACTATAATCTAGTCTTACACAACACTAAACTTGGTTCTCTCAAACACTTTGGAACGAAAACAGCTGGTATGAGCGATACTGGGTTTAAAATACCTGTATTCTCCATTACTGGTTGGCTAGTAGATTATAATTTAAAGCCACTGGACCCACTTTAATGATATGTTCCTAAGTTTTTCTTTAAACAAATAAAATTCTTAAAACGAACCCTTAGCAAGAGGTCAGTGACCTTTTACCTTCCCCAAAGCTTAAAAAAGTATCAATTAGTTACCTAGCGATGTTCTATCTATTCTACACTGGATTTCTATGCCGATAATAATCTTCCAACTGATTCGGCTACTAAGACAGATCTTAATAATCAGCCACGTGCGTAAGATATATTATAGTGCGCAAGTGTGGGCGCAAACACAGGTGCACTATCTATTTTCTTACCCTCATGTTATATGACCAAAAAGGATCGACGCCAGGACTATATGATAGTCTTAACCTGCTTTCCGACTTTCGGGATTTTCTCAACAGAAACACTCAAGTACGAATTTTTGGTCTGACATCAGATTTGGCCGCCATAGCCGATTTGTTTTAAATATGATAAGTGGCAGACGAGCAGACGGATCACCTGAACCTGGCTGGCAAGCAATTGCCGCCGCCTATAGACACCAGTGAAGACACAATTGCGCTGCCAACCTTAAACAAATACAGGCAAATATACGGGTAAATACAGCACCTATCTAACATTATAATTTCTGGCAATTTAACAAGTTTATTTTTACCAGCTATTACACCCACAAGTGGAGTTCTTGGATAAGATAATATAAAGGAAAACACGTAATTCCGAACACAAGCCACCCCTTGTAAATAACGCCACAAATATGCGAGAGTTGGTCGCGGTATTTAAAGACCGCCATTTTGGGGAAGCGGCCATTTTGTCGGCGTCACACGCCGCGCGCTTTGGCGGGAAACTCCGAGGAATCTTGGCCGATGGAGGTATTTTAAATGGCAACCAAATGACCCATTCACAAGTTGGGAAAGCGAGATAGTGAGAAAGTATATCTGAGACAACCGTGATCTGAATTTAAGCGTGGGAGAGACACGTTTCGGCATGAATGGGTTAGTTTGACCGGATACCACGGCCTCACAGCAGATCACCGTAAAACAGCGCTTATGTTGTGTTTCGTCGAGTGAGTAGGATACCGGAGGCCCAATTGGAGTAAAAGGGGTTAAAGGTTGGCAGAGTACTGGTGTCTCAACTGGTGTGCAGGCGTCTATGGGCGGTATCAATTGCTTTCCATCAGGTGATCCATCTGCTCGTCTGCCACTTTATGTCATTTTAAACCATTTAAAACATATTATTTCATCGGCGTATGTAGGTACGTACATAGCGGTTTAACTTTGCGGTTTTGACACGAAACAAGTAGCTCATAAACGATAACAAATTAAGGATAATAAATTAAGGTACCCAATGTAAATTACATTTTATTGTAAATTACATTACTCAAATATACAGTAGAAACAATCTTACCGATGATTTTGTTCCTTGAATTGCTATCAGTGGACTACCACGGAACACGTTTCAAGGAACGAAAGGAGTGTCCAATATTTTGTGGAGTTCATTTTGTGGTGACTCTGTCTTTATAAATTTCATTGCATACATATACCTTCATGATAAAAAGGAATACGACGAATAATAATAGTTGCACAAATCAATACTAAATAGGTACTTATGTCACGGTTGAACGATAACCGAAAATGATTCATTTGTTATTTATTTGGAACAAAGGTTATTATTAGGTACCTACATAAAATATTAATTTACTTGCGTTTATAAAACAAATCACATTTCCTTCAAATTCACATTAGCGAGCACTTGTGTGTAACACTTTTATTGTACTTTTAAAATGTTGCCATATTTTACTGTTTATCTCGTGTTAATACACTTGTTATACTGTGTTGCATCTTCCAAAAAATACTCTAGTAAACTTCAAAATCAGTGATAAAAAACGTGAAATCGACGAAAATATAATAAGTTTCATAAGAGAAGAAAGAAAATTTAATGAAAATCAAGAAGAAGATCAAGAAATATCTGATTACAGAACAATGGAACCAACAGATGCTGAAAAAGAAAAAATGATTCGCCTGATAGAAAACACTACATTAAAAATAACATAGATGGAAGTGAAGTAAAAGATGTGGACAACGATGAATTTATTCAACAAAATAAAGAATCACAGGATGTGAGTACAAATTTGCGATCAAAACGTTGTTTGGATTGTATTTGGAACAGTTTGGTTGACTTCTGGAATGGAAGGAAACCTCATCGTAGCCATCGTCATAGAAAGGTAGTAAAGTGTAAATACGAAAAATCAAGACAGAATTCAGGAAGATCTAAAAGGGATGTCTTTAAAATCTGTACTTGCCCTAAGCACACTATTCGTATTGGGGACTATTGCCATCCTGATAGTATTCGTCTTGACGATTATTATTATGACGGAGATTACACCATAATGTTTAACTGGTATTAAAACCTCTCCTGGTATAGCCATGTTACTAAAAAAAAGAAGAGAGGAGGAACATGTCAACTAAAGAGTGTTGGGTATGCATACGAATGAGTAGAGGAACAGAAGACATTTAACATCGTAAGGTCCAAACAACAGATAAAATGAAAATCAATTGTGTTTGCCTTTTAACACAATAGAAAATCGATTGTTTTTGTCGGTCTTATGACGACAAACGAAAAAAAAACTTATTTTAAGTCATTTTTGTTTCATCTGGTGTACAATTAGGTATTTTATAGCGAAAGGTAAGGTGCAGTAATGGCACTTATTGATTACGAGATGCCGCGTGATGTTAATTTCAAGTGCAAAATGGACCCAAAAGACTGTTATTTATTAAGTTTTGTAATCTACTAAACTCGGTTTTGTAGCTCATAATACATAATAACTACAGCGTCGTTACTGTGCCTAACCCTTCGCAAAATAACATTAGGTATATCCTGAATTGAACCCTGCAAGTGTATCATGGCATGAGTGTAACATGACGTCAGAATTTTTAAAATAAATAAAAAAAAAACATTAAATATTTTTACTCACACTACTATTTTACTAGCTGATCCGGCGAACTCCATATTGAATTTTTTCTCATCTTTTAAACCTTTTCATTAGCTTCCTCAAATATTTCAAGGCTAAAATTAGCCAAATCGATGCAGCTCTTTTCGAGTTTTTTTTATGTGATAAGTAGCAGACGAGCAGGCGGATCACCTGATGGTAAGCAATTGCGGCCCCCCATGGACACTTGCAACACCAGTGGAGTTACAAGTGCGTTGCCAGCCTTTTATCCTCTTCCCCCCAGCGTGGGCCTCCGGTACCCTTACTCACTCGGCGAATCACAGCACAGGGGCTGCTGCAGGGGGAGTTTTGAGACTAACGAACAGGAGGCCAATTCTCGTGCACTCGACATTGAAGTCGAATTAGAATTTTGTATAGTCGAATCTATGAAATCTCTAAATTCGACTTCAATGTCATGTGCTCATTTTTATTTCTATAGAAAGAAGATGGTATAGAGCATATTGTACTTTTAGGAGCAATTTTCTGTGTACCCTCAACCCTGTATGAGTATTAGATGTTTGTCACATTATGAGTAAGGAGCATAACATAAGTACATACCTAAAACTTTTAATAAAATATGAATACTTACTTATACTTTCTAGAATACAACTACGAAATTATTTTCATAAAATCTCCGATTTAAAACAAAATACTAAATGAGAGCGCTAGGGTAGGGACCTACCAAAACAAGCTCTCTTGTCGATTTCTTACAGCATTTCGAATTATAATGGAACTTTCCATATTTCAGTACATGAAGGCAATTTCCGAAGAGTAATAAAAAACTGTACCGTTCCTTCTAGTATTGGAAATAAAAGTATTATTTCTTTCATTATATGAGTCATGCTTAATAATGTCATTATGTTGACTGCCTCAGTGTTAGTACCTATTGGAAAGAAAAGCATTATTTCTTTCATTATATGAGTCATGCTTAATAATGTCATTATGTTGTCTGCCTCAGTGGCGAAAATGACCAATGGGTTATAGTCTCGGGTTCGATCCCTAGGTCGGGCCAAAAATGTATACCTGAGTTTTTTCGTTCAGAAATGCTAGTGTCAAATACTTTATATAAATGGGACTAAACGAGAGGTTAGTTAAATATAAGTACATTGTAGCACTTACTGCTAGTATAAAGTATTTGTATAATGCAACGCGAAAGTTTAAAAACATATTTGGCCACCCATTTGGCGTAGTGGTTTGAGCGCCGGTTGAGACGCAAGGGTCGCGGGTTCCATTCCCGCATCAAGACCAATGTTTGTTGATGAAACAGATATTTGTCGTGGGTCTGGGTGTTTGTCGTTCCTTCGTTGTTTCTGGTTTCCATAGTACAAGGGAAACCTTAGTTTGGGACCAGGACAATGTATGTGATGTTGTCTCAATTTATTTATTTATATGCTTAGTGTCAGCCCGAAGTCTGGAAGTTGGTGGTCTTGTATGGGGTTTGGGAAGCACGTTCAGCCGTTGGTCCTGCGCCCAATCTCTCTTCATTCGTGTCACACTGGTATCCCATCGAATTAAGAGGGTAAGGAAATAGAGAGTGCACATGTGGTTGCGTATATACTTGAACACTTCAATATATCCTGCGTATGTGGCTGATAGCTAAGATTGGCCGCCTATACAACTATTACTATATGTTTAATAATTTTCTCAAAATTGTTGTTAAACCTGATGTATACTTAGGATAAATTTTTGTCTTCTTTTTGATCTCCTCAAAAGTTGTACTTTTGCAGATTGCATAGTTTACCACTGGACCGACATCATAATATTTCATCATCATCATCCGCAACCCACACTCGTCCACTGCTGGCATATGTCTCATCCAGTCCACACCAGCCAGCCTTCGAACGTCGTCATCCCATCTTGTCGCAGGGCGTCCAAATACTACGCTTACCGAGTCGCGGTCCACTCAAGGTCTTTGCGGCTCCAACGGTTGTCAGTTCTGCGGCTAATGTGACCAGCCCACTGCCACTTCAGTTTGCTAATTCGGTGGGCTATGTTCTCTGTCATTAGAATGTCGTTATAATCTATAGTTAGACCTAAACGTTTAAATTGAGACCGACTTCCTTATTGTGCGACTCACTACGCCATTTAAGTAGGTAAACTTAAGTATACTTTAGGCACACGCGTCATAGGAAAAAGCCACAAAATAACCGCGCATACGATGGTTGGTTTCTGGGAAATCGCTTTACGGCTCACATCACCCAGTTTTTAGATCAAGGGTATTTCTTATTAATAATAATATTCCGTAAAATAAAGTACTGACGAATTTATACAGGGTTAATAAAACATTAGTTCGTATAGAGCAGTGGTTCTTAACCGGTGGTCCGCGGACTACTGGTGGTTCCTGGAGGCATTTCGAGTGGTCCGCAAAGACATCGTAATAAACAAGTGACGTGACGTGATGAGTCGAGTCAACACAACGCAAACGGCGCCGCGACGCATGTCCGAAGTGTGTGGTCCCTGTCACGACAGAATTTTGGTAAAATGTTCCCTTATGACTTAAAGGTTAAGAACCACTGGTATAGAGGAAAACTATCTTTATTGAGTTACCTACGTTTTACTAATAATAATAATAAATTATTTTTTAGCGCAACGTTGATCTAGTGGTACATGTACCGTGATCTTGGGGTCCTGTATTCGATACCCGGGTCAAGCAAAAAGTATGTTTTGAATTTTACGAACCTATATGTTCGTGTAACCCATGCTATCACGAGTTTGTGATCACCAATTCGCATTAGGCAATCGTGATGATTAAGCCTAATCCCATCATGGTAGTGATGACTTGGTTTCTATGAGGGAGACCTTTGCCCTGTAGTGGGGAAAATATCTTTCTAGCTAATTCCTAGCTAATTCTTCTATATTCCCTAGTAACAAACTCTTCGCCAATCTTCTGATTTATTTTGTGGAACGAAACCGGAAAAATCAGGACGGTAGCCAGTCTAAAACTATCCCTAAAAATGCCCATAACATTTGCCAAAGGGTTGACACCGTTAAAGAGTTCCACCGAAAACCCGGTCTTTTAAAAGCGGTGCTTTCCTATAAATTTTCATTACGGATGTGTGCAGCCACAAATCTCCATACAACGGCTTTCAGGCTATTTCAGCGCGGATCTTATTTATGTTTCGATAACAAAGTTGGTGAAGAAAACAAAACGTGTAAGTTACGGTGAGCTAAATAAAGCCGAGAATAAGCTTTGGAAATACTCGCACATTATTAGCTCTTAGAAACTACCGTTCTTTTACCGTAGGAGAGCCACGCTTCGGCATGGGCCGGCTCGACCGGAGTAATACCACGGCCTCACAGAAGACCGGCATGAAATGTCTGCGCTGTGTTTCGCTGAGTAAGTGAGGGTTCCGGAGGCCCAATTGGGGGAAAGGGGGTTAAGGAAAGGCAGAGCACTTGTGACTCTACTGGTGTTGCAGGTGTCTGTGGCCAGCAATCGCTTATCATCAGGTGATCCGACTGTTGTAAGTATGGATGGATGGGTGTTTGCTTATCTTTCACGCAAAAACTACCGAATGGATTTCAATAAAACTTAACAATAATATAGCTTATCTACCAGAATATTACATAGGCTAAAATTTATAAAAATATATTGCGTGGATTGTCCAAAATATGACGGTAAGTGTCAAGTATCTAAGTAGGAAAAATCTCCCATTCGGTGAGATATTTTACAAATAATTAAATCAACTCGTACAAATTCCAGCCACTAGTCATACATAATTAATTGAATGAATGATAACCCTACCATCTGCCATGAGATTTTTGAGCTTAGTATATGATCAATGTACTTAATGGGGCATCACGCTTACGTAGAGCGCGCGTCACTGTCAAATGCGCAAGAGTCACCTATCAATAATCGCCCCTTCTCACTCCCACATCATTCCCAAAGCAGTCATCAATTACGTAGAGAGCGCATCACTATCCAATGTGCCAGATTCACTTATCAAAAATCGCCCCTTCTCACTCCCACATCATTCCCTTTCAACAAGTTAAAGCAGTCATCAATCGAAACAAAATTAAATTTGACTCATAAAGCTACTGTTATATGACTCATTCACCAATTGACTCTTATCACAGACACAGAAACAAACAACTAGTCTAAATTAAACTGCGCAGGAGCATACTAGTGAATCTGTGAAGCATGTGTACCAACGGAAAAATAATAATTGTTGTGATTCTGTGCGCACTTCTGTGCGATGGTTTCCCGGACCACAGGATAATCTTCAGCGATGACATTCTGGACAGAATTCTTCAAGAAAATATGCCGAAGCGTTACAGGATTCCACGACCTACTTTAAGACCTGTTTTCTTCAATAGCCCGAATACAAGAAGCGTAATGAATAGCAAGGGTGTACAGACAGTTCCTGATGTGAAAAATAGGAATATTTTCAAATCTACGGGTTGTGCTGATGGATATATGTGTGTCCGTGGAGAGTGTGTTAAAGACAATCAAGATGTGGATTATTATTAAACCTAATAAGTGAATGTACCTATATAAAAAATATGGAAATTGTGTATAGTTTTATAATGAAGAATATAGTTTTATATAAGAATTGCTACCACATAGGGTGTATATTACGTTTATAAACATTTATATCCTTTTAACCACATCTTCTATCAATCATTCTGAACAACATTTAATTATGTTGTACGTCTTTTGGAAATTCGACGAAGTTTTTTTGAACTCCTAGATTTTCTTATGGGAATTTCCAAAAATTTGGTTAAAAGGTTGTAAATGTTCACAGATATACTTTATATACCTTATTTTAGAACAGGTTTATGATAGATCAGGGATGGTAGCAATCCAGTAAATAATTACTATTCTATGTAAATTTTGCATCTGAGTCGTCAGAGCTTCAGAATCAGCTGTAACGTAAAAAGTATCTATCTATTTGTGGAATTAAGAAAATGTTTAAGTTTTATCAAAATATCAGCTGGTCTGACAATTTTCTTTATTATTGTTTTGATTCTATCTATCAAAACTTTATATACAGTGTATTAAACAAACTTAACTATTATATTGCGCTATTTACAGTATTATCTTTTGAAATGTTTGTATCTCAACGAGCTGCTCAAATAACGTGTTTATCTAAATGTGCATTATAATAAAACTTGTGGCTTGCTCTCACTTCGTTTGTTGACTTAGTTTGCTATTAGATTCAAACATTACCAATGCATAAATAAATAAATGTAAACTTCTCATACATTGACCTGACTCTATACTAAGTAGCTTAAGCCTTTGTGCTAGGGATATCAGACAACAGAGGATCACAAATACAGTACTTAAATACATAATATAACACCCAGACACCAAACAAACACATGCGTTCGTCACATTAATGTTTGTCCAGGGTGGGAATGGACCCACGACCTTTGGCGTACGAGGCAGGGTCACTACCAAATACGCCATCCGGCCAGCTAAATACAGGATGTACCTACAACAAACTTTTATAGTAAAATTAACAAACATTAATTTCAGAATCTTAATTAAAGGACTTAAACTTATGCATCAACTTAACATAAAATAAAACCACCCGGCAGTCTGTCTGTAACGACTGTAGGCAGAGCGTCGCAAATATTGTTCTTCCCCTAGATCGAGCGCGTCGTTCGAGAGCTAAGTAAGCAACGCCGGGCGCAAACATTAGCTTATGAAGCTGGAGGTAGTAGGGCTGTCGACCCACTTATGTTGGATTTTTATTTAATAGCTTTGCACTCTATAACTACATTCCGATCCAGTGGTAAACATATTGATATTCATACATAGGTGTTCTGTATGGACCTACTCGTAAATTGAATAAACTATTTTCATTTCATTTCATTTCATTTAAGTAAGAACGTAAGTCTATGCTACTACTTACTACTACGTATTTCATTTAAGTTTCATTTAAGTAACCTTGATGCTGAGGGAAAACATCGTCAGAAAACCATCACGTTTTCATCATATTTAGGATAGTTTCTGAAAGGTGTAACCAAGATCCAGTTGGTCTAGTTCCCCTTTTTGAGTCACACTGAAGGAGTGGAGTCGGATCGTGCTGCCAAGCGAGCTTACCTGGGGTGGTCTACCGGAAAGAGCCCAGTGGGGCGCCCCAGATATCGCTGGATGGATTAGGTCAACAAGGATCTTGGTCACCTTCAAAAGCCGGATTGGCAAAAGGTGGCTGAGAATAGAGCGGAGTGGCAAATTCTCGTGTCGGAGGCCAAGATCCACTTCGGGTCGCTGAGCCAGCGTAGTAAGTAAGTAAGTTCCCCTGTTAAAGGGTTGCAAAGGTCTGACGGCAGTCGCTTCAAAGTAATTACCGGACTGTTCGACTCCTGAATCATGGTCTAAGTACCCCAGGCTCCAAAGTGATAGGTTTGGACGCAACTGGGGATAATATGCTAAATGATAGAAACAGCTTTGCTGTACGTTTTTCATGTGAGAGACCAATACGAATCACCTAACACATATCTTGAATAGAATAGAATGATGCCATGGCCTCACAGAAGACTGGCGTGAAGCAGATCCTGCGCTATGTTTCATCGAGTGAGTAAGGGTGCCGGAATGTCCAATGGGGGAAAGGTTGGCAACGCACTTGTAATCCTACTGGTGTTGCAGGTGTCTATGGGCGCCTATACGCTGCACTTCTGTGCGACCGTGCTTACACTCTGGTCAAGCCGGCCCATTCATGTCGAAGCGTGGCTCTCCCATTCTTTTTCACGGTCTCCAAGAGTTTTAAGTAACGCCCCGTTGGGCTAGAACGCCCCGTTGGGCTAGAACGCCCCGTTGGGCTAGAACGCCCCGTTGGTCTAGTGGATTAAGTACCGGGCCGTGATCTCGGGGTCCCGGGTTCGATTCCCGGGTCGAGCAAAAGTATGTAATGAATTTTTCGAACATAGCTCGGGTTTGTGATCACCAATCTGCATTAGGCAAGCGTGGCGATTAAGCCTAATCCCATCATAATAGTGATAACATGATTTCTATGATGGAGGCCTTTGCCCTGCAGTGGGACAGTATATAGGCTGATACTTTAAGAGTTTTGATCCGTTTGGAATTCCACACTTCACCAACGCCTATGAAGTGTGAAACAAACCATTACTCCGTTACTTTACTGGCGATTAAGTAAAAATTAAACCGAGTTTAAACTGTCGCGAGGCTGCTCATTACGCAGTACTAATTAAATAAGTTGGGCAGACTGCAGACGGAGGAGTCGGGGTACGAAGGACGAGCGTTGGAGGAGTCAGGGAAAAAATCCTCGCCATGAGATAATTTCGACTTATAGTTCCTTCAACTTAAACAACTACAAAAAACTGTCAAGAAATGTCAATTTCAAAACATCAATCGTGGGAGAGGCACGCTTCGGCATGAATGGGTCGGCTCGACCTGAGTGATAGACATCGTTCAGACCAAACGTATTGTCGGTCGCTGACAGTGAGCGCGCGTTACGCAGTTCATTGCTTTCCCATAATGTTTATTGAACTTGTCGTTCACACCGAAACGACTAGACGATTTAGTACCTACTTAGACACAGTCAGCGGCGGACAATACTTTGGTGTGAACGATCTCATACCTACGGCCTCGCAAAAAGACTGGCGTGGCGTTTAGTCGAGTACCTAAGTGAGGGTACTGGAAGCCCAATTGGGGGAAAGGGTGTTAAACTTTGGTAGCGCACTTGTGACTCTACTGGTTGTAGCAGGTGTTTATGGGCGGCGGCAATCGCTTACCATCAGGGGATCCGTCTGCTCGTCTGCTTCTCTCCTGTACCGAGGCTCTAAACGATTCACGCACCCTACTTTAGACCACCTAGTTGCCGGTTTTCGGCATTGGCCAAATTAATGTTGATACGTATTGTTGTTGACTTTAACATTTGAATAACATTACTCGTACTTATCAACTACAACTGAGTCGCTTTCACGTCCCGCCAACCATCATCACGTAACTTCAAGTAACATCTACTTAAAAATGACGATCCGTTTGGTTCAGTGGTAGTGAATGCTGCGTCTGGGCCAAGGGTTGCGGGTTCGATCCCCGCACAGTACAAACATTTGTGTGCATGAACATGTTTGTTTGTATTGGTCTGGGTGTTTTCTATACTTATAAGTATATATTTAGAAAAAAAAAGTATTATACGTATATATTTGTAATTCCACTGTTGGTTCTGATATCTGTAACACAGGTGCTTAAGCTACCTATTTCAGAGTCAGACCAATGTAAGTGATGTAGTGAAATATTATTATATTACTTAAAGATTAGGGTTGCTAACATTCTCAGCCAATAAAAAACCAGTTAATGCAAATTCTTGCATACCTCCTCTACCCTTTCTTACTCCCTCTCGTAAGAAGGAAGCCATGAATTTAAGAGCGAAGATAACAACGAATTATCCCTTCTTAAAGTCGACTCCTAAAGTCTTAAGTAATTAAATCTGAATCTGTAAACATTTCGCGCTTTCTTACGCCATGACTCATGATTAAATTTCAAAATGACGGCCCTAAAGAGTTGCTGTTTTGTTTTATGCTTGAATTTAGATCAAGTTTGTTCTCTGGTTGACTAATTTTATTACCGTGTCTATTTTTATTTTTAATTCTTTCGGTCATTAATGTTGCACGTAACAATAGAAAGTATAATCAGCCTATATACTATCCCACAGCAGGGCAAAGGCCTTCATCATAGAAATCAAGTCATTGCTTGGACGGGATGAGGCTTTTATCACCACGCTTGCCTACACAGGTCCCTCCACCAGCCCATGGTCCTTCCTACCGTCATCGCGTCACCACGCTTGCCTAATATGGATTGATGATTACAAACCCGAGCTACGTTTGAAAAATTCGAAACATTATTTGCTCGACCCGGGAATTACCCAAGATTATGTCCCGGTTCTTAAACCACTAGAACAATGGAGCGTATCAATAGATGTATAGATATTTTTATTACACAAAAAATAGAATACATGAGTGAAACAACAGCAATATCTCATACATTGCTTTACTAACTATCGAAAGAGCCCAACGAGCGGTGCTCAAAGTCGCCACTAATCGCCCTTTCCTCTTTCCTACTGATATCCTGTATAAAAATTGTAAGGTCCCTAACGGTAAGGCAATTATTCATATTGAGTACTATTCTTAAAAAAACACTCCGAGCTTCCATACAGCTCTGAATTCACTAGCAGAAGACGGAAGGATAGAGTCTGCCCTCACAATAACCTTATGAAACGCGCTTTTTCATCCCGCTTTTATGTGTTCCTGGGGCCACTTCTTTATAATAGACTTAACGCTAGTGACAATCTACCCTGTGCCCTACACCTGCGCAAAGAAACTTCTTCAGGAGGAGCTCCTAAAGTTGTCGTACGAGGATACAGAGAAATTACTTTTGGTTTCGAAATAGGTTATTTTTTGTACTAACATAGATGTAAGAAATATAAACTACAATTGTATTCATAGTGTAATTGAGGTTTATAATATTCTTAAATTGTTTGTTTATTTATAATGAAAGGTTGTATGTCCTATTCTTAGCCTGAAACACAGGGTATCCTAGTTCAGGCAAATGAAATTTCTTGTGTACTTTTATATTATATCTTGTTTTGCTCATAAGTTTGTTTTAGACAGTAAGTTAATCTGAATAAACATTTTATTTATTTATTTATTGAACTGACTCCGTACTAAATGTACAGATATTAGACAACAGAGGAAACAAACACAAGTGTTCATAACACGAATGTTTGTCCAGTGGGGATCGAACCCTATGGCGTATGAGGCACGGTCAATTGCGTTTCGCGATTTAATAGCATTATATATTTTGTCACTTTACGTCCATGAATTTGACAGATAGAAATTGCAACTTTTATTCTCAAATATCGTGGTGCCTATCTAATCACTTGACATTAGCGGATTACCAGCGCTTCCAAGGGCTATGCTCGGAGTATCTATAAAGGACCGCATCAGAAATGATGTAATCCGACAGAGAACCAGAGTCACCGACATAGCCCACCGAATAAGAAAACTGAAGTGGCAGTGGGCTGGTCATATTAGCCGCTAAACTGACCTGAACTGAACCGTTGGAGCCGTAAAGTCCTTGAGTGGAGACTGCGACTCAGTAAGCATAGTGTTGGACGCCCTGCGACAAGATGGGATGATGACATTCGAAGGCTGGCTGGTGTAGGCTGGATGAGAGTGGCCGAAAATCGGGAACGGTGGCGTGGATTAGGGGAGACCTATGTCCAGCAGTGGACGAGTGTGGCTTGCTGATGAGCGCTTCCAATGCGCGGGTCCAAATATATAAAACAAATCTCAAAATAATTTATGTTGCATCTTGCATAGCTATCTGACGCTTTATCTTCACACTAGTGGCCCGCCCTCACTTCGCTTCGGGACCGTAATTCAGAAGTGAACCAATAGATGGCGCTGTGTCCAATTACATCGCGCAAGCGTTTCGTGTTTTCGGTTTACCTATAAGCCTTGTCGTTGTCTATTGAAGTTATTTCTTTATAAATAGTGTAGATTGTGAAACTGCCCCTGAAAGATACAATAATCTTTAAAGGATCCTAGTAAACAAAGTTACAGAAAAATCTCCAAATACTTTCCTACTCCATCATCCTTTAATTGCCCATCATTTACATCGAGCAAATATTTTAGCCAGAGGGAAGACATTACTTATTTCATTAAATAAATAAATACAGCCGAAGAGCCTTCTTAAAATACTGAACTGTCACAAACATTGTTTCGCGACATAAAATTTACTCAAATCAATCTTTCCCAGCTGAGATTCCCGTAGGGTTACCTCTTGCGTCGATGTTTTACAAATACCTAGCTGAGTTCAACGTCTTACTGCAGTACATAAAGACGTCAAATAACCTAATTATTCATCACCTCAATTATGAATATTTATACGTATTAGAATATGGGTGTTTTTTTTTCTTCAGTGACGATTAACGTCAATTAACGTCTCTCAGTGCTGCAGTTAAGATATTAATACACAATATCTTGCGCTTAAGTATCCTAAGTCTATCTATAGCTACGCTCGGAATCACCTTGTGTAATCGTGTTAGGAATGATGAGATCCGCCGGAGATCTAAGTCGTAAGCAGCCGTGGCAGGTACCCCACTAGGTGGACCGACAATTTGGTGATGATCGCGGGAATTCCTTTGATGCCGGCGCGGGCGGCATTGGACGGTGAAGAACCTTGGAAGAGGGAAGAGAGTGGACGTCATCATCATCAGCCTGTTGCAAATGTTGCAATCTACAGTTGGATATAGGCCTCTCTATGAGGTAATATTATCTCCTTATAGCTACTCTGATCGATTTTGAATGGACGTCTATTGACTGGCACGGCTGGTATACTGAAATGAACGATTTTCTAAGCCTATTCTTAAATGTTAGTTAACAAAGTTTGGGGTGTTATCAACCCTGATTCCCACCTGGGGAGTCGGGACTGCGGCCCAAAGAAACTTTTTGCAAGATTAATGTCAAATGAAAACAACGATGTTTCATCGGCTACGATTTTTTGCTGCTCGAAAACAGCCGTTTGTTTCGCGAGTTTTGTCGCTGGCAACATTTTTTGATCTGGTTCTGGGAATACGGGTTCGCGTGCCTGGGGTGACCAGGTGACATGATTTACGAGTGGCCAGTGTTAAAATACGTGTTTTAAAATACGTAACTCACTACGTCTCTCTTGTAAAAGGATATTTTATAACCAATTGTGGGAGAGCCACGCTTTGGCATGAATGGGCCGGCTCGACCGGAGTGATACCACTGCCTCACAGAAAACCGGCGTGAAGCAGCCCCTGTGCTGTGTTTCGCCGAGTGAGTGAGGGTACTGGTATAGTGAGTAAGGGTAAGGTACCGGAGGCCCACCCGGGGAGGGGAAGGGGATTAAAGGTTGGCAGCGCACGTGTAACTCTACTGGTGTTCCAGGTGTCCATGGGTGGCGGCAATTGCTTACCATCAGGTGATCCGCCTGCTCGTTTGCTTCCTATCACATAAAAAAAACCAAGTCTTTGACAGCTTGTGCTTCTAGATTTTCTCAAATCTTTGTCCGTACCTACCATTTACCTACCGCATAAACATCGTTAGGAAATTTTCAGGTGGGTCTCGAACCCACAACCTTCCACGTACCGGGTGGTTATTCTACCAATTAAACTAACCAAACACTGTACTAAGCCGACGAGGTATGTTTTTGCAAGTGCTTGACTCGCCATGAGAAGACGATAGTCTCATCAACACTATCATAATAATAAGAATGAATTGCAAAAAATTGCTATACTTTTTTTTTGTGAAACTATAGGCCAACGCTTGACTACAATCGCACCTGATGGAAAGTGACGATGAGGTCTAGGTGCTTGAAGATGCCTGTTCACTCTTGCCTTAAAGATGTCCAGATTATAGTGGTATTATTTAAGAAATAAAACCTTTCGGATAAATTTCAGAATTTCTTAACCATGATTTAATTGATCCGGTCCCCCATTTAAAGAATTGCAACGGTTCAGAACGCAGTCGCTTCATTGTAATTACTAGACTCCCCAAATACTGAATGATGGTCTAATGTACCACACCCACAAAAATAATACCAAATAAATCTCAGTGGTTATTTAATGGTAACTCACCAGTTACCATTAAATAACCACTAAACTAATAAGGTGACTTATTTGAATCCGAAAAACTGTGGGAGAGCCACGCTTCGGCATGAATGGGCCGGCTCGACCGGAGTGATACCACTGCCTCACAGAAAACCGGCGTGAAGCAGCCCCTGTGCTGTGTTTCGCCGAGTGAGTGAGGGTACCGGAGGCCCACTCGGGGGGGAAGGGGATAAAAGGCTATGCAGCGCACTTGGAACTCCACTGGTGTTGCAAGTGTCCATGGGCGGTGGCAATTGCTTACCATCAGGTGATCCGCCTGCTCGCCTGCTACCTATCACATAAAAAAAAAGAAAACACAATTTGCTTGAGCGATACAATTTATCATAGTGACATCTGTTAACAGTCTAGGGAACTAAGTACTTTAACTTCGTATTTATAGATCTTTAACGCTTGCTTCTTGCTTGTTTTTACCTCGTGGCAAACATTAAGTTTTACATCCAAACAATCTATATTGTACTAGAACAAGCAATTAATGTAATTTTCTTAATTAGTATTGCATTTCCCACCAGGTTGTTAAGAGAGATTAAGTCTGCCAAAATTAATTCCGCAAGGAAATTATTTAGGAAGCGAAAATGTTCATTGTAACACGTAGTGCCACAGTATATAAAAGTTCTTGGTAGTAACACAATTCCGAAATACTGTTAGCCATATATGGTTGCAAAAAAAAATATCAGTCCACCCATCGAAACAGGTTACGCAAAAATACATGCGCGCACTAGTCTAGACGTTTTTTCGGTGTCGGGGGGATATTATGGTGCTAGGCTCCGCGCCATGGTCCCATGACATCCCCCGCGATGAGGGAGCGTCCCAGGGGTTTTAGTTGGTATACCCTGCCGTCATTTGAATGTACTGATGCAATCATGACTGCCTCGGTGGCACAGTGAGGCGTTGGTCGCACTTTGAAGCGGAGGGCTGCGCTGCGAGTTTTTTTGTTCAGAAATTATTAGTGTCAGCCCAAAGTCTGGAAGTTCGCGGTCTTTTACCCTCGTGCCTAGGAAAGCACGTTGAGTTCTTGGTCCTGCGCTGGATCTCTCTTTGGTCGTGTCACACCCCATCCCGTCCCATCGAATTAAGAGAGTAAGGGTACAGTAAGGGAACAAGAGTTCATCTGTGTTTGCGCACACACTTGAATGGAGGACTATTATTAGGACCTAGTGCGAAACCATTTACAATGGTTTGGCAATAAAACTACTCGTATTTAGCCTTTGAGTACATCAATGTTGCCGGAGCAGCCCTTGTCCAACTATGTACATAATGTTATTTTGACGACCCGTTTGGTTCAGTGGTAGTGAATGCTGCGTCTGGGCCAAGGGTTGCGGGTTCGATCCCCGTACAGTACAAACATTACATGTCTGTTTGTATTGGTCTGGGTGTTTTCTATGTATTATAAGTATGTATTTATAAAAGAAAAGTATTATACGTATATATTCGTAATTGCACTGTTGGTCCTGATATCTGTAACACAGGTGCTTGAGCTACCTATCTCAGAGTCAGATCAATGTATGTGATGTAGTGAAATATTATAATTATATTTTACTGGAATTGAATTTACTGTGGTTGTATGAAATCGTCTGCGCATTAATCAAGCTGTGCATGTTTTTGACGGCAACCGCGGTTTTTACAAGGAATATTTACTGGGGAAGTATTACTTAGGTTAACTTGCTAAGTTAGCAACTTAGCTTGTACTGTTTTGGTCTGGAAGTGGTTATGAAATTCATGACGCACACATTAGAAAAGTGTAAGATGTGCTTATTACATTATGTTGCAAAAAAAAACACAATCTAATTTTACTTAATAACATTTTAGCCTTTACTTTGTTTCGGAACTTAATTTGCTAGTAGTTTAAAATGTTCGCCGATAGATGGCGCTGGGTGTCGATTACATGGCACCAGTTTTGTCTTTTCGGGTAACATAAAAGCCTTGTGGTTGTCTATAGAAGTTATTTCTTTATTAATATTAAAGTTAAAGATTAAATAAAAGAGATTAAATCAGTTTTAGTGCCCACATCTACCCACTGCTGGGTTTGTAATGGCCTCTTCATTAGGTGATTTGCCAAATTTCAATTTATTTTGATTGGTGATCACAAACCCGAGCTATGTTCGAAAAATTCGAAATACTTTTGTTTTACCCGGGAAACGAACCCAGGACCCCGAGATCACGCCCCAGTACTTAAACCACTAGACCATACGGGCCGTTTTAACGGGGGATTTAGATCCACATTTATCATAAAAGAAATAATTTGCAAAAAGACACTCTGAAAATGTAATACGCAAGAATACCCCTTGTCACTGTTAATAGGGCCCTGTCAATAAAGCAAGCCGTAATTCTCCGCCCCATAACTCAGCCAACTTCTCCAGCCCATTGGAACTTTCCCAGGAGTCACTCCAAGTAAGCCGGAATCCAATTTGTGCTACATTGCTTTTGCAATAGGGATATTGACCCTTAATAGCTTCATTTAAGATCGATGTAGCTTAGTGAGAGCAAGTCTGATTTCCATTTTTCTTTTCTACTGGCGTCGAAAAGTAACAATAATGTTAATTATTGCTAAAAGTGGCCGTTTTTAGCAATAATTAACATGATTGTTCCTTGACAAATGTAAAAAATATTGTATTGCATCTCGAAATATTCAATTTACTTACCTGCATCTAAGTTTGTAGAGTTTTACTGTCTTAAAAAATATTGAAATATTGTCGCCACAATCAGTGTAAATAGGTTGGCAGTGCTAGTTTCGTCATTAGAGTCTTAAGAGCACTTACAAGAAACACATGTTTGATAAAAAGATGATTAATAATGAGTACTTAATATTCAAGTAGATCTAAGTACTTCAAAACGTCATAGTTTATTGCTTTCCATAGGATAAAATGAGGTGGTATTTATTTATATAATAGTAAAAAAATATTTTGTATTCCTAACTAATCATCAGCAACCCACGCTCGTCCACTGCTGGACATAGGTCTCCCCCAATGCACGCCACCGCTCCCGATTTTCGGCCACTCTCATCCAGCTCACTCCAGCCAGCCTTCGAATGTCGTCATCCCATCTTGTAGCAGGGCGTCCAACACTACGTTTACCGAGTCGCGGTCTCCACTCAACCTCCTAACTAATATTATACCTTAATACGAAAGTAAGTATGTCTGTCTGTCTGTTATTCTTTCACGCCAAAACTACTGAACGGATTTAAAAGAAATTTGGTATACAGATGGTCTAGACCCAGAGAAAGGACAAAGGCTACTTTTTATTGCGAAAACAACAAATGAAAATTCCCGTCAATTCGTGGCCTCCAATACAAGAGACCGCCACTTCGATCTTAAAAAATAATAAATAAAAAAAAAAATATGAGCGAGAGAGAACTCACTGATTCATAAATTTAACATTATCTATATGACGTGGGCGCGTTTATAAATATACTAGCCGATCCTTCTTCCAAGCTGCAAAAATATTTAGGAGAAAATGTTTATGAAGTCGATGACCTTCCCCGCTCGCGCAACTATTTTATAAGTATGTAACTAATAGTGTACATTAAGTTACGATGGGGCTGGCATGTATTTTTTATCAAAAGCCCCTAAATAAATAAAGATTAAAAAAAAAAACTTCGATCTTGCTCCACTTCTAACCATTGACCTGAAGATCCAAAAAGAACTGTCTCAAGAAAAACAAAGGACATAATACCAAATGCATTAAGAAGCGCGAAATCCGAAAACAACGCGTATCGGAGACATCAACGTAACGGCACCAATTCCGAAGAAACATCTTCATTGGGTACCAACGAGAATTGAATTTATGTGACAACCTGTCTGAGAGGAGACATTCCCTTTCTGTCGCTTGCTTCAACGTTTACCTGGTATAAGCCACAAGCGAATGATACAAAATGCTGTTGAACAAAATATAACTGTTTGTAAATAGTAGGTACGTACAGCCACACATCAAAGTATTAAAAACTGACAAATTTCTCCAACATCGAGAGAGCGACTCGCATCTTACTGTTATACACATTAGGTAGCAAATTTGACAGGTTTTAGTAACCTGTGGATGACTGTACCATGAATGGTTCAATTTAAAAAACTTACATCATAGCAATCATTTTCGTATTCGGAAAAAAACTATGATAGACGGGAAAAGTCTAGTAACGGAGTATTTTACTTATAACACAGATAGTTAGCTAGTTTGTGTAATTGTCAGGATAACATTTAAACTTCATGGTGATAGGTAGCAGACGATGCGACAATAAATAAAATAAATAAATTCTCACATCTTATATATTTGACCTGACTCCGCATTAAGTAGCTTAAGCGCTTGTGTTACAGATATCAGACAGACAGTGTGACGGATCACCTTAATGGTAATAAGGCGATTGGCACTCCCCATAGACACCTGCAACACCAGTAAGCCACATGCTGCGCTGCCAATCTTTAACCCCTCCCTCGTTGTGCCCTTTACCCTCACTCACTCTGCGAAACACAGCGTAGGCGCTGCTTCACGGCAATCTTCTGTGAGTCCGTGGTATAACTTCGATCGAGCCGGCATCTCTGCCAAAGCTTGGTTTAAATGGGTGTAAATGTTCTCAAGTACACTCTGTATAAGATTTATTTTTTTATATAAAAACACGCCACACCTTGTAACTTAGACCACACCTTGAACTCTATACTATCTCCACATTTTTACCCTGAGCTGAAATAGAGCTGCTAATTTTACGATATGAGAACGAAAATACTTTTACTTTACTGGCAGATGCCAAAAATAGATGAAATCATAATATAATCCTTGTGCTTAGCACTGGTAATCCGTCTACATTAACCCCTGAAAAAAAGTTCCATTTTTAGCACTCATGAAAGTTATTAGCTTGTTTCTAGAGATAATAAGCAAGGTGATCCAATCAATAATGAATTTGTTGATGATTTTTTTTATATTCACTACATCACATACATTGATCTGACTCTGAGATAGATAGCTGAAGCACCTGTGTTACAGATATCAGAATCAACAGTGGGATTACAAATATATATTATACATATAATACTTTTCTTTTGTAAATACATACTTATAATACATAGAAAACACCCAGACCAATACAAACAGACATGTTCATGCACACAAATGTTTGTACTGTGCGGGGATCGAACCCGCAACCCTAAGCCCAGACGCAGCAGTCACTACCACTGAACCAACTGGGTCGTCTTGAGATGTTTGTCATCCCAGAGCGTCATTCCCGGTTGCGTCCAAAGCTGTCGCTTCTGAAGAAATTATTTCGACTTCCCGTACAAAATAAACAAGTCTCGCAACCAACTTTGTATGAAAAGTTGAAATTATTTTATGCGGATAGCCATAGAACGAATGTACTTCAGAAAGATTGGTAGAACACGTGGCTAAAGGGATGTGAATGTTCCCAGATACAGCCTGTATATAACCATATTGATCCTACCAGTACATTCTGTTGGTTCACCGTAGTAAATCAGTATTCAGTTATTTACAGCTTCTCTCATTAATGTAACGAGGCAGTGACCTAATTACCTTTTTGCGTTGAATTAGATATCAGCCGCGAGATGGCGCTGTATCGAGGGAGTTTCGGGAACAGATTCAAGGATAATGGAAAGCTGTATAAATAATCTTTGTGTGTTTTTTATGTGATGGCAGACGAGCAGACGGATCACCTGGTAAGCTGGTAAGCGCCGCTCGAAGACACCTGCAACACCAGTAGAGTCACAAGTGCGCTGCCAACATTACCCCCCTTTCCCGCTCACCTCCAATTGGGCCTCTAGTGCCTACCCTTCGGTTTGAGCGCCAGTTGAGACGTAAGGGTCGTGGGTTCGATTCCCGCACCAATAGAAATAGTTATTGATGACACAGATATTTGTGTTTGGTTTGGCTGTTTGTGGTTCCTTCGTTGTTACTGGTTTCCTGGAGCACAACGGAAAACCTTTGTTTGGGTATTTAATTATATTTTTAATCTTTTTCGATCTCATCGCCAGTAGCGATCTCTTCCATACAACCTTGGGGTAGAGGAATAATACAGCGAATTAACAAGGGGAAAAACAGGGCAGAGAGATTTGTATGGACGAATGTATGGAATCTCTAAATTCGATTTCAGGAGTGCATGATTGTCTACAAAAAGTAGGTATAGCTGGAGGCACGAAAGTATAGCGATGACCGTTATTTTGCGCACTTGTAAAAAAGTAAACTTTCTATCAAAATTGGTTCCTGCGCACTCAAGGTCATAACTACACTTTCTTGCCTCGGACTATAATAAGAGTTGTTATTCTAGACACAAAAGTAAGAGTTACTGCGCCAAGTTCAACAATATTTTCAACGAACACATCGTTAACGAACGAACACATCTTAAATGTGGGAGAGCCACGCTTCGGCATGAATGGGCCGGCTCGACGGAGTGATTCCACTGCCTCACAGAAAACCGGCGTGAAGCAGCCCCTGTGCTGTGTTTCGCCGAGTGAGTGAGGGTACCGGAGGCCCACCCGGGGGAAAGGGATAAAAGGTTGGCAGCGCACTTGTAACTCCACTGGTGTTGCAAGTGTCCATGAGCGGCGGCTATTGAATGCCGGCTATTGAATATCGTGCATGACCTTCCAATGAGGAGAATTGGAATGGTCATGCACGCTCAAACGTTCCTGAGGTGTGGCGCTATGTGGCGGGTCATTACATTCCTCTGATATGGTTGAGTGAAATGATGGCTGACACATACGTCATACTTGTGTACAGGTGCCGCTCTGGGGACTGGTCTGCTCTGGTTTACCTCATTCTTAGCCTTTAACAATTTTCTTCATCTTGAGTATTGGACTGTAGGAGGTGGTATGAGGAAAACATTGTAATAAACATTTTGGCGATTAAAAAGAGTAACTGGCGAGTTTCTTGCCGGATCTTCTCGTCAGAATCAACTTTCCGATACCGGTGGTAGAATCGCATTATGTCTATTTATTTTTTAGTATATCTTATGTATCAAGATATATATTTAATTTCATTTAAATCATATACATTATCTTTAAATAGTTTTAAATATTTTCTTTATGTATGACGATTTGTAATGCTGTGTACAAGCCTATGCAAATAAAGAATATTTGACTTTGACTTTGACTTTGACTTTATTGCTTACCATCAGGTGATCCGCCTGCTCGTCTGCTACCTATCACATAAAAAAAGAGACCAATAGCGCAGTTGTTGTGGCGGAGTATTGGGCCGGGAAAATTTAATATCTTGATGCCATCGACACAAGAAGAAGAAGAGAACAGAAACGGCTTAAAATTAATAGCAGGGCTTAAACGAAATGATAAAAAGAAAGTGTAAAAAGACTAGGTTTTATGCAATTAAGATTACGCGTGCTAAAACGAGACGGAACATGACGGTCGATCTGTTCACGCCAAATGTCAGCTATAAAAAAATAAAGGGTCTTGACAGACAGACAGACGGACAACAAAGTGATCCTATAAGGGTTCAGTTTTTTCCTTTTGAGGTACGGAAACCCTAAAAAGGAGCAACAATTGGATCTCCTGGCGGTAACTGATTAGGTACCGACGCACATAGACACACGCAACACCAGAGGAGTCACTAGAGCACCCTCCCTCATCCTTTTTAAGAGGAATACGATTATATATAGATACGATTGAAAGTTTGCAGGTCATTATCGGTCCGGCATGAGGATAACAGACGACAATATCAAGATGTGTGGATTTTTATTTTATTTCTAAGTCAGAATCGCAATCGCAACTTTATGGCATTTTCAACATTCTTCCAGTTATGTGCAGTAAAACAATCCGTCCTGGCTGCAACGGCTTTACTACACAGCAGTTACGAGAATGCTTCGGCATTCGGGTACAATCACACTTTTTACGCCCCTGTATCTATAAAGGGGTGAAATACTGGCAGATGTCAGTGGCCGCCTTATTCATATATGTTTTATGTGTTATAGCAGACGAGCCGCCGCCGCCGCCGTTGACGACGAACCAAGACGAGAAAGGTCCTTTAAAGGAGGCCGCGTGCAGGAGGCCGCAGCCGTGGCAGGCCTTCCACCAGGTGGACCAACGATCTAGTGAAGGTCGCGGGAGTCTCTTGGATGCGGGTGGCACAGGATCTGTGTGGAGAACGTTAGGGGATGCCTATGTCCAGCAGTAGTCTATTGGCTGAAATGATGATGATGATGGCAGACGAGCAGACCTGACCTGATGGTAAGCGATTGCCGCGTCCTAAACGTCTACAACACCAGCGGAGTCACAAGTGCTCTGCCAACCTTTTAATTTCCTTTCCCTTCGGTAGTTACTAGGCATGTAATATGATTCGCCTGCGTAGTGTTTAATAGGTACGTAAACGGAACGTGCGCCGATGTAATCAACACCCAGCGCCATCTATTGGTATAATTAGGAACTAATATCCCAAACCAACGGGAAAGCAGGCTCGTCTTTTTGTAAATTGAAGCTTTAAATTTTACCGTGCATCAGACATTCAGACCATAATTGCATTGCATTTCTGACATCAGACGGACAGTCGGAAACAATAACGCAGCCGTCGCGACCGCGGTCGGAAATTAAAACTGATCCGAGTGTACATTACTCAGTTGACGGTAATAAATTAGTTTGCCATTTTTGGGGACTCAAATTGGTGTTACAGCCAGCACAGGAGTCAAAATGATGGAGTTTTACAAACAGATTAAACCAGATTATATCACTGTACTGTCTTAATGTAGGAGATCTAAGGTTGCGGACATAGCCCAAAGAATTGCGTGGCTCAAGTGGCAATGGGCAGGGCACATTGCGAGGAGAACAAACAGCCGTTGGGGTGGAAAGTTCTTTGAGTGGAAGCCGAGTGCAGCCGTGGCAGGCCTCCCACCAGGTGGACCGACGATCTAGTGAAGGTAGCGGGAGTCCCTTGGATGCGGGTGGTACAGGACCTATCTGTGTGGAGAACGTTGGTTGGTCCAAGGTATTGCTGGAGGAATGGAGTTGAGAAAGATTTGCATGGACTCCAGTGATGACTGGCAGGAGCTGTCGCGAGACCGTCCTAGATGGCTCCTCCTCTTTTATTTGTGGATTTTTTTTGGGTTATGTTTTTTAGTGTCTTAATTATTTTTAAGACTTTCTTGTCTTTTTAATTAATTGTATGTCTCAGTGCGTCGTATTTTTCTTGTCTGTTATGTGGTGTGTCTTGTATTATGACAATATTTTTCTTGTTCATCACATAAAAAAAAGGAAAATGGAGGTTAAAGAGTATTAAAACGTGGATTGTGTAAAAAAGCGCCAAGTCAGGTACACGATTTAAAAGGGACAAGAACATAACGCCATTCCACTCATTGTGGAACGTAAAATTATATTTTCTTCAGTTCATTTAGCTGGAACCTACCTTGGAATGCAAATGAGGTTAACTGCAAAGAGATCTTTAGAGATCCTCGCTTGGAATCCTAAAGAAGTAAAAGTAAAGTTAGTATCAACTTACTGTCCTTAAGCAAGGCAAAGGCCTCCATCATAGAAATCATAGACGGTTATCATGTCATCGCTACTATGATGGGATTAGGCTTAATCACCATGCTTGCCTAATGCAAACCCGAGCTTTTGAGCCCAAAATTTCCAATCAGCTTGCGCTTGCTTGCTTTCAAAGTTTGAATATTCGGGGGTTGGTATTGAAATTGATTTTATTCTCCACGCCGGGATAAGCTATGTAGCTATACTTTCAGCGCCTTTAACTATGCAAGTGATGTAAATAAACGCTGGTTTGAGTACGGAACCCAATCAAGTCCTTTGAGCTGTTCTTCACAGGATTTTTTTATTAAAATGTCTTCTTTGCTCAACGGAACTAAATTTTAATATTTCTTTATTACGGGGCTTTGTACGCTTGGCTCACGCTTGGTCTTGGAACTAGTTAACACTGCGAATATTGCCTGGTTTATATTAAAACCTTTTGTACAAGACATTTAACTCGGTCACTTACTTACTTATGCTCAGTTATGAAACGATATAGAAGAACGGTCCCTCCGAATACCAGCAATCCAAACACATCGTGTTTGTTCAGTGTCTGGGTGTAATATTATGTACCTATTTAAGTATTATGAACAAAATCCTATCTGCTAAGTAAAAATATAGGTAGCAGATACGATTTTGTTCTTAGGGACCCGTCGATTTGTGATCCTCTGTTGTCTGATATCTGTAACACAAGTGCTTAAGCTACTTAGTACGGAGTCAGGTCAATGTATAAGATGTTGTGTGAATTTATTTATTGTATATTATTTATACCTAAGTAACGGAAATAGAAGAGAATAAGAAGGGAAGAGTAGAAAGAGGCTATCAGCAATGGGTGGATGTGGGCTATGATGATGATGATGATGAACGGGAATAAATTATTGAGTAGGTATATCTTTTGTACTCTAACACCAACAGAAAAATCCATAGGTACAATGGATACGAATCATGACCCCCGTATTACCTACGGTAAACGGTATATCCACTAAGCTACCATCTCTCTATAAAAAAAGTTATACCTACGTCTATGTAAAATGTAGATAACATAAATAAATTATCAACTGAGACGGGGCTTAACCAATTTATTGTTATTACAAGAAGCCGAAATGAGATCTGGCAGCGAATTGCGAGTGATGTGGCCCGGGGCGAAATGTCTCGATTTTATCAGTTTACAATTTCACTCGATGAAGCAATGTTTTTTTATTGGTTTGATAAGTGACAGATGAGCAGACGGATCACCAGATGGCAAGCGATTACCGGCGCTTATAGACACCTGCAGTGCCACAAATGTGCTGCCAGCCGTTAACCCCTTTCCCCAATTAGGCCTCTGGTACTCTTACTCAGTCGGCGAAACACAGCGCAGGCGCTGCTTCACGCCGGCCTTCTATGAGGCCGTGGTATCACTCCGGTCGAGCCGGCCTATACATGCCAAAGCGTGGCTCTCCCACGGCGAGAGGTAACTCAATAGATAAAATACGCTTTCCATACGAGGGTCGTGGTTTGAATCCGAGTTTGCACCTGAATTTTTCAAATCTATATTCATATTTCTACCATAAGCCTAGCGGGAAAACGTCAGTTTAAGACAGTTTTTGAAAAAAGTTGGTCTGGTTCCCCTGTTAAAGGTTTGCGAAGGTTGTGAGATTTTTTGATATTACCTATCTATCGAATCGGACGATAAACTATCGATGGTATTTGCGTTATCAATATCATTTTTTATTACTTATTATTTTCGAGACCCACTGTCGATAGTTTCACCATCGATAGTTCAGCAACACTAGTCAGAGTAATATCTTGGCCTCACAGAAAACCGGCATAAATCAGCGCCTGCGCTGTTTCATTCAACTTGAGTTGGCAGCGCATTTGGCAATAGCAATCCGCATTCTGCCTCCTACCTTATAAGTCAACATCTTATCTTAACCCGTCATTTTCAGTTGCGTAGCGACTATCACTTCGGAGCCAGATTACTTGGACTGTCGGAGGGTACTTCTCGACTACTCGAATGGTACTACTTGACTACTTCGATGGTACAACTCAACTACTCTGAGGGTACTACTCGACTACTCGGTTGGTAGGTAGGGGAGCGGGGGGCTTGTTGTAACAATTTTTAGTTTTTTGGATGGGGAAAGTCAAACTATCGGATATTTTTGTGATAAAAAGCATTCATATCACAGATGAACTATTCAAACATTAATTTGAATAAAATCAGGCTTATATAATATATAATCAATACATGTACAAATAACCTTTTGTGCCGAAAGTCGTATGTTACAACTGACCTCGTTCTTGGGGCAAGTTGTAATGATACTACTTGACTATTCAAAGAGTACCACTCGATGACTCGGAGGACACTAGTCGACTATTTGAAGGGTACTTACTATTCGACTAGTCGGAAGGTAGGTACTACTCGACTATTCGAAGAGTACTACTCGATTACTTGAAGGATACTATTCGACTACTCAAAGAGTTCTTTCTACTCGACTAGTCAGAGGGTAGGTACTACTCGACTATTGGAAGATTACTAATCGAATACTCGGAAAATACTACTCGACTGTTAGAAGGGTACTTACTACTCGACTAGTCGGAGGGTACCTATCGACTACTCGGATGGTCTCGACTGCCCAATTTCAGTACCAACATTGTCCCGCCAATATAGGTACATCTCGCTTAGGGAACTGGGAAAATGAGGGCGTACATTGTGCGTCTATTGGATGCCGGGATTGCTGCGGCACGCTAAATAACCCGAGTAACAAAGTATAATCCTCCAACCGATATTAGGCTACGGACCATCATAATAATCAACAATGTATGCAGGAAATATTATAGTGATTAAGTGTGTGCGCAAACACAAGTGCACTCCCCTTTGCCCTCTTAAATCGATTGAGTGTGCACGACCGAAAAGAGATTGGTGCAAGTTTCCGAGGCACGGGGGTACAAGACCGCCAACTGTCAACAATGTCCCATCGAATTAAGAGGGTAAGAGAATAAGAGTGCACCTCTGTGTTTGTACAACACATTTAGAGGACTGATAATAATCGTATATCTTGCTTACGTGGCTATTATATCGCTCCCCCACACGTAGGTATCTATTTATAGTCATAAATAATGTACCAAATTGTAATTTTTTGAAGTTTTGTGATTTCAATCCTTTTATCCAATTGTTTGCTTCTACTAAAAACTAATAAAATCAGCAGAAACTATCAAATTAAAATATTTCTAGGTTACACACATGTCGCAAAAAAAAAAAGGTTACACACATGTGCTTTGTTATCCTTTATCTAGACATTTCCTTTTACTAATACACGAGTACAAGCACAAAGTGACGAAAAATAAACGACATTCGCCATCAAAGAGGTTGTCAGAGCTATCTCCCGTCTCACATAGATCTGAAATATAAAATATAAGCTAAGTTAAAACCTCGTCTTCTCCAAACGGAAATTAAGGTCCATCTACGGAACGACTGCGATATAGGCGATGACAACCGCCGGGGGGAGCGCGTGTGGAATGAAGCTAGACTTAGGCGGTAGCGGTAGCGGTAGCAATAGCGGTAGCGGTAGCTGAAGTGATAGCGGAAGACAGAATGCGTGTGGAATGATGCCAGACTTAGGCGGTAGCGGAGGACTGAACGTGTATGGAATGAAGCTAGACTTAGGCGGTAGCGGTAGCAATAGCGGTAGCGGTAGCTGAAGCGATAGCGGAAGACAGAATGCGTGTGGAATGATGCCAGACTTAGGCGGTAGCGGAAGACTGAACGTGTATGGAATGAAGCTAGACTTAGGCGGTAGCGGTAGCGGTAGCTGAAGCGATAGCGGAAGACAGAATGCGTGTGGAATGATGCCAGACTTAGGCGGTAGCGGAGGACTGAACGAGTATGGAATGAAGCTAGACTTAGGTGGTAGCGGTAGCTGAAGCGTTAGCGGAGGACATAACGTAGGCGGTAATGGTAGCCGATGCAATAGAGGAGGACAAAACGTGCATGGGATGAAGCTAGACTTAAGCGGTAGCGGTAGCTGAGGCGATAGCGGAGGACAGAATGTGTGTGGAATGAAGCTAGACTTACGCGGTAGCGGTAGCTGAAGCGATAGCGGAGGACTGAACGTGTGTGGAATGAAGCTAGACTTAGGCGGTAGCGGTAGCTGAAGCGATAGCGGAGGACAAAATGTGGGTGGAATGTGGTGCTATGGATCTTCATTGGCGGCGTGACTGCAGCCTGTATATATTAAAAATGGCCTAAACACTCATTAGCATTGTTCATTCAATACATAAAATATATCTAAACGCTCATTGATAATGTCCATTTAGACAAAGAACATCACATCCGCTTATGCTTATAAACAGCCGCTACTCCAACAATCTTTCTTCTCAGTGCACCGCCCGCCACATTATCGAGAAAACCAATCAATAAAGATATACCCAAAACAGCACCTATCAGTGCCCGCGACGCCACCCATCATCGATCATTATCGATCAATAAGCTTACGTTCCTTTTTACGCGTTTTCATCAACGCGACACATAAAAACTGTAGTAATCTGACGAGCAGGGACTAAAAATGTGAGATAGTGTCATAAAAAGGTTTTACTTCACTATCGCAGTTTTTGTGACCCGGTTTTGCTCGTAATTTATGAGATCGTGTTTTCATTTGGCTTTTTTTATGTGATAGGTGGAAAACGAGCGGGCGGGTCACCTAATGGTGAATAAGTTGCCCGAAAAGTTGAAACGCTTGCGCGATCCAATTGACACCCACTATGAAAGTATAGATCGGAACTAATAGCAAAATTAGGTTCCCAAACGAAGTGACTGCGGGCACTAGTTTAGTAGGTACAAATGCTTTAATTAAATATTGTGGATATCTTATATCAGTCTGATATACGTGTGGCCTAATGTTTCTGAAAGAAATTTTAATGTTAACATTTACTGTGGAAGTCGGTGTAAAAAAAAGGTAATTTTTGTTTTTTTTTTTTCCCAATTTTTCCAGATATCTTCACTTGGAAAAATTTAAGTCGGGAGTCGTACCCAAAATTATGGACATCTTACAAGACAGACAAGTATAAGAGCTACGGTTTCTTAGAGAAAAATATGTTTATTATCTGGATAGATTGGTGGCATGAATTGGCCAATCCTTTTTAAAGTTTCTAAGCAATAAACACCAACATAATTGCAGAGTGATTACGTCATTGTAAGTGCATTTATCACATGACGTCACAAGACCCGTCTACCCGTCGTAGGCGGCTCAGTGGCTATAATCTGGCAATCTTGTGACTGCCGGGTGACGGGATCAGCTCTCAGCTGCTGAGGGATTTGGTTGTTACACGCTAAATTATGGTGCAGTTTTGTAATAATTTATAGATTTTATCCATTATAAGTGGTAACGCCCCGTTGGTCTAGTGGTTTAAGTACCGGGCCGTGATCTCGGGGTCCCGGGTTCGAATCCCGGGTCGAGCAAAAAAATATGTTTCGAATTTACGAACATAGCTCAGGGTTTGTGATCACCAATCCGCATTAGGCAAGCGTGGTGATTAAGCCTAATCCCATCATAGTAGCGATGATTAGATTTCTATGATGGAGGCCTTTGCCCTGCAGTGGGATAGTATATAGGCTGATACTTTAAGTGGTAAGGGCAGTAAAAGAAGATAACGCCCAAATGTGACCCTGTGTGAGAAAGAATTTGAAGTATGTATATCTTTTACATTATTAAGGGTCTTTTTAATAAGATTGGGGCAGATGAGTGGATGGATTACCTGATAGAAAGTGATTAGTACCCACAACACAAGAAAAGTAGTAAAGGCGTCGTCGGCTTTTAAAAAATGTCTTGTCATAGGTATCCTTACAGTGTCCATGTATATTATGTAGGTCTGACTGGCTTGGTGGCGCAGTGGCTGGTGAGTCGCACTTTAGCGACGGCTGCGCTAGGGGTCCTGAGTTAGATCCCCGGGTCGGGCCAAAAATTGTAGGTACCTGAGTTTTTCTGTTCACAAATCTTCAGTGTCAGCCTGAAGTCAGAATGTTGGCGGTCTTGTACCCCCTCGGAAAGCACGTTAAGCCTTTGGCCCTGCGCCCGATCTCTTTTCGGTCGTGTCACACTGGTGTCCCATCGAATTAAGAGTGTAAGGGAATAGAATGTGCACCTGTATTTGCGCACACACTTGATCACTATAATTATATCCTGAGTACGTGGCTAATCGTTAAGATTAGAGAAGTCCGCCTTAGCAGAATACCTACCTATCGGTTGGAAGATGTTATTTATTGTTGTCTGTTATTTAAATACTAGCGGCCGCCCATGACTTCGTACGCGTCACCTTACCGTCATATTTTGGACAATCCACACAATATATTTTTATAAATTGTAGCCTAGGTGTTATTCTGATGTATAAGCTATATTGTGGTAAAGTTTCATTCAAATCCATTCAGTAGTTTTTACGTGAAAGAGTAACAAACATCCATACATCCATACTTACAAACTTTCGCCTTTATAATAGTAGTAGGATTATGCAAGGATGCAAGTTAACTTATCGCACGGACTGTAATATCTCCAGAGAGCGGTTTTGCATTGGCGCAACCGATAGCAACTATAATAGTAGTATTGCTACCAGCTTGTGCTAATCACATTATGACCGAGAAAGTTGTAGCTCCGTGAAGAGCCATTTGAGATCGCACTGTGACTGTACTGGTGTTATTTAGATTTTGACGTTGCATTATATGTTTATTGTTAAGTACATTGTATGGTAGGTACTATAACGATGGTAAACTGCTTCGGTGCTCGTTTTTGGAAAGATAATCTGTAGTCTATTTTTGAAAAGGAGACAGATTAGTTTTGATTTATTGTTTACTAGCTTTTGCCCGCGACTTCGTTCGCTTGGACTTCAGGTTCGTAGAAACCTCAAAAATTGTAGCCTATGTGTTATTCTGATGTATAAGCTATATTGTGGTAAAGTTTCATTCAAATCCATTCAGTAGTTTTTACGTGAAAGAGTAACAAACATCCATACATCCATACTTACAAACTTTCGCCTTTATAATAGTATAGTAGGATTGTTCATCTACGAGAGTGAGAAGTAAACAGTTGTCGTGGAATAAGAAAAGCAGCTAAAAGGGCGAAGCCCTATAGTTAAATTAAGACTTATCACACATTATTTCCAGGAATAAAATAGTAAATAACAAATTATAGCATTTTAATCGTATGTATTCCCAACTTCACACATAACAGTACTTACTGCTTGACTTTTCAACTAACCAGCAGCCGTAGAATATATTATAATATATATATATATATCTCACGTGCTTCGTGTTTTTGGAATACCTAAAGAAAAAAGCCTGGTTGTTGTCTATAAAATTTACCTCTTTATAAACAGTACTAGTGAACCGCCCTCACTTCGTTTCGGGGCAGTAGTTCTACTGTCTACCAAAAGATGGCGCTGGGCGTCGATTGCATCGAGCTATTGTTTCGCGTTTTCAGTTTGTATATGAGGTTTTCGATGTCTATACTGTTTGTCTCTTTATAATTGGTATAGAAGAGAAATCAGAAGCGCGTCAAGCCTCTTACAACTTAAAAGCCTACACGTGCTTCAAAAAACACGCCTTTACACGTTATCTGAAACCGCCTTTACGAGTTGATAGCTGTCAATTAAAAAAGGTTTCCATTGCAGTTATTTTTCATTTTGACTCACAGCTGCATTCGGAAACAATTTGTTAAAATAACGTCATAAATAATGTTGGACGAATTAATTTGCTCAGTTTTTTTCTCTTTATATGAAACTACTGTTGTTTATTTGCTGTCCAGTTTCAATCCTAACTAATATTATAAATGCGAAAGTAACTCTGTCTGTCTGTCTGTCTGTTACTCTTTCACGCCAAAACTACTGAACGGATTGAAATGAAATTTGGTATACAGATAATCTAGACCCTGATAAAGAACATAGGCTACTTTTTATTGCGGAAAAGGGGGTTGTAAAGGGTTAAAAGGGGGGTAAAAACTTTTCCACGCGGACGAAGTCGCGGGCGGCCGCTAGTAGAGATATAAAATTTTATTAGTATAAACTATTTTTAGATCAAATACTCAATGAAATATGAAACTTTTTTAGATTAAAATTTTAGTAAATACTAGTGGCCCGCCCTCACTTTGTTTCGGGACAGTAGTTACAAACTGAACCGAACTGAATAGATGGCGCTGGGAGTCGATTAGATTGCGCTTGTGTTTCGTGTTTTTGGGTTGCCTATTAGCCTTGTCGTTGTCTCTAGAAGTTATCTCTAAAATAGTATAGATGACATTTTTAGGACGGAGTTTCGTTCATCGAGTTGATTTTTTTAATCTACGTACATATCTATTTAGGTACTTCAATACATGTCTCAAGTTAAATATCTTAACATTAAAAAAAACTATAGTAAAAAATTATATATGTAGGTCCCAAACTATGGAGGATCCAAGGGACTCCCGCGACCTTAACTAGATTGTCGGTCCACCTGGTGGGAGCTGCAGCCTCCTGCACGCGGCCTCCACTCAAGGACTCCTTTCTACCCCAACGGCCGTCTGTTCTCCTCGCAATATGCCCTGACCATTGACACTTGAGCGATCAAAAACATTAATATTTAATCCAATTTTTATACTGATGTTAGTTTATCCTTACCATCAATTCTCTAGCTTGCGTATTGTTCTCAATGCTGATTTTTTTTCCTTGACACTTTTCCGCAAACTCACTTTACTTGGCCGCGATAGAGATACAGACGATGACGATATTGCAGAATGATAAATTAAAGTCTTCACATGCATTTATATATTTTTTACCGTCGGAAAAGCTACACTTCAGCATGAATGGGCCGTCTTGACCGGAGTGATACTACGGCCTCAAAGAAATTGGTGTGAAACAGCAGCGTCTTGTTGTGTTTCGTCAAGTGACTGAGGGTACCGGAGGCCCAGTCCGTGATTTTTAAGGTTGGAAGCGCACTTGTAACTCCAAAAGGTGTTAATGGGCGGCGGCAATTGTTTACCATCAGGTCACCCGTCTGCTTGTATGTCATCTATGACATTTTTTAATGCCCACGGAACTATCTAATGTACATCAAACTTGCACTTGGACAGTTGCACCACAATTACACATATTTACTTATTACTTATTTACGAAATATTGCGAAACGTTGCAAAACATTGGGCAATATTGCACAAAATAAAGTTATAATGCGAAATATTATAAAGTATGATTTTTTATGCTAGGTGGCAAACAAAGAAGTGTAGCACTAGGTAAACGCATACGGTCGCCCATGTACATCTACAAGATCAAAGGTATGAAGCTTTATCAAATCTCTAAGTCTTCATATAAAATGCAGGGTATATCAATTATTTTTAGTATTTACAAGTACGCTGCCAACCTTCATACAAACCCAACTCTCGGGTTGGGCATCCAGAAGCGTCACTCACTCAACCAAACACAGTGCCTGTGCTTAAAACATTACAAATATGCAGGTATGTACTGACGCACCTTAATGCTTAATATCTCAACTATGGATACCTAGTCTTTATGGCTATTAAAAATAACGTCGAAAGACCTAAAAGCCTTTTAAGACATAAAGCAATTGATTTTCGATTGTATCTGCTGTCCGGGCCTTACGACTTTAAGTGACAATCAAGGTCTAATATTAACGTCTGTGAGTGCGGCAGTACACAATTTTATTCCAATAATCTAACCTGTAATTTTGGTAATATTTTACTAACAAATTGAACCATTATAACAAATGGTAGCATTTTTATTGTTTAAAATCCATTATTATCTTAAATACCTTGAACATTTCATGTCCACTCCACAATGGGATTTTTTCATAAAAATGACAATATAATTGACCAATTTTCTACTAGTCAGCATCAGCCGTTATTTAAAAAATGACGTTATATTATAATATAATGGATCAGTAGGAAACAGCAGTCTAACGCTGTGAGAGAGCCACGCTTCGGAATGATGGGCCGGGCAACCGGAATGATACCAGCACAAAAGACGACGGCGTCAAGCGCATGTGCTGTATTTCGCCGAATGAGTGACGGTACGGCCTAATTCGTGGGCAAGAGGGTTAAAAGTTGGCAGCGGTCATTGTTAGGTACTTCACTGGTGTTGCGGGTGTGTATAGGTAGCTGCAATCTCTTAACATCAGTGATTAATTTGTTCGTTTGCCACCTATCACATTAAAAAACTAAATGACTTATCCTACCATTGGGTGGGTGCAATCATTTCTCAGCACAAAAACTTAATTTACATACACAGCAATATTAGTACAGCTCATTTGCTGTTCATTTAGATCTCCAATATAATATTTCTCATTTATTAATACAATCAAAATTTGATTGATATTTTTAATATTTTGTTCTATATACCGCATAAATGTTGTTGTTTATTCCCAACAAACATCCAAATTTGCATTGATTAAAAATTACAGGAGACACTGCATTGTAATTTCGAAAATTACCCACGTCTACCCTAAAACACCCTAATCAAGAATCAGCTGTAATTTGCTGCCTTTTCATGGGTTGTATGATTTAGAGATTTTAACAATTTCAGAGAGTCTCCCAACTGTGTTGTACCGTGTTGACTGTGCACGTAGATTCACTAAGATTATAAAAATAAATATAATTTTAGTTCTTTCACCGACCAATTTCATAAATGAAACTTTAATGTGTGTTTTAGTTTTTAAGTTTTATACCTCTGTTTTGTGTGCACAAAAAAGCATATTCATTCATTCATTCAATGCAGACCATAATAACTAGAACATTTGTAAGAATAAACCCATTTCTAACTTTAAAGATTTATCATCAAAGAAAAAACATCACCGCTCATCCTAAAACCCATTATGAAAAATTGGACGTGGTAGACAGACGGTCAGATAGATACAGAAATAGTCCTAAAATAAGATTTTCGGAGAGAAACCAATTGTATCAAATTGATTGGTAAAACAAAATATAATAAGATGAACTACAATAGAAGTTAGGTACAACCAAGTTAAAACAACTGCGACGTCAAACTTCACGTCAACACGTCGCGTGACGGTCCTCTATGGGAAGTGACCCCTGGTCCACAGAGGTTCATTATAAGATCAGTTTTTTCGTCTTGAGGTTCAGAATCCTTAAAAAGGTTTCATGTAATCTAATTTTGTTGACGAAACCCTAAAAGTGACTCATTCCTATACTGTGTTTATTTACACTAAGCGATTACACAATGTGGCGCAAAAAACATCATTATATATAAGTAAAGGAAGTTTATATTGCGCGTCACTTCTATTGAATACTCAGTGCTGATAACACGTCGCGATACTAAGTCAAGATCATAATAGAAAGTGTTAAAAAAGGCTACAAAAAAGTGTTAAAAAAGGCTACATAAAAATTTAAAAAAAGGCTACAAAAAAGTTTAATAGGCTACAATAATTGGATACGGCTCGCTTGCAGTTTTGTAGCAAAGGTCAATTTAGGCTACACTTTTTAAACAATGAGGGGACACTGTGATCGTCGTTCTTCCGGGTGTGGTTCTGGTCCAATGAGACATCATCGGAGAGGTCATCACTGCCACGGGCATGATCATCATGGACACGGACACGGCCCCCACGGACACGGCCCCCACGGACATGGCCCCCATGGCCACGGCCCCCACGGACATGGGCCCCACGGACATGGGCCCCACGGACACGGCCCCCACGGCCACGGCCCCCACGGACATGGCCCCCATGGCCACGGCCCCCACGGCCACGGCCCCCACATTAGTGGCCCTTGTCATCTATTTGGACCACACCACCACGGCTTCGGACATCATCACTGGCATAGATTTGAAAGACATCACGGACCCTGGTTTAGCCATGACCCTAGGCATACCTTCTTTGGCGGTTTTCCATTTGGCATGACTGAAGAAAGGAATCGGTGTGGAAGGTCTCCCAGCCCTGCAAGAGATAATAGACCTTGCTGCTGTAAAGATAAAAATCAGGATACATCAGCACCTTTGCAGAGGAAAACGATTGTGTTAGAACCTAGATGTTATTCTGTGTGAAGCAACGACTCAGGTACCTATATTTATTTATCTTTTTATCTAATCTTATCTATTATTATTTTATATCAAGTTCTATATGTTTTTATTTATATTCAACTAGCGGCCGCCCGCGACTTCGTCCGCGGGGAAAAGTAACTTTGTACTCCCCCCCTTTTAACCCCTTACAACCCCCTTTTCGAAATCAAAAGTAGCCTATGTTCTTTTCAGGGGCTAGGATCATCTGTGTACCAAATTTATTTAAATCCGTTCAGTAGTTTTGGCGTGAAAGAGTAACAGACAGACAGACAGACAGAGTTTACTTTCGCATTTATATATTATATGGATAAAATACGTAATCTATCCTATGTTAATTTACGTATTTGTTATTCTTTTTATATCTTAAAACATTACAAAGATAGAAAGTCTAGATTATTTGCTATCAGATAACTTTTGACATGGCAGGTATAGCAGAAATCGCCTACGTACATCCAATGTTTTTGTTTATTTCATTCATAAATTATTTAGAACTATTTTAGACATCATAATAATAAGTATACGAGTATTCAAATATTGGAAAATATATTAATACGCCTAATTCGTTTTTATTAGCAATTTCTAGTATCTTAGATTTTTATTTGAGGTAAACAGTAAGGGAATTGATTTAATTTCGCGTCTTGCAGTAAAGTGTGATTAGTATAGATGTTCCGATAGATTTTAATTTATTTATATTTGTTTTTAAAGTTTTTATTAGTAAGTAGAGAAAATAAATCAAGTATTTTAATAATTACCTAGTAAATATTCATAACTCGCTACCTAACAACATAATCATAATACCTAATATTAACGCCTTTAAATACTATAATGCTTTCTATAATATTTCAAACTCGTTTCCATATTTACACATTTATAAGGTACGTACAGCCACACATCAAAGTATACAAAACTGACAATTTCCTCAATGGATTGTCGTCTTACTGTCAAACATATTAAGTTGAATATCAATTGAGGGAAATTTGACAGGTTGTGGTAACATGATGTGTGGCTGTCTGTACAATCTGTATACAATACCTACATATTCGTATTTCTTTTTAGACCAAAGTTATTGCTTTAAATCAGAATTATGTTAGAAGTTCTAACCAATCTATGGAGAAAAACAGACTACATTTATGAACAAAAATTATACAAGCAAGGAAGAAGAATATCAAACAAATGGTATATTTATTTCTAAGAAAAGAAAGAAGAAAAATTGATGCAAGAAGAGACGAAGCGATACAGAGGATTTATGCATACTATATTTACGTTTTGGCGAACATTTTTAAAATTATAAAATAATAAATGATGAAACTGATTATTTTTAGTTTTATTTTAATTGTTAAGTCAAAATCAATCCCCATTTTTAGCACACAGTCGATCTGCTGATTCTTTCAAATACATAACAATTCATATCACTTAAATAGCAGTAGGTAGGTACGTAACGATACAATTATCTTTAAAGAATGTCGGTCTATTGCAAGAACTAATTATTTAACAAAAACATAATTTTTATATCAAAGGATGTTTCCTTGTCTTTGTTCTACGAATGAAACATTAACATCACAATTTTTTATGTGATAGGTGGCAGAAGATAGTAAAATTGTGTTAAAAGTTGAATGAAGCCCTCTGAAGCCCCCCCCCCCCCTGAAGAATAAATAAATAAAATGTTCTATGCTATGTTTGAAAAATTTGAAACATTATTTTTGTTAGACCCGGGAATCGAACCTAGAGAACAGACCGCGAAATAACAGACCGGTACTTCAACCACTAGACCAACGGGGCGTTACAGTACACCAAAAGCGTTATAGTAAAAACCAAAAAATGCTATTTTAAAACCTTTTAATTGCATCATTAATAACGTTGAATATAATCATGTTAATCTTAACATAACACATCTAACAGCCTAACATTTATACAGGATAAACAAATAATCACAATTGAAACTGATCCATTTGCAATCAACAAATTATTTTCCACAATGGATTCCCAACTCGGTAATATTCACACGTTGGGTATGCCAAAATAACACGAGCTATTCCAATTAGAACATTGAAAACAAATATGGTTTTATCCGACTGTCCATTAGAACTCAATTCGGACTTAGCATAATAACGAAGCGGTCCCGTAACTGAGGAGAATATACCTGTCGCATCTAAACATAGGGAACACAGCGGGTACGAAAGGGAGGGCCAACTCCGTTGGGTCGTAATGTCCGTTTCGTTTTAGGTCTTTTGGTAACATGATCCGGTGACGCAGTGCAAAAATATACAGTGAGGTATACCTCTATACAGCATTGCCCAAAATGAATAGCTTCAGACAACTTTACATACATTCACCTGATTAATACTAAATAAAAAGTATTTTTGTATGTACCGTGGAAGAGCATGAACGGGCACACTCAAGCGGAGTGATACCACGGCGTTACAGAAGACCGGCGTGAAGTACCGTGTTTCGTCGAGTGAGTGACGGTACCGGAGGCCCAACTAGGGGGAAAGAGGGGTTAAAGGTTGGCAGCGCATTGACTCTACTGGTTTTGCAGATATCTATGGGCGGTGGCAATCGCTTACCATTAGGTAATTCATCTGCTTGTCTACCTTAAAACCAACTTACCAAGAAACTATAAAAATAACAGCATGGAATAATACATTTCAACAAAAAATATTATAACAACACATTTGCGAAAAATAGTTTCCTCCTAAAAGTTAAACATAATTGATTCATGCCTTACTGCAGCTGTCTTTACTGTTACAGTATTGTGGCTTTATTGCTATCGAATAATCTTTGTGGTGTCAGATAGTGGAATAGACTGGACATCGCTACGCATGATCAAATATTTGTTTGAGTTTGAGCGGTTAAAGATAGCTAGATGGGCTACTCTTCGAGATATAACTTTCGTTTAAGTGCTCAAATCCATTAGTATAAAAACATGCATCAAAATCTTAAAATATTGTAACGCCATGCCTTAGTCGATCGGAGCCAGGCCAGACCAGCCAAGCCAGGGTAGTGAGCCAACCAGACTTGTCAGCCAAGCCAACAAATGTCAAGACGCAAGAACCCAACATTTCTTGCAAACTTTCAAAAAGCGAGCGTATTCCTTTTTAAAAGGTCAGCAGCGCAGGCAGACGAGCCGACGAATCATCTGATGGTAAGCGATTACCACCGCCCATGATACCTGCAACACCAGTGGTGTCACAAGTGCGCTGTTACCTCTTAACCCCCTTTCCCCTGGATTGGGACTCCGGTACCCTCAACAACGCAGCGAAACACAGCGCATGCACTGCTTCACGCCAGGTCCTCTTGCGAGGGACTGGTTCTGCACTTCCGGTCGAGCCGGCCCATTCATGCCGAAGCATGGCTGTCCCACTGTTGAAGCAAATATCACTAGTAAATATCAGAATACTCGTACTTCATCGAAATCTACTTCCAATTAAAAATCTAACAGGAAAACGTTGGCTTAAACCTCATATATATGACTTCAGATTAAACACATTCGTTTACTGGCAACCTAGATACGTTTGAAAGGCTTCGAGCAACACGTTGGCGGCCATCAGAATTCTCCCCAGAGCTCAGTAGCTCAAAACCGCCGCTCAGAGCTACGGCTCAGACCAGCGTTTCTCAAATATTGAGTCGCTCAACGATGAGCTGTGATGTATAAGTATCCTTCAGCCGATTTGGCTATGGAAGCCGATCTTAACGATCAGCCTCATACGTACGTTTTAAGGTGTGAGCCACGCTTCAGTATGGCCGGGGCCTGGCCTTGCTTTACCGGAGTAATACCACGTCCTTACAGAAAACCGGCGCGAAGCAGTTCATGCGCTGTGTGAGGGTACCGGAGACCCAATCCAGAGGAAGAGGGGTTAAAAGTTAAGTAGCGCACTTGTGACACCCACTGGTGTTGCAGGTGTCGACTGGGTGGCGGTAATTGCTTACCATCAGGTGATCCGTCTGCCAGCATCATAAAAAAAAACTGACGCAGGATATTTTTTACTTCAAAAAAAGTTAAAAATGTCAACAGGCATCTTTTAGCAACGCGTAGCATCCTAGACCTCATCGTCACTTTCCATCAGGTGCGATTGTGGTCAAGCTTTGGCCTATAGTTTAAATTTCGAAGTAAAACTTAGGTGGTCAAAGCAAACAATAGTTGGGAAACACTAGCCTAGCATATAGCTCAGTAGCGCAAAGATCCAGCTCAGTTGAATACGGGATCCGGTGACACTAAACTCACTTAGGAGCGGCTTAAGCCATGAGCCCGATCCTTTAAATCGCCCATTTGGCAGCAGATTTTGGAGCATTTGAATTTCATTTTGCTGGAATTTTGAGGGGAACAAAATTGGAAAATGGAATGTTTTTCAAAGGGACAGGAATTCCGAAGGGCTTTCAATGTAGGTTTACAATAGCTTCTAAAGATGGAAACGATATTTTGAGAGAAGTAAATGTGGGTAGATGAATACGGAACAGTAATTAAGTCAATAAACGGGTAACGTACCCTCATTTAAGTCACCGTGATACCACGGCCTAATAGAAGACCAGCGTGAAGCAGCGCCTGCGCTGTATTTCGTCGAGTGAGTGAGAGAAGCCAATTGAGGGAAAGGGGTCAGCGTGCTTGTGACTCCACTGGTGTTGCTGGTGTCTATGGGCGGCGGCAATCGCTTACCATAAGGTGATCCGTTTGCTCGTATGCCACATAATGTATCTGCAATACATATTAGAAACGGCCAAAAATATATCCCATCAAAAACAATACTTGTCAAAAAACCCAAGTCTCGCAACTACCGTAAAAAGTGGTGAGATCCATGTTTTGCCAAGTTGGTTATTCATTTATTGACTTGGCAATCGTACAATATATCTCACAAGTAATGCATTAAATTGATTCAATGGTTTATTTCCCTGTTAATATTAACATTTCAATGCAAGTCCTCACAAAAGACCAACGTGAAGCAGCGGCTGCGCTGTGTTTCGTCGAGTGAACGAGGGTACCAGAGACCCAATTGGGGGGAAAGGAGGCAAAAGGTTGGCAGCGCCTTTGTGACTCTCCTGCTGTTGCAGGTGTGTATGTCATCACGTGATCCATCTGCTCGTCTGCCACCTATCACATAAAAAGCAAAATAACCTAATTCCGACTCTTGGTGCTTATCAGATGGAACAGGAACGAGATAGGACCAGTATACCATCAAGAGATAGTCAACTCTGCAGAAGGTTTTTGACGGTTGCGTGCGTTTGCACACAAAAGGCTTGACATTAGGAAGGAGTTCGATTGATGTGGAACTGCCCGAGCGCGAATCGCTTGTGCTATGGTGTTTCACGCCCCATTTGGGGAGAAGTGACATTGACATGGGCTAAAGACACAAACTTTGTAGGGAGTGAAGAAACGCACCGGGGAAAGAGCCCTTAGCAAGTACCTGGTGAGCGTCTCCCAAGATTCGGTCCGTATGCCGAGACGGTAGGAAGGACCATGGTCTGGTGGAAGGACCTGTGTCCTGGTGCTTATGACTCACTTTCCTATTCGATCCTAAAAGTACATCTACCGGTATTAACCCGCCTACGTACTGCAGATTTGCCGGTAGAGGGCGCTTCGAGAGCTTTTAAACACTATCGATGTAGATCTAGGTTTTCAAGCACCTCGAATTGAAATCTAGGTAGCTCAGCCCACAGGTTTCGCATTCAAAGCGATACTCTACGAGAGAACTAGGGCTGTCAAATGGGGTTGAAAATAGGTATATAAATAGTTAGACACTCTTTATTGCACAAAATATAACAGAACTTAATGCTTGTATGGTAATTTACAAATACTATCTCGGCGATCTTATCGCTAATAGCGGTGTCTTCCAGACCATCTTGGGGTAAAGGAATAATGCAGCAAAAAATTTTCGCACAACAGATCTTAGCCTTACCCTGTTAATAATTAACAGGGTAAGGCAGTGCAGATCTGTTATGTAGGTAAAAGTAAATGTTTGCTTTCTTTAAATGTTGGTAATCATTTTAAATCATTACTATTAGAAAAATCCTATCATTAGCGATGACTTGATTTTTATGATGGAAGCCTTTGCCGCCCTTTGCCTTGCGGTGGGACAGCACAGATAACCTTGACTGGCCGGATGGCACATTTGGTATTGACCCTGCTCCATACGCCAAAGGTCGTGGGTTCGAGTCGAGCCCACCCTGGACAAAAATAAATAAATGTTTAAGTATATTTGTTCAGTGTCCTGGTGTTAATAAATATTTAAGATATTATTATGTTTCATGCTTAGCTACTTACTTAGTACGGGACTAGATGCTGTGTGACATATATTATTACGAAAAAAACATTTAACCCCACGTTGGTCTAGTGGTTTAAGTACTAGGCCATAATCTTGACGTCCTGGGTTCGATTCCCGGGTCAAACTTAGTCGAACTTAGCTTGGTTTTGTAATCACCAAACCGCAATAGGCAAGCGTGATTGGTGATTAAACCTAACTCTATCATAGTAGCGATGATTTCATTGTTATATTGGAAGCCTTTGCCATGGAATGGAACAGCATATAGGATACTTTAATTTTAATTAATTACCTTACTTTTTTAAATTTTGATTACACAAGTATCGATAAATTATTTTTTTGCCTCAACTTTGTCTCTCTCTTTGCCAACCCTATTCTAAGTGAGAGCACTGAGCCGTTAGCCGGTACCCTGTTTTGCCACCAAATTGCTCACCCAAATCTGAGATTTTAGGTACAGACGGTGTCAGGTTGAGCTACCTTCCCGCTGTGCAACAATGGCACTTGTGTCTCTAACATAAGGACAGTCTAATCCAGAAAGGACAACAGCACTTGACGTCGTGTGTACTAGAATAGGTTTGTAGGAGAGAGACCTGAGTTGTTGCAACAGAGATGAATAGAAACATAATCGTAGCTATTTATCTCAGAAACTGTGGATGAATTATCGCTTGGCCAACTTTTAGGTTAGATCTAATAGGTATAATAAAATCTAGTCTGTATGAAGAAGCATAGAAAATTTACTAGTGGCCCGCCCTCACTTGGAACAAAGTTTTTCGGAACATATTATTATTTTCTTTCAACAACCTTTGCCAACAGATGGCGCTGGGTTTCGATAACATTGCGAATGCTTTTCGTCTTTTCGGGTTACAAGCTTTGACAGAAAACCTGTAGAATCTGTCTCTTTATGAATAGTAGAAGATTTTACCTATTAAATATCAAGTAAATAAATAGGAGAACTACCAGGAACGAATCCTTTAATCTTTTTAAACCCTAGATACATTTCATACTGAAAGCGTTTGAAAAAGTGACGATAACAGCTCATTAGCGGTATAAGCTATAGATATTTTTGAAAAGCGTCCAGGAATTTCTTACAAATAAATTGTAATTTTAATGTCAGCAGGAGAGAGCACTTATTTTTTTTTTTTGTGATATAATGTACTGAATTTAAATGCTTTGCATCTTTGACATTCATGTGCGGGACATAATATTTTATTTTGTATTTTTTTTAGTGTAAATGGTATTTTATTGTTACCCATATAAGCCACCGCGGTATCCGTCGACCGCGGTGTCCCCTGTAAGCGAAATTAGAGCTAATCTCTAATGTCTATGGTCTATTATTCAGGTGCACTTCGTTTTCACATAAGTACGCACACTCGACCGAATGTGTGCGTTGGCAATGGATAGTAATGGAAGGTTCAAGAAACATCGAGAATTGTGAAGTGAAGTCTCCCGAAAACGTAGTTGCAATATGCCAGCGAAAATTCTAGAAACTGTGTCTCTATCTTTCGAGATATTTAGAATTTTCTAGTCACTATCCATTCCTTTCAGTAGAGTCAATGAGGAAATCGACGACAATGAAAACCATCGATTGCAAGAAAATGTAAACATCTCGACTCTTATGCCAGAACCATATGGTTCATATTTGAATGACGCTGTATACTAGTTAGTGCACGTGACTGTATGTTTAGAACATTTCATTTCTAAAATACGAGACATTTCTCCTTGCTCTCCAGTTGCAAATGAGATATACTGAGTCAGACGTCTAGATTTCAAAGTATTCCCCAAGGAACCTATTAGGGGCCAGGACTTCAGCGCGACATCTGGTGAAATATGGAACTCTAGTGCTTAAGAGATAAATGTGTATCATTAATTTTACTTATTTAGGCGAATATGAAAACCTAATAGGGGGTTCATTCGGGTCATGATCCAGGATTATTTATACTAGCGGCCCGCCATCACTTCGTTTTCGGGACAGTAGTACCACTGTCTACCAATAGATGGCGCTGGGCGATGATTGAATCGCACTAATGCTTTGTCTTCTCGGTTTATATGTGGTTTGTTGATGCCCATAGAATTTATCTTTTATAAATAGTATAGAAGATACTCACCTCACTTCGTTTTCGGTACTTAACCAATAGATGGCGTTAGAAGTCGATTACATCAAGCAAGCGTTTCGTGTTTTCGGTTTACCTAAAAGCCTTGACGTGAACTATGAGATTAGCCTATGTATATATAAATGGTATAGCCCCACAGAAGACCGGGGTCAAGCAGCGCCTGCGCTGTGTTTCGACGGGTGTGTGAGGGTACTGGAAGCCCAATTGGGGGCAAGGGGTTAAAAGTTTGCAGAGCACTTTTGACTCTACTAGTGTTGCAGATGTCTATGGTTGGCGGCAATGCTTACCATCAGGTGATCCGTCTGCTCGTCTGCCGCCTATCACATAAAAAAAGATGTGAGATATCAGTAATACACGTGTTTAAGTTACTTATTACGGATCCGTAGAGTCTAGTCAATGTATAAGACACACAACATCTCGTACATTGACCTGCTTGACTCTGTGGTGAATAAAAAAAAAGACTTGGTTTAACAGTTTACTTAAAAAACTTTCCTACCGTTAAAATATGCACTCATACACTATATTTTAACTACCACCATTTAAACTGGGATAAATATAATCCTAAACAAATGTCTCTCGTATTTAATTCAGTACAAATACGACTGAGCTGACTGTGCAAGTTTGGCTCAGACAAAGACAGAGTAAATGCTACTATTAAAATAATAGTACCAATGGGCAGCTGTAGCGTCCAGAATAATGCTGGAGAATGTAACTTGTAGCGATTCTATCACAATATACCGTTTTTTTATCTCTCTTCTATTCTATACTTCTATCTATACTATTTATAAAGACGTTAATCTCATAGTCCACGCCTAGGCTTATATGTAAACCGAAAACATGAAACACTTGCGCGCTGTACTCGACTCCCAACGCCATCTATTAGGTACTAGCTAAAGTTAAGTACCGAAAAGAAGTGAGGGCGGGCCATTAGTCTAAGTATAAAAATAGTATTTCAAGTTCCGAATGAGAATAATAGGTGAAAACTACTCGTACATAGAAATAAATAGCGTAGTCATCGCTAAGATTGTGATGTGATGATGTCTCAAATTCACAATTTATTTATTTATTTATTCTTCATATCTGTCTTTTTGTCCGTTCGTAGGTATGTCACATCCATTTTGTCCCGAAATAATGAGCTAAAAACTTACGGACGATCCAAAGTCCAAACTTGATATGGGCGCTATGGGCGGCTATATTTTTTTTACTATCAGGCGTCTGCAAAATTATCGTCAGTCTCGTAGAAATCGTTGAGTCGCAACACGTTACGTCCTGCCAAACCAAACGGCCAGTGCAAAGTTGGTAGTTCCATGCACTTGTGTCGAAGGACCAACTTATTATTGCCTCGCTTAGTATTGCCCGTGCCACAGAATACTTAATAGTACAAGGTACAGAAAACCCACTTCTAAAAACCGTTTATAGAAAAATAATGCCTTAGGCTATAACATAAATTTGAAATTCCGACCGCCCAACGTTCAACACCTACAATTATTCATACCTAGAAGTGCGTTCTCTTTCTATCGCACGCAACTGTCGCACATGCGTCGCCGCTCGCTCGTGATTTTCTACTGATCGTCCAAACACGTCAAGCCATTGCTCCAGCGCATGTAGGTACAGTCGAGGTCAAAAATATGTTTACACTTTAGGACCTTGTCACAGTACATATGTATAAGAAAACGACTTCCACTTTCTTATAAATATGTATTGTGACAAGGTCCTAAAGTGTAAACATATTTTGACCTCGACTGTACATATTATTGTAAAGTATCAGCCTATAATACTGTCGCACTATAGAGCAAAGGCCTCCATCATAGAAATCAAGTCTTCGCTACTATGATAGTATTAGGCTTAATTACCACGCTTGCATAATGCGGATTGGTGTTTACAAACCCGAGCTATGTTCGAAAAATTCGAAACATACTTTTGTTCGAACCCGGGACCCCGAGATCACAGCCCGGTACTTAAACCACTAGACCAACGGGGCATAACATTGACATGTTATTGTGTAAAAATATATGTATGTTGATATACTGAATACCAAAATAAATAGACATACTTAATGCATTTTACATTTTAAAAACAGTTTATCATAGTTTACACTTTCACTTATCGTAGTTAATACTTTCGATAAATTACGATTGTTGTAAACAAATAAACCTGAATAGTGTGTTAAATTTAAATAACAATACGACTAATTCATTAACATACCGTTTTAGTGCTCCCTGACACATTCATTTGTGGCAATTAAGGGTGAACTAAATTGGCATTTTGTACTGTGAGACCGGTGAATTACTGTATGTGGATGTACTGTAAAAGAAGCGGCATACAAAGAATAAGTAATGCTGGATATCACATTTACACTTTTTTTTTATTCAACTATAGGCCAACGCTTGACCACAATCGCACCTGATGGAAAGTGACGATGATTTCCCCTCAATTGGGCCTCTTGTACCCTCCTCGACTTGGCTTCACGCCGGTCTTCTGTGGGGCTGTGGTATCAGTCCAGTTGAGCCGGCCCATTCTTTTTTTTTTTTTTATGTGGTAGGTAGCAGGCGAGCAGGCGGATTACCTGATGGTAAGCAATTGCCGCCGCCCATGGACACTTGCAATACCAGTGGAGTTACAATTGCGCTGCCAACCTTTTATCCCCTTCCCCCCCGAGTGGGTCTCCGGTACCCTCACTCACTCAGCGAAACACAGCACAGGGGCTGCTTCTTGCCGAAGTGTGGCTCTCATTATTATATCACATATTTAACCCGCCCTCACTATGTTTTTGGAATATTAGTTCCGCTCTGTACAAATAGATGGCGCTGGCCGTTCATTATATCGTACCCTTTTAAGCCTAATTAAGCATTTGTAAATCTTAGGTTTTACTGGAAAATATTAAGGTTTACCGTAGTATAATGAGTACTACCGACCGCCCGCGACTTTGTACGCTTGGAGTCACATTTACCTTGGACATTATTTATCTTGGACAATTCACACAATATTTTTATAAATTGTAGCTATATGCAATTCTGATGTATAAGCTACATTATTGTAAAGTTTCATTAAAATCCATTCGGTAGTTTTTGCGTGACAGAGGAGCAAACATCCATCCATCCATACTTACAAACTTTCACGTTTATAATATTAGTGGGATGTAGTGTAGAAGTTGTAATAGAAGTTCCTGGATTCGATATTTTTTTTAAAGTGCGGTATTTGCTTCATCATAAATATATCGAACGTAAACGAACTCCTAAGCTATCTCCCGATAGCTCGTCGCTTCCTGATTGTATTTCTTTACCCTTATGTTTATAATGCTCTCACTCTACCTAATTAAAAAATAAGAGGTAGGTAACTTCCCAGGACAACGAAAAGGCTTATGTAACTAAACCGAAACAATCTTGCAATGTAATGTACGTACAGCGCCATCTATTGGCTTGGCTTAAAACTAATCTCCCAAAACAAAGTGAGGTAGTTATATAGTATAAATATAGCGACATCTGGTAGGAAGCAAAAATAATCTAATAACTTTAACAAACTGTGAGCGACGCTCTGCGAATGCGTCAATAATTCAGACGGTTCACTTATGCACGAAGCCAGGCGATAAATAGTGTTGGGAACAACATTTACCTTTTGAGTCGTCGAATAATATGAAAAATCGATTGTACATTTTCATTTTTTTATGTCTTAAGTAATATGTAGCAAATGAGCAGACGGATTCAAATGGTAAGCGGTTGCCTCCGCTCATAGACACCTGCAACACCAGCAGAGTCATAAGTGCGCTACCAGTGTATCTATTCATCATCAGCAACCCACGGTCGTCCACTGCTGGACATAGGTCTCCCCTAATGCACGCCACCTTTCCCGATTTTCGGCCACTCTCATCCAGCGCACTCCAGCCAGCCTTCGAATGTCGTCATCCCATCTTGTAGCAGGGCGTCCAACACTACGTTTGCCGAGTCGCGGTCTCCACTCAAGGACTTTATGGCTCCAACGGTGTATCTATTATTTTATATTTATTTATTAGTATAGGAAGGCAAACGAGCAAGCGGGTCACCTGATGGTAAGTGAACATCGCCGCCCATGGACATCAGCTACACCAGAGGAGTGCGGAATGCGTTGCCGGCCTTTAGGAAGATTTGAAGGTTGGGCAAAATGTAATCTAACTACTGATTACTCGCTACCAACCTTTAACCCTGTTTCCCCTCAATTGGGCCTCTGGCACCACACTCGACGAAATCACAGCGCAGGCGGTGCTTCATGGGATAAAAGGCTGGCAACGCACTTGTAACTCCACTGGTGTTGCAAGTGTCTATAGTCAGCGGCAATTGCTTACCATCAGGTGATCCACCTGCTCGTCTGCTACCTATCACATAAATAAAAAAAATGGGCGGAAACGGAACTTCTAGTTGGTAAATAAAAGTAAAGTAGTAAAAAAATCTACTAGATCTACGATTGCCGCCGCCCATAGACACTTGCAGCACGCAAGTGTCTATGGGCGGCGGCAATCGCTTACCATCTGGTAATCCGTCTGCTCATTTGCCACCACATAAAAAATCCGGATCATTAAAATCTGAATGCAGTATTCAAATTCGGTACTCACACATCACTAGTCACGAAAAAAAATGGCTTGCTGTAGGGGAAAACCGGGAGACTTCCCCAGGTGGGAGAGTTGAGCCACCTTTCGAAAATATGTTAAATTTAGTGCGAACAAAACGTCCAAGCGTTCATTGGTCGCACGTAAGAAGCCAATCATAAGTCCGCAACCATTTTACACCATAGCTATGTTGTTCGTCAATGACAATGTCAAACGTGTTTTTGTTGCGACGGAGTGCAATTTTTTGTTTTAAGAAGATTTGCGATTGCAGCCGTATTTAGTTAGGTAGGTATTGTTGTGCTATTATTATATAGCCAGATAAACATAGTTTGACGTGTGCTATTGTGTTTTTACTAGACGCGCGGCTTTTTTTTTTGTCATCACCTCAATGAAGAATTAGGGTGAGCGGGAGAGTTGCACCACAGTGATTACGGGAGACTTGCCCAGTGGTTCAATTCTCCCTGTGCAGGGAAATTATTACTTAATCTTAATTAACTGTTTTTTTTTCTTCTTATAATTTATTATACTTGCAGGTCTAATTGTACCAATTTTTTAATACAATCAAATCATACCATCCTCCTAAAAAGCATGCGAATGTAATAAATACACAAAGGGATTTGCGAAATGCCATAAATTATGTAGGTACTAGATAATATGGCATTGGTCTGGTGTTATTTTTCACCAGATCTATATTTACAGACAGTTTGTCTACTTCTAAACTATTCTCTAGTCAGTTTTTTGGTGGCAGACAAGCAAACGGTATACCTGATGGTAATCGATTGCCGCCGCCCACACATCTGTATACCATATCACAAGAGCGCTGCGACAACAGTGCACTTGTGATTCTACTGGGTTGAAGGGGGCCTTTGTGGTAGCGGCCATCTTAAGTTGGCGGCCATCTTACCTTGTTAAGAACACTCTCGATATTATAATTTTCAAACTAAAAAACAAAATCCAAATCGGTTCATCTGTTTGAGAGCTACGATGCCGCGAACAGACCCACGCACAGACAAGCAGACAGACACGTCAAACTTATAACACCCCAGTCATTTTTGCGTCAGGGTTAAAAATAAGTTAATTAGTGCATAAAATAAGATAATGAAACTGTGGTAGTAGCTACTAACCATTTTTAGTTCCCACAAAAATGATAGGGTCAACTCTCCCCATACCCCGGTTCAAATGTCCCTGCTGGTGGGGAGAGACTTGACCTCATGTCTCATTTGTTTGAAAAATGCCAATAAAATTTTACCTGCATATTTTATTAGCAATACAATTATGCACAATGTACCTACTAAAGTAACGCATCGTATAAGTGTATAATTGATCAATTAAACCCAATAAGCAAGTAATTATGACATGATATTGTAAAAATGGTTCAACTCTCCCGGACTTCCCCTAACCACTCAATTATACCATTCCACCAGCCCGACTTTTTGCAGCTCATTCGTCATCTATTCCTTAATTGGGTTGGTTAACTATGGCTCCTAAGGGAGGTGGACGGCCGTGTTGATTGGGAAATTCCCGCCCATTCATTGGCTCACTCACTCATAGCGTTGATTATGAGCGGGAAGCTTTGCGTTCTGAGAATTGTTTATGAAGCGGGTTTGTGCGAAATGAAAGGGTGTTTTGACTGTCGCTTTTTTATGCTTTCCCAGTCGTACTGTCAACTCCAAAAATATGTATACACTTTAGGGCCTTGTCACAATACATATGTATAAGAACGACTTCTACTTTCTTATACATATGTATTGTGGACAAGGTCCTAAAGTGTATACATATTTTTGGAGTCCACTGTACCTACACCCTTGTCAGATTTGTTTTCAAGTGTTTCAAGCAAGTGTGCTTCCAACCTTTAATTCCCTTTCCCCCCATTTGGGCCTCCGGTGCCCCCACTCACCTGACAAAACACTTCTGTGAGGCAGTGGTATCACGGTAGACATTGGTGGGTTAATATGTTTTGACATTCATAGTGTTCTGTATATGTTTTGACATTCATAAATGTGTCCTACTTACTTGAATAAAGATTTTTTTCCATTTCTATCACACGGTCTAGATATAGTAGTATTACAAAACCAAATTAATTCAGCAGTGATTTTTGAAACGCCTAATTCCTTATTCAGTTCACGATAACCGGCCTAGTGTTTGCTTCCCAATTCCATTACCGCGTAGGCTAGGCATGGACGCCATTTTGCGGCAAACTCGTCATCTATCCCCTAATTACGTTGGTTAACTGCGCCCCGCGGGTGATAGTTGATTGGAAAAGGAACGATGTGTATCCAAGTCTTTGTGTGTATCACATGATACTTAATTCATCATCAGCAACCAACATCTGTCCACTGCTGGTCATAGGTCTCCTCATAGTGCACGCCACCGCTCCCAATTTCTCGGTAAGCGTAGTGTTGGACGCCCTGCGACAAGATGGGATGATGAAGGAAGGCTGGCTGGTGTGGGCTGGATGAGAGTGGCTGATACTTTTATCAATTCATTATTGAACTTTAATATGGAAAGCGGCAGATTATTTACAATAGGTATTGACGGCTCAACCGGAGTGATACGGTCTCACAGAAAACTGGCTTAAGCCAGCGCCTGTGCTATGTTTCGCCGAGTGAGAGAGGGTACCGGAAGCCCAATTGAGAGAAGCGGGTTAAAGGTTGGCTGCGCAGTTTTGAATCTACCGGTGTTGCAGGTGTATATGGGCGATGCAAATACCATCAGGTGATCCGTCGGATTGTCTTCCACCTATCACATAAAAAAAATTATAGATGGGCGTGTACTATTAATGAGTAGTGAGAGTGTCGTGTACTATCTGGCTTGTTAATGAGTATGTGTGTATGTTTAGGGTCATAAACTTGTGTGTGTATGATTTGTGAAGTGTGTGTGTGTGAGATTGTGATGTTAGTGTGTGCACGTGTGTGAGTGTGTGGATCTGTTTGTGTGTATTATTTATTTTTATTGACAAAACAAAAATCATGAAAAAACAAATTAAAAAACATGTTTTTTTTTCTTTTCCTAGCTCTAATAAGTTTATTCCAGCACTTTGTATCTTCGTCGCAATGAGCATAAACACAAAATGTTAATTAATTGAAGTAACATACTACCACGCCTCTTTCTATTAGACAAATTAAGGAAGAGAAGGTCGTAGTAGGTACTACTTTTGTCGCTGGGTGTTGCTGGCATAGTCTACTAACCTACCTACTAGCGAATACAAAATAGACATAAATAAGTCAACGTCAAAACGGATTTGGAAGAAATTTTGTCATAAGTTAGATTAGAACCTGAATTATTAACAGTTAGGCTATTAACTGTCGCACTTAGAGCACGCCATTTATAATAATCTTATGTCTATTGAAATAATTGTCAATATTTTTACTTAAGTGACAATTAAGGCTTAATTAACATGTTTGAGTTTGGCAGTTAGATTAACATTTTGGTTCCGAAATACTAATCCGTAATAATTAACTAAGACCCCGGATTTCGTACTTGATACTTTTGATAGGTACAGACAGCCACACATTAGTTTACCACAACCTGTCAAATTTGCTCAATTGATATTCAACCTATTGTGTTAAACAGTAAGATGAGAGTCGATTGAAGTAATTTGACAGTTTTGTATACTTGGTTGTGTTGCTGAGTTGCTGTACGTACTTTACCTAGGCAGGAACAGTCGAGTTCAAAAATATGTATACACTTTAGGACCTTGTCACAGTAATTATGTATAAGAAAACGACATCCACTTTCTTATAAATATGTATTGTGACAAGGTCCTAAGGAGTATACATATTTTTGAACTCGACTGTTCTACCCATAACTTTACTATTTTCTTAAAGTTACTATTGTCTATGGGAGGCTGCAATCGCTTACCATCAGGTGACCTGTCAGTTCGTCTGCAATCTACCACCAAAAAAAAACAGGATTTTTACAATTTCTATAGAAGCCTCCCCTAATTAAATTTCACTCGTATCCAATTAAAACGAATCATTGAAATATGAAATATCCCTCTGTCAGAGAACAATACAACTAAACCTACGCCCACTTGCGTATATCCATAATCCTTAAGCCTTTTAACATCTCCAAATTCGGAGTTAACCCTTACAAAATCATGGACTACAATGCCGACCTCAACCCAACCGTAGCCCGAAACACTTGAGCGTACATTAACGCTTTTAAATTAACACCCCGAGGTCTAGTGGGCCACCAAGTCACAGTATAATATACATTATAATAGTAGTATAGGGTAATATTATAGTTGTAGTCAGTAAAGTACTACACAGACAATATAACGACCCATAGGTCAATGGTAAAGCAACGACGTGATTTCATAATGGAAGTCCAATACTATCGATAGTAGGCATTAAACTATCGAGACTTTTTAACAAAATCTAATGCTGTCGGAACTTTGCCGACTATAATTATAAATAAAATAAATTATGTGGCGGTTACTCACGCACACAGAATTGCTATCTCTGCAGGCTACTGTGGCCTTACCATGAGTTTTAAATACTATCCTCGCTATCGAAAACTATCGCTTTGTCTCTTTCATTGTGATGCATTTGAAAGAGACAGTGCAATAGTTTTGGATAGCGAGGGTAGTATTTCAAAGTCATGGTAAGGCCACTGTTATTTCTATCACGTGTATGCTATGTCAGCAGATCTGACCACGTATCTATGTGATAGATGATATGACGTCAGTGTCAGTATATAAGACTGTTGTGATGGTCCTACATTATTAATTATTATTATTCATTGATCGTTATTTTAATATACCAACTAGTCACACAAGACGTGGTGCATCATTTCACCCACACATCAATATACCAACGACCGGCAAATTAGTGACCCCGATGTGACGTGGGATAACTGAGGGCCTAATTTGAAGTAGACGTTACGACCAAATCGGACTTGCCCTCCCTTTCACACGCACTCTGCGCGCTTTTGTTTGAATGCGACAGGTATATCCCCATTTATTACGGGATGACTTCATTATAAGCCACATGGACGTGTAGCTAATTGTACAGAGTCGTACTTCTGATAATGTTTACACTGTGCCAGGGTCTGTTGGGCCATCGAGCTATAATAAAGTTGGTGAGGAGGTAAAAACTTACATGCCTTTTTGTGGCAAGGTTTTAGGAATGCTTGTGATTTTTTGGGATGGTTACCTTTTTAGACTAAAGCTGAGGGACTATGTATGTTAAGGCTATCTTCTATATGCCTACCTTTTTAAAAATATAAAATCTGTGTTCATAATACATTATTATAAAATAATATTTAGGTATCTCAGAATAACTCGGAGCGACCAAAAATATCCTGTTTAAAAAAAAGACTGTTTGTTTGTTGAATAAACGCATCTAATCTCGGAAACTGGATAAAAGGTTGTCAGCGCACTTGTAACTCTACTGGTGTTGCAAGTGTCCATGAGTGGCGGCATTGCTTACCATCTGGTGATCCGCCTGCTTGTCTGCTACCTATCACATAAAAAAAAAAAACTACTAAGTACTTAGATTTTTTTTCATTGTACCTATAGCTATGAAATCTAGGCAACATAGGGGTGACATAAAGTATTTTGAATAATATTTTAGTAGCAACTCAAAACCACAAGCGGAAGCTGCGAGATGAAAACCGATTATAATTTCCCCCTTCCCCCCAATTGGGCCTTCGGTAACCTCTCTCACTCGACGAAACATAGCGCCGCTGCTTCACGCCGGTGTTCTCTGAAGCCCACTCCACCAGTATCACTCCAGTCGATTCATACCGAATCGTGGCTCTCCCACAGTAGAACAGTAGCCTTACCATGAGTTTAAAAATACTATCCTCGCTATCGAAAACTATCGCTTTGTCTCTTTCATAGTGATGCATTTGAAAGAGACAGAGCAATAGTTTACGTTATGTCAGTTTTAGATGTCAACTCATGGTAGCGCTACTTACTGAGCATTAACGTGTCACTGCACCTAGGCAGCAAAAATACTAAAGCACCAAAACGGTTCCTACATGACAAATGCATCAAAATGATATTTAGTCGGGTATACCAATACTTCGCCTCTTCTCGCCACAAAGCAAATCGACGTTCCTCAAAGGCGAGACTTGAATTTCATAAAGATGTTTTTGACAATTTATGCATGGAACCAGCAATGGATTCCTTTGTGTGACTTTAAACTGAATCCTGAGTAAGCTAGGGCTGGCTGATACCTATTGGTTTACCTCGAAGACAGTGCTAAAATTTTTAGTCATCATCATACTAATTTTATAGAGATAAATTCTAAAATAGGGACAATGCTAATATTTTTTATATTTTAACGAAAAGGCGACGCTTGCGTGATGAAATCGACATCCAAATCCAATGTCCCGAAACGAAGTGAGGGCCACTAGATATAAATAAAGATACTCGTACTCTTTCGTTTATGATCAAACATAGAAACATGGTTTAATAGAAAAATCTGTCATGGTTTAATATGCGCCCCGTTTTCGAGTTGCATTTGAAATCGCAAGGACACTATTTGATCTATTTGATATAACTTCTTCTTCTTTGGGTGCCTCTTCAATCCTGAAGGTTGGCCGCCAGTTTCTTGAACTTCTCTCTATCTTTTGCGAGACTGAATAGTTGTTCCACGCTGGTGATTCCGGTCCACTCCCTTATAGGACCCAGAAATCGAACTCGGGACCCCGAGATCACAGCCCGGTACTTAAACCACTAGACCATTGGAACAACGTATTTGTGATGCCTATTGCAGATTGTTATTGTGTAGGTAAAAAAAATTATATGCGTATTTTTAAAAGCCGTAGAACAAATGTTGCTCAAAATGCTTAGAAATCATGCTTCTTCTTCTTCGTCATAGATACACTCAATATTATTAGGTACTATAATGTTGGAGACCCCATTATAAGTAAATAAATATTAACAGGTTATCCTTCCTGATCTTCCGTTGCCAACCCTAACATGGCATTCTAACTCTGTTTACAGTGCCAAGAAACTTTGTCGGTTACACTTAAATATGTATTTTTGAGTTTCCAATGCAGTTTGTGACACGAGTATTTGAAAACTAACTTCTTAATGGGGTGGACTGTATTTACATTGCATTTACATAAAGATATTTAAAGAGCAAGTCACTGTATTTTTGATTTGAAAGTTTGATCTGAGAGAATACTAATTTTTATTTCAATAAAATATTCCTATTACTGGAACTGTAGTCACTTTAGAAACTAAATTTAGAATAGCAAGCGATTGCCGTCGCATATAGACAACAGTAGCCTTACCATGAGTTTGAAATACTATCCTCGCTATCGAAAACTATCGCTTTGTCTCTTTCATTGTGATGCATTTGAAAGAGACAGAGCAATAGTTTACGTTATGTCAGTTTTAGATTTCAACTCATGGTAGCGCTACAGGTCCCCAATGCTCGTGATTTTCGGTACGAAAAACATGGCGGAATAGTTATCGCATGAAAACTACTTGCATAAAAAGTAAGATTCTGCGATATATTTCCATTTTCTATAAAATATCAAATGCACGAGAATCGGGGGGCCTGCAACATCAATAAAGTCGCAAGTGCGCTTAAATCCCCTTTCCCCCAATTGGGCAATTTTCTGCTAAAATTATGATGAGATGAACCTCACATTTAAGGACAAAGAAATTAATGCTCAACTTTATTTACTAAAGATAATTTAGCAAAAAATTATAGGCAATTACTACGCGTCTTTACCTTTCCTCAGGGGCATCTTTGGATAAATAAATTTTACCCATCATAATTAGCCAATCGTTAATTAAAAAATCATCGAAGCGCTTCAAAACGGCTTAGTAAACTGATTTTTTATTAATAGATAAGGTAAAATTAGAACTGCTACGCAAGAAATCGGCCTATTTGACTTTTCAAATCAGCTTTCACAAACACGTTTAGCTAGTGTTGTCTCGAGTTGAGAAAATGCAAGACTAATAATTAAATGCAATATCCTAGACCTCATCACCTCTCCATAGGATGATATTATAGTCAAAGGGTTAGCAGGTCTATAATCTCTAGATACACAATTCGATACTAAAAGCGTTTGAAAAAGTAATCCAAATAGTGCTGTCAATAAAGTTTATCCTAAATAATACTCTTTTGTTTTATGGTTTTTTTTCTTAATTCGCGATTGGCCACAAGTGGCATTGGATAGAGATCGGTGGAGAAATTTGAGGGAGGCCTTTGCCTAGCAGTGGGACCGTATAAGCTAAATAAAAAAAAAAAACTCTTTTGTACATTGGTAGCGACACTTTAAACACGTGAACACACCTAGCATCATCGGCGAGACCTAGGCACTAGCACCGTCTTCGCTTTCTTGGCCACCTCAAGAGACTGGACAAGGATCGTCTCGTGAAGAGAACATACCAGATCCAACCAACGGGGCGTTGGAATATCACGCGCTCATGGCCGACCTTAGAAAAACGTCGTCGAAAAGAACTTGCGACAACTTCAGGCTAATGACTGGCATTAAGTGTAGTGCAGGATTGACCAAAGTGGCGTTCTCTTGTTTCGGAGACCAAGACTTGTTTCGGGTCGCTGAGCCAGTGTAGTAAGTAAGTTTTAATATTTTTTTGTACAAATCGCTAGAAAAATTGTTCATTCTTGCATCAGTCTTTTTTTTTTTAATACTAGAGGCGGCAAACGAGCAAGCGGGTCACCTGCTGGTAAGTAATCACCGCTGCCCATAAACATCTGCGAGATCAGAGAGGTCGCTGATGCGTTGCCGGCCTTTTAAGAAGGAGTACGCTCGTTTCTTGAAGGTCCCTAAGTCTTGCATTTGGACAGCACTAAGCAGAGCTGACACACGTTTCACTGCCATTTTACTCTGTTCGTTTTCCTCCAATAACGCAGTCAGTCTAATTATCTCCTTTTACGATGGCGAAAGGATCAATTTGCCCTTTTGAAGGGTCCTTCTATTTTGCTGATTGATTTTGCATTTTTACGACAAGATTAGAATTTACTGTTCACCTTAGGCGCTTCGCAAACGGAGCTATTTAACTTTTAAAAGTAAATACCTACTTGTTTGATTGTTTAGTTTCTTTAGTAGTTAACTTCAGAAGAGCGATAGTAGATCAATGGATAAGAACGCGCTGTCCTTACGGGGGTTCGCGGTTCGAATCCGAGCCTACTCCTAAGGATTTTTTCAGCCTATTTACATAATTTACATTAAAGTTTGGCTCGGTGGTGCTCTCCACCGCAAAAAAAAACATCGTGAGAAAACCTGAACGGTTTCGGATAAAACGGGTAACCATGATTCAGTTGATCTGATTCCCTTCTTAAAGGGTTGAGAAGGTCAGACAGGAGTTGCTTCATTGTAATTCAAACTCCTCAAATCCTTACCCTAATAAGGCAACAGGAACACAGATCTTACCTGATATTGAACCTTATCTATGATTACAATAAGAGCGAAGACCAATGAAATATTTCGTTGACTTCTGGTCCTATTAAGGGTGGTCTAAGCGTACCGCGGGCTCCGAAGCGATAGCTTTTTTTTCATGTGTAGGTGGTAGCCCTAACTTCGTTTCGGGATGCTATTAGTGCCGTGCTTTCACCAATAGATGTCGCTAGGTTTCGATCACACTGCACAAGTGTAGTCTTCAGACCTAAAAGCCCGGTTGTTGTATTAGAATTTATCTCTTTATAAATAGTTATATGATTCTTTTTTTATAGTATAGGAAGGCAAACGAGCAAGCGGGTCACCTGATGGTAAGTGAACACCGCCGCCCATGGATATCAGCTACACCAGAAGGAGTGCGGATGCGTTGCCGGCCCTTTGGGAAGGTATAGGTAGGCTCGTTTCTTGAAGATTTGGATTTCTTGACACAGTTTCTCGTGTGTAGCATTCCTGTGTTCTAAAATAAATTGTCCAATATTACATGAATGAACACTCAATTTCCGCAAAAATATTTTGTACCTACATTTCCACAGTGTGCGAGGAAATAAATTCACAGCAAATATTTGCACTTGCTCTATATTAAATGAATTTGTATGCGGTTTTTTTTAAATTAGTAATGAAATTGAATACATTATACAGGGTGGAAAAAACTTTTGGCCCGCCTTCAATCTTGCTTTCAAATATTCCATGAGGATAAGATATTTTCCCGCAGTAAATACAGCCTATAAGTTAACCCAGAGTACCAGCTAACCCCATGCCCAATTTTATTAATATCACTTAAGCCGTTGTTTTAGGCAAAACAACGACAAGCCTTATAGGTAAACCGAAAACACGAATCCCTGGCGCGATGCAATCGACATCCAGTGCCATCTATTGCGTACAGTTTGGCACTACTACAGAAAGAACCGGGCCCTAAAACAAAGCGCGGTGGGCCTAGTATTTTCCTAAATTGATTTAACATCGTTTCTTCTTAAAAGTATGAATGAACAAATTACAGCTATCGTTTAATTAGAAGCTAATTTGAAACTAAGATTCTAATTACGTACGTAGTTAAAAATACTGTTAAAATGTTTAAGTAGTTAACTTAATAATTAAGTTAACACAGACAGACGAAACTTTTATTCGACCAAAATACTCGTTTCAAATGGCATTGCAATGGCCGCTAAATTGGGAAAAGTAAAAGAACTTAGGGTCTAGTGTTTTCTATAACAGTGAAGCAGTTCAGCTGCGTTTATAGCCTAACTAGTGGCCCGCCCTCACTTCGCTTCGGGACCGGAATTCCGAAATGAACCAATAGATGGCGCTGTGTATACTTACATCGCGCAAGCGTTTCGTGTTTTCGGTTTACCTATAAGCCTTGTCGTTGTCTATTGAAGTTATCTCTTTATAAATAGTATAAAAGATATAGAAGATACCTAAACATTAAGCATTAGCATTAAGTTCTGTAGTGTGTGCAATAAAGAGTATATCTATCTATCTAAACACAAGTTCTACAAGGAAGTTACTCGATGCACTGATCGATTTCATGTAGGTACAAAGAACAATTTCAAACAACGCAACGTATTTGTGATGTCTTATGTTGCAGATGTCTGTAGGTGGCGGTGGTCACTTAGCCGTCTGCTCGTTTGTACACTATAATGTATAAAAAAATTACATCATGTAACCCCAAATTGTCAAGTTCCACAATTGATACTAAAACCAATAGCGTTTTGATGTGCCTCGTAACTTACTTCAAATAGAGATACAAAAGAAAAAAAAAGTACTTACGGTTAACTCCAAAACGATGTAAGTACATGTCACAGTTAAAAGTCATTACCGGTAAATACAACTTTTGACTGCAAATATCCAGTCGAAACTGGTTTAACCGATAGCATAGTTCAGAAACTCATCAATTCTCTTGTTTTTTTAGGCGCTTTTACTGAACCTGGATTGTGAAGCAGGTCATAAACGCTGATGTGACAACCACGACTACTCTGCCAAGAGTGTGACGACAAAGAAGAAACCTCATCATCAGCCTGTTGCAGCCCACTGCTGGTCATAGGCCTCTCCAAATGCTCGCCACTTTGATCGATCTTCGGCTACTCGCATCCAGCTCCAGCCAGCCCTCTTGCGCAGATCATCACTCCATCTGACCTGAGGCCGTCCTACACTACGTTTACCGAGACGCGGTCTCCACTCCAGAACTCGTTTACCCCAACGGTTGTCAGTTCTGCGGCAGATATGGCCAGCCCACTGCCACTTCAGCTTGCTAATCCGATGAGCTATGTCGATAACTTTGGTTCTCTGCCGGATCACCTCGTTTCGGATTCGATCACGCAGAGAAACGCCGAGCATAGGTAGCTCTTTCCATTGACGACAATAGAAGAGACCTATAGCCATATTATCACTTCACTGTGTTTCCTGATCTGTGTCCGAACCGAGACGACTCGATACAATCGCTCGAATTATTTATGAGTTTTCGCTCTATTTGCTCTCTCGGTCCATTTTCAATTTGTCAGCGAATATAGAATATGTCCTCAACGGATTTCTCAGATAAAACGTCCCATCAATATTGTAGTATTTGCTGTTGTGAAACAAAATTACAATGAGACTTGCTTTGTGTAATTGTCATTAATATTGAGGGATGTTAATGTAGGTCTAACTTTAAAAGTGCTTCTCATTTCCTAAAATTCATAAGTAGAATATTGTGGATAACTGTGGGAGAGCCACGCTTCGGCATGAATGGGCCGGCTCGACCGGAGTGATACCACTGCCTCACAGAAAACCGGCGTGAAGCAGCCCCTGTGCTGTGTTTCCGCTGAGTGAGTGAGGGTACCGGAGGCCAACCCGGGGGGGGAAGGGGATAAAAGGTTGGCAGCGCACTTGTAACTCCACTGGTGTTGCAAGTGTCCTATGAGCGGCGGCAATTGCTTACCATCAGGTGATCCGCCTGCTCGTCTACTACCTATCACATAACAAAAAAAAAAATTAACTCGCTTCTTGCTTAATTTATAATTAGGTGCAGGACCAGGTATATAATTAGGTGTGTTATAAATTATCATTACAATTTTTTAGATCTTCTCAATTGTTATTTACCCAATTGTGTTTTTTTTATGTGCTAGGTGGCAGACAAGCAGACGGATTACCTGATGGCAAGCGATTGCCGCCAGCCCATAGACACCTGCAATAACAGTAGAGTCACAAGTTACTACCAACCGTTAACTAGAGGCTTCCGTGACACTCACTCGACGAAACACAGCCCAGGCGCTGCTTCACGCCGATCTTCTGTGAGGCCGTGGTTTCACTTCGCTCGAGCCGAATCGTGGCTTTCCCAAAAAATATTTTGTGCCTAAATTAACTCTTGGTTAAGACTTGCAACTGAGCCTATTAACGTTTGGTCAAAGAAAGTTAGAGTGCCCTTATATTTGCGGTTTGTCTTGAAAACTCGCTAACTGGACCTTATTTCTCTTACAAATATAATGAGCAAACTTAATGTAAAACGCACTGAATAAATATTAATTTAAGTTTAAAAAAGTAAAGCAGTCAGGCAGTCGGCCACTTTTTTTATGTGATAGGTGACAAACGAGCAGACGGATCACCTAACGGCACCATATACACCATGGACCATAGACACCTGCAACACCAGTAGGATCGCAAGTGCGCTTTCGTTTTCGTTTCGAATACTACGTCACGTCTACGAGTACTACGTCATCGCACTCCGCATCATACTTCGCAGCCGTGGCAGGCCCATTAGAAGATGGACCGACGATTTAGCAAATATCTCGGGAATTCCTTGGACGCGGGCGGCAGAAGACTGATCTGTGTGGAGAACTTTAGTTAGGGGACGCCTATATCCCACAGTGGACGTCTATTGGCTGAAGTGAAGATGATTTATGTCGAATGTGCGAAATTTGTCATAGACTCCCTCACGATACCCCCTTCATTAGCAACCCACGCTCGTCCACTGCTGGACATAGGTCTCCCCCAATGCACGCCACCGCTACCGATTTTCGGGCACTCCAGCCAGCCTTCGAGTGTCGTCATCCCATCTTGTAGCAGGGCGTCCAACACTACGTTTACCGAGTCGCGGTCTCCACTCAAGGACTTTATGGCTCCAACGGTTGTCAGTTCTGTGGCTAATGTGACCAGCCCACTGCCACTTCAGTTTGCTAATTCGGTAGGCCATGTCGGTGACTCTGGTCCCCCTAAAATGATAATTATACGACACTCACGATACCATTAGCAAGTAAATAAGACTAAGTTTAGAAGAGTTGTCATGGTTTTTATTCAGATTTGGTAATGAAAAGTCGGGTTTAGAGCAAACTACAAAGAAGTATTTTAATCCTGCTGCAATAATGCTGGCAATAGTCTTGAGTTTGATTGCGTTGTTACAAATTGCAGTGTAGGGCTGTGCCAACAAAATGCTCTAATTTTAATGTTTCTTACCTAATTAATATCCACTGCTGGACTAAGAGTGAGGCCAGTTCAGGAGCGTAGCGTAGTGGGTGCGTAGCGTAGTAGCGTAGTGGATGGGTGGGAGAATCGATGAAGAAAAGGGAGTGCAATTATGCCACCGTACTGATGTAGGGAGACGATACTTTGTAGGTTTAGAGGGCGGAAAAATAGCATCACATTGTACACTCATTGGAATTACGACTATGTCCGTTGTAGCTCTGACAACACGTCGTCGTCCTGAATCCATGTGCACGACTCGCTTACCATAGACCGTTTGCTTTTTACCACCAAAATATTATAAAAAAAACTGATGGACGATGGATTCGTCGCCACGTAGAGAAACTTTGTGCAGATTGCAGTTCTTACAGGGTGTATAAGTGAACATTTACATATTTTAGGTAAGTAACCATTATTTAGAACCACTATTGTCTAAAATATTTTGATACTGAGTCGTTTTTTTTTTACTTTAATAAAAAACAAGTACTATTTTGTGCGTGTGTAGTTCTTTTTTGTTTTTTTTTTAATTGATGTCAACCAAGATGGCGTAGTGATAATTTTTGTGCTAAATTATAAAAAAAATACACACAAAACTTGTTCTAAATGTTGTATAAAATACCGGTACTACCGCTTCACTGATGTCGCCTGTATCTGCCACAAATTTATTCGCATGTAAAAAGCGTTACTCAAATAAATCTCTCTACCTGTCCCTGACAGCCCTAGCACACGTTACATCCCTTTTATCGTGCGGGTACCTCGAGAGACTCGTCACGGGGAATTTACTGTTATATCTCACTACGTTTTTATTTCACGACGTACTCGTAGGCGCTTGGTTTACGAGAGAACGAGAAATGTGTTTGGGCCTACTGATGTGGGAGACAGCTGAGTTGTGGCATAGGTGAGTAAAGGAGGTCGCTTACTGGATGTTTTTTGTGATAGGTGGCAGATGAGACGGAGCACCTAATGGTGAGCGATTGCCACTTCACATCTGCAATACCAGTAGAGTCACAAGTGCGCTGCAAACCTTTAACCCCCTTTCCTCTCGATTGAGCCTTTTTTTTTATGTGATAGGTAGCAGGCGAGCAGGCGGATCACCTGCCAACCAACCTTTTATCCCTTCCCCCCGAGTGGGCCATCGGTACCCTCACTCACTCGACGAAACACAGCACAGGGGCTGCTTCACGCCGGTTTTCTGTGAGGCAGTGGTATCACTCCGGTCGAGCCGGCCCATTCATGCCGAAGCGTGGCTCTCCCACGGTTAACCTCCTCCGGCAACCTCACTTACTCCCCTGGAAAATCATTTGTGTGATGAACATTTGTGTTTGTTCAGAGTCTGGGTGTAATATATGTATTTAAGTATTATGTTTGTGTTTCCTCTGTTGTCTGATATTTGTAACACAAGTGCTTAAGCTACTTAGTACGGAATCAACACATGAGATGTGTGTGTGTTTTTTTCTTACATGTCGGGATAGACAGACAGAAAGAGAGAGACAGCCTATTCATGTTGATGGTGTGAGCGATGCGCCTTACAAAGCCGATTACGGGGGAATGGCTGCCGCCGGCTGCATACCGAATGAGATTGCATCGCACAAAAGAAAGCTCGTAGCTAGCTCAAAAGCTCATGTTTTCAGAGTTATTCCCACGCTTTGGCATGAATGGGCCGGCTGGACTGAAGTGATACCACGGACTCACAGAAGACTGGCGTGAAACGTCTGCGTTGTGTTTCGCCGAGTCAGTACCGGAGGCCCAATCGGGGGAAAAGGTTAAAAGGTGGCAGCGCATTTGCGGATGTCTATGGGCGGTGGCAATGCTTAGTACCAGGTGATCCGTCTGTTCATCAGCAACAGGGCTAAGACAGACTTTGTAGGGAGTGAAGAAACGCACCGGGGAAAGAGCCCTTAGCAAGTACCTGGTGAGCGTCTCCCAAGATTCGGTCCGTATGCCGAGACGGTAGGAAGGACCATGGGCTGGTGGAGGGACCTGTGTCTTGTTCATCAGCAACATTTTAGTGTTAAGTACTAAAATGTAGAGATTTACTTTCGAAACAATAGTAACCCAATACGGTTTACTTGCTTACTAATTACTACACTGCCACTGCTGCTATGTTCGGCTCAACTATCAGGTCTTTAATCTCCTGTAGGCCTAACATGCGTACCGCGACAAAATTTTGTCGACTCTCGTTCTCGAGCGCATCCTTCTATCCCGCTCATCGATCAGTCAGGTGAGCGAGAAGCAACTTGCGTCGACACAATACGAAGTGTCGACAAAATTATCTCGCGGCGCGCATGTTAGCTCGGCAGGTTAACCTGTGCCTCCAACACCTTACCTTTGGTTGATCCCAAAATTTGCAGTACATAATAGGTTTGGTATGAAATAACGTTTCCATCCGTATTAGCAAACTGAAGTGGCAGTGGCCTGGTCTGATCATTAGCCGCAGAACTGACAACCGTTGGAGCCGTGAAGTCCTTGAGTGGAGACCGCGACTCGGTAAGCGTAGTGTTGGACGCCCTGCGACAAGATGGAATGATGATATTCGAAGGCTGGCTGGTGTGGGCTGGATGAGAGTGGCCGAAAATCGGGAGCAATGGCGTGCATTAGGGGAGACCTATGTCCAGCAGTGGACGAATGTGGGTTGCTGATGATGAACGTTTCCATTCACTAAGTGCTTTCAAAAGCAAATAGTTTGAAGAGAACACAGAGTAAACGCGAACCCCATTCCACCTTTGTACTTACTTTTAAACTTACATCAAATTGTACGTCCGTACCTATTAAATTTCGGCCAGTTCCACAGTACATTTCCTGTAGGCACTTAGGCTAATGAGTTTCAGGGACGATTGCAGTCGGCTGCAATTACTATTTGCAGTTAATGCATCGTAGTTTCAGTCAAACGCGTGGATTGCCTGGGGATGTGGACTTTGGGAAATCTCATGATTTAATCTTGGGCTTTTAGCTTTAAGGACGTGGGAGACTTGGTCTGTTTGAGGTAGTAGTGATACCTACCTATTAATTGGACGTGTGTATTTAATGAGCTTGGGCTGTATGCTGGTGATACCGATAAAAAGGTGATATCAGCAAATCAGAAAGATAAATTCACACCTCATACATTGACCTGACGACGTACTAAGTAGCTTAAGCACTTGTGTTACAGATATCAGACATCCTTACTTAGTACGGAGTCAGGTCTATGTATGAGAAGTTGTGTGAATTTATTATCATTTATTATTATAATCAAATTCCTAAAATCTCATTATCTTTACTAAAATACTCAAAATATAAAATGGTAACAATTTCGCAATATAATCAAAATTAGATTATCTACTTTATCAGTCCAGAGAGAACAGTCTCAGAAATAACTTTGCAAGGCCGAAATTAACCAAGGGACCCATCGCATCTCCTAATGTACTTTAATGAAGTAAATTGTGTATTTTGTATTCAAAATCACAACGGAAAGGTACGGTCACTTTGGTGAAAGAGAAATAGCCATTTTGGATCTTGTTTTTCTTTGACGTTTTAAAAACCGTGTGTGCTTTGAAATTAGGTCCACCTGTAAGTATGCAGTTCCTTCGATGGCTCGGCTACGTTGAAAGAATGGTATCAGATCGGGGCGCCAAGAGGGCATATCTTGGGCAACCTACTGGTCGTCGGCCAGTGGGGCGCCCACGCTACCGCTGGCGCGATGTCTTGGACGCGGACCTGCAGGAATTGCAAGCAGGAGATTGGCGACAAGCTGCACAAGACCGAGACAAATGGCGACATCTCGTATCGGAGGCCAAGACTCATTTTGGATCGTTGAGCCATCGGAGTAAGTAAGTGTATGCAGTAGAACGTAGTACCACTAAGTCTTAAAAATACTACATTGCGCTCTAATTTCAAAATACGGACGTTACCAAACGAGCCGCTTAACTATATAGGGACTAACCTAGATAGGCATACCGCATGTTGGCCACCCTTTGGGCCACAATAGTATATAAATGTTTAAATTCATATTAATGTACTTCTAGCATGCTGACATTTTGGGCAACTGTAAGCCAGCATGTCCATTGTAAATAAATAAAGAAATAAATAATAAAACAGAGTGGGAGCCCAAAAATCGACGGCGCCCAGGAGGTAGACCGAGGAGGCGATGGCTGGTGACGAACCTTTAACAGTAATGGTTATATGCCCCCAGTCATGACTTTTCTTTACAATCACTCCATGAGTTCTTCTCCGGGTGTCGCCTGTAAATGTAAACACCTCGACTCTTATACTACGACTATAAGGTTCATATTTGAATGAGGTTGTATACTTATTACTGCAGGTGATTGTACATATTGGTAACCAATTTGGTTATGGCACTGGTAAGATTAATTTATTTACATTTTAAATCCGGAAACTAATTGCTTTACATGCAAATTGACAGGGTAAAACCTAGTGATGCGAAAGTATCGATACCAAAATATAAATACCGATATACAGCGGTAGCTCAGCTGGTCAACGGTTAGGGTCCCTGTTCAATTTCTGTACCTAGTTATTTATCAATGTATATGGGTTAAACAACAAAAAGTGGCAATAAAGTGTTCAGGCTAATAAAATCCTATTAATATATTTTTGTACTACGGAATGGTTTTATTCTATTATTAAGGCTTGAAACTACTACATTTTGAAAAACTGTTTGCAATTTAATAGTACTTTGATAATTATTTAAGCATAAGAACACAGAAAATGTTCTCCTCCTGTAGACTGTTCGGATGCGTAATGTAGAACTTTGAAACTAGTTAAAATTTCATTTATTGTTCTAGGCCTTATGATCTCATTCCATATTAACTGTCATATAAATAAGTGTACAATTCCACAATTAAGACCAAAAATATACAGTTTTATTTACAATTATATTCATTACAATATTGTTCGCCAAACTTTAGGTATCCTCCTGTAGACGCATAAAAAGTCCCAATTTTGAATAACTGTAACGCAGCTTAAATAAGTTTATTTTTTTAAATTGATAGCACTGTATAGTGTGTCATTTGCCTCTTCGAAAAATTGACTGCAAGCGCAATGAGAGGGTGAACAAAAATTTTTATTCAATTACACAGCTTTTTTCGTCAATATCGGTGGTTCTTTCCTGTGCAAAGTGCAAATGGGTAAGTATAGTGCACAAAAATTTATAAATATCTAGGTTATGTGCGAGTATGGGTCTACTAATCAAATATGAATGCCCCTCAATGCTAATCTCAAAAGCTAGCTTGCTCGATTACATTTATCATTGATTTATCTCTTCTGTGGACGTCTTCCATGTAGACCCATGTATAATGTCACCCTGTCTCACACCTCGCTGGAGTGGTATAGGCTTAGACTTCTGGTCCTGAAGACGCACTGACATGGAGTCGTTCACGTACAGGGACTGCAACCCTAGAATGTACTGGTAGTCTGTTCGGCAGCCTTGGAGAGACTGTATCAGGGCCCAGGTCTCGACAAAATCGAAAGCTAGTCCACAAATGCACAATGGCAGATTATACTCTTCGGTTGTCTGTAGTTCTGTACAACTTACCGTAGCGTATGAATGTGGTCTATGGTGCTAAAGCCTTTCCGGATTCCGACATGTTCAGAAGGCTGGAAGTCGTCAAACCTAAGTGCGAGACGGTCAGCTACTCAGCAGCGTGATGGGCCTGTAGTTCTTCGGGATTTATCTCCCTTTTTGAAGAATAGCCTCACCACGACAGTATGCCACGCTGTGGGCGTCTTTCCCTCGATGATTTCCAAAATTGAAATTCTTGCATGTTCTAAGTGACAGACTTTCCATTCAATATCAAAACAAATCGATGTTTTACTTGTTGCAACACACAAGAGAAAAAATCGCATTTACTCAAATAATAGCGTTGATGAAAATGAAGCAGTATCTATAAATTTAGGAATTTCTTTTCATCTGATGCTGTAATATTTTTTGAAATGTTTTATATAAATGACCACAGAACGATATGTCTTTTCTGTGGTCACAAGTAAATAATTATTTTGTTTATAATAGTAAATGCTGTGTTGATTTATACTTACCGTGCGTTAAATTATTCATTAAGAAGCGTTTTGATTATATTTAAAATTTATAATTAAGTTTAGTTGCTGTTATTTATGTTATTCTATACTTTTCTGTAGACATGTTGATCTCTTCTGTAGACGCAAAAAAAATAAAATGTGATTATTTGCTGAAGTGATCCTGACTGATCTCTTATAATATTTTTATACGGATATTAATAAGACGATTTGTTTAATTAATAAAAAAGCTAGGATCGATCTGAGAACTTTTATTTCGAATTTTTCGTAATATACAATTTTTGTGTTTCACCCATATCTATCAGCAACCCACGCTCGTCCACTGCTGGACATAGGTCTCCCCCAATGCACGCCACCGCTCCCGATTTTCGGCCACTCTCATCCAGCTCACTCCAGCCAGCCTTCGAATGTCGTCATGCCATCTTGTAGCAGGGCGTCCAACACTACGTTTACCGAGTCGCGGTCTCCACTCAAGGACTTTATCTATCATTTGACTTTTATTTATTGGAGGAAAATATTATTATGAACTATTTGCCCCCTCACTTCGTTTTGGGACATTAGTTAAAAGTACCATAAGTCTGAAAACTATACATTAAACACCAAAATAAAAGTGTTCGAAAAAACTAGGACAAATTTTAAAAAACCACTTAACAAATAAAAGGTTTCTAAGAAAACTAAGAATCCTTTTTTACTTTTCTAACTACTGCCTGGAACTTGGCTTTCTTCGCTGAAGCCAAAACTTCTGAGAATAGCTCTATAACTAGCATCTTTAACTGAAAAGGTTAAAAAAATATCTGAGTATTCTCTATTGAGTCAACAGTTTTCCAACATTTTGGTCATAAAATTATTTTTTTATGTGATACTAGTGGCCACCCTCACTTCGCTTCGAACCCGTAATTCAGAAATGAACCAATAGATGGCGCTGTGTCCAATTACATCGCGCAAGCGTTTCGTGTTTTCGGTTTACCTATAAGCCTTGTCGTTGTCTATAGAAGTTATCTCTTTATAAATAGTATAGAATATAGATATGGCAGACGAGTAGACGGATCATCTGATGGTAAGCAATTGTCACCGCCCATAGATACCTACCTGCAACACCAGAAGAGTCACAAGTGCGCTGCCAATATAATGAAATCTAACCCCCTTTCCCCCCAATTGGGTCTCCGGTACCCTCACTCACTCGAATCACAGCGCAGGCGAGTCGAGCCGGCCTATTCATGCCGAAGCGTGGCTCTCCCAAATGTACGCCTGTGCAGTGGGATGAGATGTAAGCAGGTGCGGCGGGATAGTAAATAAGCAGATACTTTACTATAGTCTGCCGCAAGAAAGTGTAGTTATGACCTTGAGTGCGCAGAAACTAATTTACATAGAAAGTCTTCTTTTTTACAAGTGCGCAAAATAACGGTCATCGCTATACTTTTGTGCCTCCAGCTATACGATATAACGTCGTAAGGCCCAGACAGCAGACACAATGGAAATCAATTGTTTTTAACTTTTAAAAGGCTATTGGGTCCTACGACGTTAAATATCATTTAGAAAGAAGGTATACTTCCAACGAAAATCTACTGAGGAATAATCAAAGACATACCGTTTTGTGTATTCCTTAAGTACTTGGACATAAAACGTTATAGTTAGCCAAATATATATTTTTCACTTTATCTTATCGCCGTCCCGCTCTATTAGCATACGTCACGTCAGAAAAGGGAAATGATTTGCATTTAGAGGCATAAGTTCTGAAGCATAACGAGTCCTTGGACTGTCTGAACATAAACAAAGATGTATAGCAAATGATTTGTGACGTCATTTGAATACATTATAGGTTGGATAGTATAATCTACTTTACTATTTTTAAAGAGATAACTTCTATAGACAACTTCAAGGCTTATAGGTAAACCGAAAACACGAAACGCTTGCGCGATGTTATTGAGCACAGCGCCATCTATTGGTTCGTTTCTGAATTACGGTCCCGAAGCGAAGTGAGGGCGGGCCACTAGTAATTAAATAAAGACTCTAACCGATATTCGGCTACGGCGGCCAATCTTGACGATCAGCCATGCAGGATATTATAGTGGTCAAGTGTGTGCGCAAACACTGGTGCACTTCTTTACTCTATTAGTTTGATGGAACACCAGTGTGAAACGTCTGAAGAGAGATTGGGCGCAGGACCAACATCTTAACGTGCTTTCAGTGGCACGGGGGTAGAAGACCACCAACTTCTAGACTTCAGGCTGACACTGAGAATTTCTGAACAGGAAAACTCAGATACAACTGTTGGTCCAACCCGGGAATCAAAATCTGGACCCAAGCACAGCCGTCGCTTCAAGTGCAACCCACTGCGCCACAGAGACAGTCAAACAGTCAAGTCAAATGCTGTATAATTGTTAATTGTAGTGTCTTTTTATGTTGATAAAAAAACTAATAACCTAGAGCTCACCTAATCATTTTCTTCATCTGTAATGTATATCAAACTAGTGGCCCGCCCTCACTTCGCTTCGGGATAGTAGTTTCAAACTAAACCAATAGATGGCGCTGGGCGTCGGTTATATCGCGCTCGTGTTTCGTGTTTTTGGTTTACCTATATGCGACGTCATTGTTTATAGAGGTTATCTCCTTATAGATAGTATTGAAGAAGATAACTGGTTTGGTAAAATGGTAAGCCAGTCAAATTCAGGTAAGTTTAAATCCAAAATTATTGAAAGAGCTTACCTTATAATTTTCATCTGTAATGTATGTCAAAAGATAGGTGGTTTAGTAAGCCAGTCAAATTCAGGTAAGTTTAAATCCAAAATAGTTGAAGTTTCCAACTAAACTTGTCTCACTGCTTATGATATTAATATTCCAGATTCAGTTACTTAATAGTTTGTGTGATATCATTGCTCGTATGTTGGGTAAGAAGATATTGCTTTGCCTTACTTTGAAGTCGAGACTTAGCAGGTGGATTCCGAACTAGTCTCCTTTGGGTCGGGTTTAGTGCTGCCTGTATATCGATAGCTCACATATCGATAGGATCGATATTTTTGACTGCTATCAGATAATATTATTGATAGTATAATACGTTGCTTGTGAAGAAACTGATTTGATTAACGGTAGAATCGATTGTTCTTGACTAGATATCGATATATTTTATTACTATATTAAAATTAAATTATCAAAGGTCGGAATTAGGTAGAATATTATGTTCTTGCAAAAATAAAAATATGCATACTGCTCAATAAATTCAAATACCTACTTCTCAAGGGTTCAAAACCCTTGAATTGGTATACTGACGATAGTTTAAATCAGGTATAGTATTGATTTTAATTAACACTATTATTCTTCTATTTCATTTTTGCAAGTATGTCAAAAGTCCATCTAATTCAGACCTTTGAATTTTTTAAAACATTGTATACAACAAGCAATTGTAAGTAATCGAAGGTTTTTACTATGGACAGTATCGGCTTTTGAGCTCTCTATAATATCGATAGGATTTTGATTGCAAAACTATCGATGGTTCGGCAAGACTAGTCTGAATAGTTGCTAGTTGCTCATAGATGTTAGAGCATGGGCAAGCTAAAGTGCAATAAACACTGAAACTGCGGTGAAATGTCGGAGACGTGTTAGCGGCTTGAGGACTGAAACTTTGACAGTTCGACTATAAACCAAATGTATGTATACTAGTAGGTATATAATCATACCATTGGAAAGAGAAAATTTTAAGTAATGCGCCAGACAATCACCAATCAACCTGGTCTCAAACTAGGGCAACCCCTGTACTATGAGTACATGACGATATTAACTGCGGGCGTCAACCTAAAACACCCAGACCCAAGAAAACTTAGAAAATTTAGTTTTCTACATTGACTTGACGGGTAAGAAAACCCGGGGCCTTTTGTGTCTGTAGTAAAACCAAAGGATAATTAAGTACGAAAGGTGGAACTAAAATATTAATAATTTTAATATCGGGACTGTTTTAATTAACGGGAAACTTAAATTAAATTAATCATATGATTAACATACATTTTACGATAAATCACGTACTTATTATAATTTATTTGCCCAATTTGTGTGCAATTGTATGGTTTAAAATAATTATTCATATTATTGTTGCTGGTAAAACGCCAGTCATTAATAGATAATTATTTAATTCAGTACCGAAATAATTTTATTGAGTTTATAAACAAGTTTTAAGCAAGTGTGGTGTATTGATGATTTTTATTGTTTGCATAATGTAGATTGTCATGACATGTCTAAAACATTCACACACGGAACTTAAATCCTACATTATCCATATTAATATTGTAAATGGGAAAGTGTGTCTGTCTGTAAGTTTGTCTTTCTTTCACGGCAAAACGGAGCGAAGAATTGACGTGATTTTTTAAGTGGAGATAGTTGAAGAGATCGGAGAGTAACATAGGCTACTTTTTTCCCCTCTCTAATCCCCCTTTTTAGGGAAGTGGGGGGCGCGAGCGAAGCCGCGGGCGAAAGCTAGTTCGATTATAAAAGCCTCTATTTGTACGCAACGTCAGGCCTGTCCCACTCCGCGTGTAGGTATCGAACTTGCAAGTACATGCGGCGGCCACTCCGGAGGGGCTAATTAGTAGAAAATCACGAGCGGCGACGCATGCGCGACAGTTGTTTGCTATAGAAAGAGAACGCACTTCTAGGTATGAATAATTGTAGGCGTTGAACGCTGGGCGGTCGGAATTTCAACTTTATGTTATGGTAGCCTGAGTCTTTATTTTCTATAAACGGTTTTTAAGTACTATTAAGTATTCTGTGGCAACGTTAAGACATCGTCGTACATGATCAACGCAACGTGCTCATGCGTGAATACTCCGTGCTAACGACACAACCAGCTTCCCCAAATCAAGATTCCATGCTACCCACATAGAGTTGTCTCCTTAGGATTTTCCCCAAAATTAGAGAGTATTTGACGCTATGCAAATTTCGGGGGAAATAAACTAAGAGTGACACCACACTGGCGTCCTTTGAGCGTCGAACCACAAAATAATTACACACAGAAAGTAGGCTGCCTACTAAGAGCTAAAAACGTGTCATGTACTCACGCATGCGCACTTACGGGGAAATACGCCTTTTCGACCACATTCATCCTCCTAGCCTATGATATAAGATTGTCGAACTGTCGAGGTCTGTGGTAGAGGCCGCGCGCTTATGTACTCATGCCGGGCAACAACCCTAGCATATTATGTCAACGAACTCTTCTAAATTCAAAATCAGGCTGAGTCTACCTTCTGTGTGTATTTATTTTGAGGTCGAACTGTGTAGACGCAATGCCCAAAAAATGCTAGTGTGCTGTCACTTAATCGTCATCGAGTTTTTGCAGTGGTGATCGATGGTGCAGTGGCTAAGGTTCGAAAGTTTCGCAGCGCGAAAGGTTCGATTCCCGGTCAAGTCAATTTAGAAAACTAAATTTTCAAAGTTTTCTAAATTTTCTGGGGTTGACGTCCCCAGTTAAATCGTCATCTGGTACTCATAGTAGGCAGGGGTTGCCCTAGTTTCATTGCACGGATCACCTCCTACGCCTGGAGGGGATGGCTCGATACTCTCTCGGCTGTCCCCTCTCCCTCCCCCGGACCCGGGGGAGGAAGCGCCTAGGCCCGCCGTGTAAGGCGTGCTGCCGTCCGGGGGAGGATCGTGGAGTAAGGTTCCGTACCACTGCCCCACGGTCCTCTCCCACTTAAGGACGATGAGGGAGAGTCCCAGGAAAAAAAGCTTGAGACCAGATTGATTGCTGTGATTGTCTGACGCATTTATTTTACTTTGGAGTCCAGGGTTTGCTTACGGGCTTCTATCTAAAGGTACAGTAGGAGGAGATTCTAACGTTAGAGTGGCAACACCGACCTAACTTGAGCTCTGGAATTAATTAAATACCTACGAGCTGTTAGTACAACAATCCGGTCCGGAGAATCAGACCGAGCGTTTTGCTGGTAATATTAAATTTCATTTGAAGAGTGCCGACATGTATTGTGCAGTGGGCCGAAGTAATTGAGAACAATAAGTTATTTCATCATAATGCGTGTGAGAGTAAAATGAGAGCAAACGGGCCGATCGAGCGAGACAGTATGCGGTTTTAGATTAACGTTTTATATGAGTGCTCGATTTTATATTAGCGCAAATAGGTTTGGTTGTCCATGAACGGCGAAAATCGCTTACCACCATCAGTCTACTCATCTGCCACCTACCACCTAAAAAAACCTTTTTATGTTGAGGGAAAGCAAATTGACAGTGTAAGGGTTAAGCACCCCATTAGCCTTGAAGATAACGGTGAATGTTCCACATAATTAGATGGTGCAGGGACGGAATGTAGTTAACTATAAAGACGAGGACAGATACCTACTCGTAAATGTGAGCGTTTTCCTGGATGATATACTATTTTTTGGGGGTTACGGGACCAATCGATCTGATGGTAGTTCAGTGAGTAAGAGTGACCAATACGGAAAGTTTCAGGTTGACAACCGGGCATGCACCACTGGATTTTCAAAGTGTATTTGTCTTTGTGATAGGTGGCAAGACACCTGCAACACCAGTAGAGTCACAAGTGCGCTGCCAAACTTTAACCCCCTTTTCCCTAAATGGGCCACAGGTACCCTCACTCACTCGGCGAAACACACACGCAGGAGCTGCTTCACGCCGGTCTTCTGTGAGGCCGAGCCGACCCATTCATGCCGAAGCGAAGTTCTCCCTTGGTAAATCTATGTACTTATTTCTACCATGTCCTTCGGTACCGGTTTAAGTGTCCCTTAAACATTTTTTATGATTTGAAGGTTTTCAAGAGAAGAGTGAATTATGCTAGATGTATGGGAGGCTCGATGGCGCATTTGATAGTGACCCTGCCATAAACGCCAAAGGTCGTGAAGGTGGGGACCCTGGACAAACATTCGTGTGATAAGTGTGTAATGAATAATTTAAGTATTATATTTGTGTTTCCACTGTTGTCTGAATATCTGTAACACAAGTGCATAAGTTACTTAGTACGGAGTCAGGTCAATCTACATAATGAAATATTGTGTAATTTTTTATAGATCTATACAAAGGCTCAGCCGTGAGGGAAACATTGTGAGGAAATCTACATGTTTTGGATAATTAGAAAGAACTTTGATGTGCATCGGAACGGTGTTTATCAGTTTTTCAGCGAAAGAGCCTTGTTGAACTGTATTTACTTAAAAATGCTTTGTCCCCTTCTCGCCTCCCCTAGTGTGTCAGCTAACGAAATAATTCAGAAGACAAAATACACCAGACACTACTTCATACATTGGAAATGGCAAGTGGCATTGTCAAATACATAAGTAAGAATGGCCAAGTGCGAGTCAGGTTTGTCCAGCAAAGGTTCCGTAGGTAAGAAAGATATTGCCTGGCCGGATGGCACATTTGGTAGTGACTCTGCCTCATACGCCAAAAGTCGTGGGTTCAATCCTCATCCTGGACAAACATTTGTGCGATGAACATTGTTCAGTGTCAGGGTGTTACTATAAGTACGTATTTGAGTATTATATTTGTGTTTCCTCAGTTGTCTGATATCTGTAACGCAAGTGCTTAAGCTACTTAATAAGAAGTCAGGTCAATGTATGAGGTGTTTGTTCTGTGGATTTATTTATTTTAATTTAGAAAAAGATAGATATACTTTATTGCACAAAAATCACAACTTACGTTACAGAAATTCATTGTACAATACCGGCGGTCATAAGACCGGCGGCGATAACGCTCAAAGCATTTTCTACCAGACCACCTTTGGGCAAAGGACATTTGATAAACAGAAAAAGGGTAGGTGGTTATCATCATCATTTCAGCCAATAGACGTCCACTGCTGGACCTAATTAGGCCTCCCCCAACGTTTTCCACATAGATCGGTCCTGTAGGACCCGCATCCAAGGGAATTTTCAGCTACGGAACCTTAAAAATCTGTAACAAAACGGGACAGTCCAACAAAAATATCTTCGAAACACGAAGTCTGACGGCGAGTGCAGCACTGCAATAAAATTGTGTTCTAGCTCCACTTTTCAATGAAATTCGAATCTCCAGAGCTTTCAGACGTAAGTATTCGCTGACTCAACATCTTGTAGCTATACTATAACTGGTCCCAACCGACGTTATAACCTCTAGATTTTTTTTTATGTGATAGGTAGCAGAGCAGAGCAGGCGGATCACTTGATGGTAAGCAATTGCCGACGCCCATCCGCGACGCGATGACGCGCTGCCAACTTTTTACCCCCCTTTCAACCCCTTACAACCCCCTTTTCGCAATAAAAAGTAGCCTATATCCTTTCTCAGGGTCTAGATTATCTGTACACCAAATTTCATTTAAACCCGATGATAGTTTTGGCGTGAAAGAGTAGCAGACAGACAGGCAGAGTTACTTTCGCATTTATAATATTAGTATGGATAACTTCTATGAACAACGACAACAAGGCTTATAGGTAAACCGAAAACATGAAACTCTTGCGCGATGTAATTGGAGACAGTGCCATCTATCGGTTCATTTCTGAATTACGGTCCCGAAGCGAAGTGAGGGCGGGCCACTAGTCGCAAATACATCGATAGATGATAGCAAATAGTCTGCTCTATACAGTAGACTATTTGCTATCATCTATCAATCATTCCATTCAGTCATACAATCAACTCCACACATCTGATTATAAAGAGATCAAAGATAATCACAGTCTTTGCAAATCCTAATAGGATTACTTTAAGTAGAGCGAAGGGCTTTTAGGAGATTATAGACTGAGAAAACCGTAAATCTAGACCCTACTAAGTTCATTAGGATTGGTAGCTCGCTGGGACACATATTATGTTCGTAGGGCATGCTTTGCTGTAATTAGATAAGCTTTAGATTAGCAAATTACATACTCATTATTATTCTGTTTGTTGAATTGAATTGAAGGACCGCATCAGAAATGATGTAACTAGACAGAGAACCAGAGTCACCGACATAGCCCACCGAATTAGCAAACTGAAGTGGCAGTGGGCTGGTCACATTAGCCGCAGAACTGACAACCGTTGGAGCCATTAAGTCCTTGAGTGGAGACCGTGACTCGGTAAACGTAGTGTTGGACGCCCTGCTACAAGATGGGATGACGACATTCGAAGGCTGGCTGGAGTGAGCTGGATGAGAGTGGCCGAAAATCGGGAGCGGTGGCGTGCATTGGGGGAGACCTATGTCCAGCAGTGGACGAGCGTGGGTTGCTGATGATGATTCTGTTTGTTGTATTTTTTGTTTCTAATATTTTATAAGTGATAGGTGGCAGATGAGCAGACGGAATCCTCAAGGTAGAAAGTATCAGTCTCATAGCAGAGAAAAGGCCTCCATCATTGAAATCAAGCCATCGCTACTAACTATGATGGGATTAGGTTTAATCACCACGCCTGCTTAATGCAGATTGGTGATGCTGTGATATAAATTCGAAAAGTTCGAAACATACTTTTTGCTCGACCTCGGAATCGAACCCAAAACCCTAAGATCAGACCATCGTAGACCATCGGGGCATGCAACCTACTTTATTACAAAACAGAGACTAATGCTAGTCATGCTTTAAAAGTTACGTAAATGTTGTCACTTTCACTGTCAAAGAAGATTTACTTTAGACTACATTTGTAATAAGGGACTGGGGTGTTATCAATTAGTATGGCAGGACATATTTTTTTTACATTTTTCATCCCATTAAAAATAAGGGTACCTATAAATGGTATATTCTACAATACTAAACGCTATTTTGTGAGTTATCAAAATTATGGCAGGTATCTGAAATAGGTATCTACTTAAATATCACAAGAGGATTATTTCCTCAAGTAATTTTAGCTGCATTGTCCGTGAAACTCAACATACACACAAAGAGTTGTACCTCCCATAGGATTAATTTGAGCTCAGTAGTGCCAGCACCTACTAACAAGAAGTGGTATTCCCCGAGGGCTTTTGATCTTTCGCAGTTGCAAGAATATTCCCGCTCCAATTGTGTCCAGAACTGATGCTGAACAAAGAATGTGTTGTAAAAATAACAACTTTGGTCCCAAGTTTGCTCCTTGAAGTACGCCCTAAAGTTTTGCTGAAGCCTCCGCAAGTTCGTTGCATCTGCAAGTTGCAACTTGTTTTTCTTTAAGACACGTTTGTAATTTTGCCGAGTTTATCAAGTTGGATCTTATTTAGTTTTAGTAATTTACAATTTATTGTATACCTTCATTTATCCAAAGCACTGCTTAAAACTAAGGATACATTTTATATTGTTTGTTCTGTCATTTTACTGTATCTTGCACTGATGTTAATCTTGTTGGTGATCTAATAAATTAATTAATTAATGTCTGAGGTAATGATCACCATTGACACGATGAGAAGATTTCGTCGAGTGAGTGGAGGTACCGGAGGCCCAATTGGGGGGAGAGGGGGTTAAAGATTGGCTGCGCACTTGTGACTTTACTGGTGTTGCTAGGTGTCTGTGGGCGGCGGCAATCGCTTACTATCAGGCTGCTACTAAGCTACCTATCACTTAAAAAAAGATAAAAATGTTGCTACCAAAAGGAACTTGCTAATGAAGTAGTATTTACAAAGTAGCGTACGTGTCAGAGTTAAAGGATTTCGTGAACATCAAGCGTTTATACATTTCTTTCCAATTCTCGCAGAAAGTAGAATTTGTGATTTTGAGTTCTAAATTCTTTTTAGTTTTTAAGTCTTAGTCACTCTAATTTAGGGACAGCTGGTATTTGAAAACCCTTTTTAGCTTAAGCCATCGAAATCGGACGTGGTTGCCAACGGCATTTGATTTCTACGTGCCGACTGTGGATGCATTCCAAAATGGGCTACGATCGTACGTGGTTTTAGCAATGTGATTTTTAGAATATTTTTTTAACCCTTCATAGGATATAAGTCGACGAAAAATTTCATTAGTTTTTACTTTTATGTCATGATGTATAAGGTTCAAAATCATGCAGGACCTATTGTCGATATAACATCATAATATTAATATGTAAATAACTTTTGAAATAAAATAGAATACAAACAGGTAACAATAATTAATTTATCCATAATTTTGATATTGCAATGGAGATTGAGAAGAGGAAAAATATTCTAAGACCCTTTTTTAAACGAGTGTTTAGTCAGCGAAGTTATAATGGGAGAGGGCAAAAGGTTCCAAAGGTATATAGCCTGCACGGTGAACGAGTTGGTAACGATACGAGGTATAGTATTTTACTTACATATTTTGCTAATCTAAAATGCTAAACTTCTTCGGCTTTCATTCGTGATCACCTTTTATAAGGGCTTCATGATTAAAACGACTCAAATTTAACGGTGTATAGAATGTAACAATTAGGTACGCTATGCTAAGGGTGCTTTTCCCAGAGATGTGCTATAGTACGATGCTATCCATATACAGGGTGTATGTGTGAACATTTACATCCCTTTAACCGCGTGTTCTACCAACCATTCTGAACAACATTTGTTCTATGACTTTTGGAAATTCGCATAAAAAATATTCATCTTTCCATACAACGTCGGTCACGTGACTTGGTAATTTTGTATGAGGAGTCAAAAATTTTTTCGAACAATTTAGAAAAGTTGTTGAACAAATGTTGTTCAGAATGGTTGATAGAACACGTGGTTAAAGGGATGTAAATGTTTACAGATACACCCTGTATATCCACCAATCATATTCATAGGTGCACATAGCTTAGTACTAGTGGAAACAGATTTAACCAAGATATGTTTTATATGGAAAGATGCGGCCTATGGAATGTGTGCTATAGATGTGTGCTATGGATGTGTGCTATAGATGCCTGCTATGGGCCATTGCTGATTGGTGAAGCTATGTGTACTATTGATACATAGCATAGCTCGAGATGCGCATCTTTATCGCATAGCTACTTTGAGGCGTCGCATCTTCGTAGCGCATCTTTCTCGCACAGCTAAATAACTTAGTATTGGTGGTCACATATTTTCGTTGCGTAGATTTCACATCTTAGCAGCATAGCTGCATGGCGCATCGCAGGTGGAATAGCAGCCTAAGATCCAAAAATAATGACGCAGCCATAGATGGCGATATACTTAAATTTTATAACGTATACAATCTATATTTTGTCAAAAACAAACACTATGAAAAGCAAGTCTTCCTCAGCTAAGTGGCTGCACCCAAATACATCGGCATTTCTCGCGTCAGCTTATTGCCCCAGGAACCTTAAGTGCTCTACGTAGCATCTTTAATGTCAAAATATGGAAACTAAAGCAGCTACATTGTGAAACATTATTGGAAACAAAATATAACAATATGTTTTATAATATTAGTCACTAAAGCTTTATAAAAGAAGGTATAAAACTTGAAGAAAAACTAGAGACACTTTAGGATTATAAAACATTTATTGACAGAAAAATGTGGTAGCCATCAGGAATTTCTGTTAAGTTACAAAATGCGATCATTATGAGAAAAAATAATGCACTATCATAAACAGCATATAGTTAACTTTAATTTAAGATTTGTAAACTTTGTGCAATGAGTTTAGTTTTGGATAGGGATAAGATTGTAGACGTCGTCACAGCAAAGTCGACACATTTCTATTAGATAAACCTACTTCTTGAAAAAAAAGTATGTGTAAATTGAACAGACGTAATATTCCTAGATCTGTTTACAGAATCGCAATATTATATCCATGACATTGATGGATACTTCTGCTCTCCTTGATATTACCTTCAATATCAAGGTTGGGGTCATTCTTTTATATATCTAATCTTAGATATCGTTTGATGACCCTTGCAAACATGACCTTTCCTTATTGATTAAGGACAATTATGAGATATTTTCAAAAAAAATACCTCAATTGATATTCAAAAGAAAGTATTGAAAATTGGAGACTCAAAAAAGATATTTTTTTTCAACAAATAACTATAATTGCCTAAATTACTAAAAGTAACCAATTATTATAAATGCCTCGAAATGGTTTTCCATTTAGGGCATATTGTTTGTAGGTAATTATTTTTTGGACACTAAACACCAAATATATACCACCATAATTGTTTCCCTAAGCGATAAATTGTACAAATTGTAGCGTGTACTAGTTAGACCTAATTGAATTATTAATACAAAGTTGATGAATTCCGGGTACAGATACAACAGAACAAAAATAATACAGAAATTAATTATTACACCTAGACACTGAACAAATACAAATGTTCATCGCATGAAAGTTTGTCCAGGGTGGGGATCGGACTCACGACCTTTTGGATTTGAGATGGGGCCACTACCAAATACGCCAACGGGCCAGTCAAATTATTAATCCTCATTTGTTGTATGTTTTTATTCTTACACCTATTGAAGACTAAAATGAAACTATAGACTTCCGTTTACACCAATTGTGTTCGTGAAACACCCCCCGAAGAATACACTGACAATGCCACAGTCCAATTGAGGGCAGTGCGGAATTGGAATAAATGTTGCAGACGAGCCCAAGCATCACCTGATGGTAAGCGATTACAGCCGTCCATGGACACCTGCAACACCAGTGGTGTTCACCTCACTCACGCAGCGAAACACAGCGCATTCGCTGCTTCAGACGTGGTATCACACATTCATTGCCGAAGCGTGGCTCTCCCACTGTTTGAAGAACCTTAACACTCTTATAGTGAACTTAATAGTTTGTACTGTTATGTTATGTGTTTCGTGTGTGTGTGTTGTGTGTTCACGTAGTTCTTCAGGAATATTCTGGAGGAAGCTTATTCTAAAGCCGGAGCGTTCGCGGGACATAATTTATATTTCTGAGGTTTTAGGCGACTGGGTACTTCAAAACTGGGACCACGGTATCAGCCCCTGATTAGTTTTTATTTATCTATTTTGCCAGCTCTGGAACTGCACCGTATGGGACTGACTGACTGCCAGATATTCGGCGATTCTTCACTATATTTAGATCTTGCTGACATTGATATCTCCCCCTACGCGTGCCCTATACTCGTAGTCCCACGGCCACTGTACGACAGCCGGAATTTTTTGTATCAATATTATGTATTTTGTAGACTCGTTTATAATATTTTGTGACGGGATCTTCATCAACTTTACCATAATATGGCAGATAAATATTATCTTCACTGCCATGACTCTACACTATGGCTCTACCAGCGATAGCGGTCTTTGTCTTTACATCTCCTCTTTGTAGAGTCTCGCACTGTCCGCAATAATTATCCTTTTATAAGCAGCGATATGGAAAACCTTTGTGCTGGAGATTGTAAAATTTTGAATGTGTTTTAGGGTACGGCGTCCCGTGAATATATTTTTAACTTTCCTTGTTGCATGGTAATTGGGGAGTCGTGAGTGTTTTTCTGATAGACAATGCTTTAGACTTTGCACAATGTTATGCTGGAAGCGTTTTGGTCAGTTTTAGCTGTAACTGAAATAGGTATTTTTGAAATTAGGGTTGATGATCTAAAATATAATTCATATTGACATTCTTTCGATGTGTTTGTGTATGTATGTGTTGGTGTATGTGAGCGTGTGTGTATGTGTGTTTGTGAATGAGTGTGTGTAAGTGTGTGTGTGTGTGTGTGTATGTGTGAGTGTGTGTGTGTGTGTGTGTTGTTATGTGGGTGTAAGCATATTGCTGCATTCATGACATTGGTAATAGTAGATATTTATATGATACAAGACTGTTATTATTTTTAGCATCTTTATATCATAACTTTCTTCGTGAAATAAATCTTCACTTTTAACTAGAATTAATTTTCACGCTCACGGTATACAACTTCAACAACGGAACCCATCTTTGAAAGGCAAAGTCTACACTTTACCGATTCTCGGCAGAAATTATTTTCGTTTTAAACTTAATTATAAGGAACTAATGCCCCGTGAAGTTCGCTGAGAACTTCTTAGTAGAAATAAGACGCCATTTTCTTTTGTGAACTAATTTAGCACTTTGTGATACATCGTGATTTTTAATACCCGAGAAATTTTCCGCGCGGCGCTACTATTGACATTTTTCCTTTCAGAAACCTAAACATTTTTATAGATTAGCTTTCGGCGTTGAGGGAAAACTTCATTAGGATCATAGGTGGCAGACGAGCAGACGGGTGACGAGCACCTGATGGTAAGCGCCCATGTTGACATCCACTATTAGCGTGGGCTACGTCTGAATCGGTCGCATTGAATGCCAGGGTAGTTTAGACAATGATTTATGATTTGAGGAGTCCGCGAATATAATGAAGCGACTGTCGCCTGACCTTCGCAAACAACTAACATAAGATCAACTATATGACACACAGGTTACACGTTTCAGAAACAATTCAAAACGTTAGCTTTACTCACGATGTTTCTCCTCATCATCATCATCATTTCTGCCAATAGACTTCCACTGCTGGACAAAAGCGGACGCTATTGGGGGACCCCAATGTTCTCCACACAGTTTGATCGAGCAACCCACATCCAAGGGACTCCCACGACCTTTACTTGATCTCTTATTTGGGAGGCCTGTCACGGCTGCGACCTCCTGTACGCAGCCTCCACTCGAGGACCTTTTCACCCCAACGGCCGTCTGTTCTTCTCACAATGTGCCCTGCCAATTGCCACTTGAGCCACGCAGTACTTTGGGCTATGTCTGCGACCTTAGATCTTCTGCGTATCTGACACGATCACGTAAGGAGATTCCGAGCATAGCCCTCTCCATTGCCCTCTGAGTGTCTTTGAGCCTTCTTAAGCGGCACATTGTGAGAGGCCACATTTCGGCAAAAAAAAAGTATTTCCTATCCGCTGAGTAAATAGTAGAAATGGTTGAAAACTCTTAAGGTGCATGTTCGAACCATGAAGTAGGTATGTACGAGTATATGTATGGAAGAGGCGTTCTTATCCGATGAGCTTGAAATTTCTTCACAAGTACAGTACATTAATTAAGGACACTAACAAGCATAAAATACTCAACGCAATCCGGAAACGTCGCGCCCGTAAATCGGAATGTGTTCCCGAAAAACAAGCAAAATTATCTAGGATTAGTCCCGAGGGAAGTCAAGATAAATAGTACAACAAGACTGGAGTGACTGCGGAAAATAGCACATTCATTTTATGTTAAATAAGAAATCTTCCTATCGGTTTTCGACTATGGCGGCCAATTTTAACGAGATTGCTACTATAATAAATAATTAAATTCACACAACATCACTTACATTGACCTGAATCCGTTCAGACAAAAGAGGTTCACAAATTTAATTGTGGGAGAGCCACGCTTTGGCATGAATGAGCCGGCTCGACCGGAGTGATACCACTGCCTCACAAAAAACCGGCGTGAAGCAGCCCCTGTGCTGTGTTTCGCCAAGTGAGTGAGGGTACCGGAGGCCCACCCGAGGAGGGGAAGGGGATTAAAGGTTGGCAGCGCACGTGTAACTCCACTGGTGTTGCAAGTGTCCATGGGCGGCGGCAATGGCTTACCATCAGGTGATCCGCCTGCTCGTTTGCTACCTATCACATTAAAAAATAAAACCAAATATAATACTTACTTTAATGCATTTATATTACACACTATTACACACCCAGACACACCCAGACACTAAACAAACACAAGTATTCATAACACGAATATTTGTCCAGGGTGGGGATCGAACTCACGACCTTTGGCGCATAAGGCAGGGTCACCACTAAACGCGCCATCCGGCTAGCCACTATGTACCTTATTCTTGAGTTTCCAATATTTCTGGTCTGTTGCAAGGGCCGTGGTCACGGTGTAACTGAAGTTTCTTGCGGGTAAAGGGCCATCCATTAATCAAGTGATGCCCGAAGGGGGAGGGGAGTTTAAAAGAGGATAGAACGTCTATTTATATAAGAAGACTTAATACTTTTAATTTTAGAATATAAAAATACACAGAAGGTTGACTCAAGGTTTATGGCTAGGCTATGACTTAGGGACCTTCGAGAGAAGAGCGTACTCCTTAAAAAGGCCGGCAGCGCATCAGCGACTTCTCTGATCTCGCAGATGTTGGTACCAGCAGGTGGTAACCTACTGGTAAGTAATTTCCAATCATACGCTTGCTCGTTAGCCGCCTCTAGTATAATACTATATTTCTGTTCATACTGCAAATAGTATGCGAGCGAGAAGTGGATAGATTCGCCGCCATTTCTGATCCCACTCTTTATCCGCACGGATAGTAGGTGCATTGGCTGACTTGCGTCCATGGTACTCACTCAGCTGGTCCCACTGAAAACCAGCGTTACGGCCTTTGGTCGTGACATAAGCTGAGTGAGGGCCATTTATGCTGGATGCCCCAACACAGCACAGCATAATGTTGCTTAAAACACGGCACTGCTGGCCAATGGGGAATGACAGTTTTTTTTTTGGTTTAAATTTATTTTTACTAGTGTTTGTATTTTCTTGTGTTGTGTTGTGTCTGTAGCTGTAATATGTGTTGTAGTGTCCAAATCAATTTATGTATTTTCTTTCTTTCTCTTTTAAAACAATTGAAAAAGGAAAATCTGTCCACTTCCCATGACGAACGCCCTTTTTCAAATCTACCTTTCCCTTCCATACATAATATTACCATGAACTCTTGATGAACAGCTAATTAAAGCAAGGCGCAGTTTAAAAGCAGTCTGAAAACAAGTTGGTAGTTCGCCCCAGTTTATGACGAGTTCAGAAAACGATGTTAGGGACAAATTCGGTGTTTGTTTAGGGAAAAGGGTGTTTTATTGATGCGTTGTTATAGCCAAGGTTAGAAGGATTAATTACAAGTAAAGTTGATTAAATTTTAAAACTACCCTTGACCATCTATACTTTATACATCATACTTATGAAAATGGACCAACGTCCCATTTTTTTTTTATGTGATAGGTAGCAGACGAGCAGGCGGATCACCTGATGGTAAGCAATACCGCCGCTCATAGACATCTGCAACAGAAGTGCGCTACCAACCATTTATCCCCTTCCCCCCGGGTAGGCCTCCGGTACCCTCACTCACTCGGCGAAACACAGCACGGGGGCTGCTTCACGCCGGTTTTCTGTGAGGCAGTGGTATCACTCCGGTCGAGCCGGCCCATTCATGCCGAAGCGTGCCTCTCCCACAGTTATCACACACACAGTCACAGTTTATCTAGTGGTTTAAGTACCGGTCCATGATCTCGGGGTCCCGGGTCGAGCAAAAGTATGTATCGAATTTTTCGAACAAAGCCCGGGTTTGTGATCACCAATCCGCATTAGCCAAGTATGGTGATTAAGCCTAATCCCATAATAGTAGTGATAACTTGATTTCTATGATGGAGGCCTTTGCCCTGCAGTGAGACAGTATACATATAGGCTGATATTTTACTTTATGAACATCCATCCTTATGCCATACCATACCATATATCTGATATGGTATGGTATATAGATCTCTTTATTACTGGGTTTAAACTCTGACTGCCTTGGTGGCGCAGTAGGTAATGGGCCGCACTATAAAGCGACGGCTATGCTTGGGGGTCCTAGGTTCGATCCTAGTTTCGAGTCGGGATAAAAAATTGCGTCTGAGTTTTCCTATTCAGAAATTCTAAGTGTCAGCCCGAAGTCTGGAAATTGGCGGTCTTGTATCCGCATTCCTCGGAAAGCAAATACTAAAAGCTCCTACAATGTTCTTGCTTTATTCGAGTAATCGTATAAAAAACCCACTAACATACAATTTTAAGCTCACACTCCGCATTAGCATAAAGATTGCTTACGATTTTTCCTCAAAAATACGCGAAAAAGTAGTTAAATTTTAACGCCATTATTTAAATTTGGCTATTAAAACTTTATGAGCTTTAAAAAGATAGGAAAAATTGTTACGTCAAGAATAAAAGGGGTTGATTAAATTTTTAAGCTCGGCCTGGATTACGTGATTTGTTCTCTGGTATTAATTTGGACTGTTTAAAATAATGAATAGAGCGGTAAAAGAGATTTTCGGTATAATTTTGTGTTTTCAAAAGAAAAATGGTAGCCCTAGAACGATGGTTCTAAAATGGGAAAAATTAGGATGAGATAAATTAAGGAGCAGGACCTAACTGTTGGAGCACTAAATAATTACACTTAGGTAGACGTACCGCCACTCGGCAAACGGAGTGTTGGACGCCCTGCTACAAGATGGGATGACGACAATTCGAAGGCTGGCGGGAGTGAGCTGGATGAGAGTGGCCGAAAAATCGGGAGCGGTGGCGTGCATTGGGGGAGACCTATGTCCAGCTGTGGACGAGCGGTGGGTGTCTGATGATGATGATGACCTAACTGGTGTGGGGCTGAATGGAACTAGTAATGGAAGAAGTCGATCGGAGCTTTCAAGGGTCACAGTCATCATTGAATGTGCATGGGTTGCACCTCACTTGTGTTATCTGCTTCCACCGGTGCCTATTCATGGCGTATCTGACAACATTTTTATGTGTTAGGTAACAGGCGAGCAGGTGGATCACCTGATGGTAAGCAATTGCCGCCGCTCATGGAGACTTTCAACACAGTGGAGTCACAAGTGCGCTGCCAACCTTTTATCCCCCTCTCCCGGGTGGGACTCCGGTACCCTCACTCACTCGGCGAAACACAGAATCAGTCCAAAACTATTGCTCTGTCTCTTTCAAAAGCATCACAATGAAAGAGACATAGCAATAGTTTTCGGTAGCGAGGATAGTATTTCAACTCAGTAAGGTCACAGATCTATAAATAGTATCGGGCGTTTAACTATCGATAGTATCGATACTTTTGACACGAGGTAACATTGTCGATTCTATGCTAGTAGCACAAAATATTTGAATTTGAATTACACACAGAAGGTAGACTCAGCCTGATTTTGAATTTAGAAGAGTTCGTTGACATATGCTAGGGTTGTTGCCCGGCATGAGTACATAAGCGCGCGGCCTCTACCATAGACCTCGACAGTTTGACAATCGTATGTCATAAGTTAGGATTAATGTGGTCGAAAAGGCGTATTTCCCCGTTAGTGCGCATGCGTGAGTACATGGCATATTTTTAGCTCTTAGTCAGCCTTCAAGGATCACAGTCATCATTGAATAAAATAAATAATAATAATAAATTCTCAGAACATCTCATACATTGACCTGACTCCGTACTAAGTAGCTTAAATGCACTGTGTGTGAATGTGGATAGGTTGCACCTCACTTGTGTTATCTGCCTCCACCCGGTGCCTACTCATGGCGTCTCTGACGACATTTTTTTCAGGTAACAGGCGAGCAGGTGGATCACCTGATGGTAAGCAATTGCCGCCGCCCATGGACACCTGCAACATTAGTGGAGTCACAAGTGCGCTGCCAACCTTTTATCCCCCTCTCCCGGGTGGGACTCCGGTACCCTCACTCACTCGGCGAAACACAGAATCAGTTCAAAACTATTGCTCTGTCTCTTTCAAATGAATCACAATGAAAGAGACAAAGCGATAGTTTTCAGTAGCGAGGATAGTATTTCAACTCTAGTAAGGTCACAGATCTATAAATAGTATCGGGCGTTTAACTATCCATAGTATCGATACTTTTGACACGAGGTAACATTGTCGATTCTATGCTAGTAGCACAAAATATTTGAATTTGAATTACACACAGAAGGTAGACTCAGCCTGATTTTGAATTTAGAAGAGTTCGTTGACATATGCTAGGGTTGTTGCCCGGCATGAGTACATAAGCGCGCGGCCTCTACCATAGACCTCGACAGTTTGACAATCGTATGTCATAAGTTAGGATTAATGTGGCCGAAAAGGCGTTTTTGCCCGTAGTTGCGCATGCGTGAGTACATGGCATATTTTTAGCTCTTAGTCAGCCTTCAAGGATCACAGTCATCATTGAATAAAATAATAATAATAAATTCTCAGAACATCTCATACATTGACCTGACTCCGTACTAAGTAGCTTAAATGCACTGTGTGTGAATGTGGATAGGTTGCACCTCACTTGTGTTATCTGCCTCCACCCGGTGCCTATTCATAGCGTCTCTGACGACATTTTTTTTTATGTGTTAGGTAACAGGCGAGCAGGTGGATCACCTGATGGTAAGCAATTGCCGCCGCCCATGGACACCTGCAACATTAGTGGAGTCACAAGTGCGCTGCCAACCTTTTATCCCCCTCTCCCGGGTGGGACTCCGGTACCCTCACTCACTCGACGAAACACAGAATCAGTCCAAAACTATTGCTCTGTCTCTTTCAAATGCATCACAATGAAAGACACAAAGCGATAGTTTTCAGTAGCGAGGATAGTATTTCAAACTCATAGTAAGGTCACAGATCTATAAATAGTATCGGGCGTTTAACTATCCATAGTATCGATACTTTTGACACGAGGTAACATTGTCGATTCTATGCTAGTAGCACAAAATATTTGAATTTGAATTACACACAGAAGGTAGACTCAGCCTGATTTTGAATTAAGAAGAGTTCGTTGACATAATTATGCTAGGGTTGTTGCCCGGCATGAGTACATAAGCGCGCGGCCTCTACCACAGACCTCGACAGTTCGACAATCTTATGCCATAGGCTAGGATTATGTGTCGAAAAGGCGTATTTCCCCGTTAGTGCGCATGCAGTGAGTACATGACACGTTTTTAGCTCTTAGTGGGCAGCCTACTTTCTGTGTGTAATTATTTTGTGCTAGTAGGCTATCAATAGCTAAAACAAGTTCGATGTCTATCTATGTTGTAGTTCCTATTACTGCGTTCATGTAATTCATTTATAATTCATTCATAGACTCAAAATACTGCATGCAAACCCAATGTAACCTCATTTTGGAATTTAATATCCAATGTATGAATAAAGTCTTCTGGGACGAAATTAGAAATGTATTTGCGATATGAGCAAAACATGAATACTGAATGCGTTTCTGTACGGATGTATTTCAGCCATCGATCAATTATGCAAACGAGCTCGTGGAATGCAACATTATTATGCAATGTATATGCATTCTCGTAGTAATCAAACATATAAATTTGAGCCTTGGTTTACAGCGTTTTTTTGTTCAATCAATAATTTCATTGTCAATAATCCACTGCTGGACATAGGCCTCCCCCAATGTTCTCCACGTTAACGTAGTGCACGTACGTTTCGGTAATCGAAGTGTTGGACGCCCTGCGATCAACATGGGATGATGACATTCGAAGGCTGGCTGGAGTGAGCTGGATGAGAGTGGCCAAAAATCGGGAGCGGTGGCGTGCATTAGAGGAGACCTATGTTCAGCAGTGGACGAGCGTGGGTTGCTGATGAATGTTCTCCACACAGATCGATTCTGTGCCACCAGCATCCAAGGAATTCCGGCGACCTTCACGAAATCGTCGGTCTACCTTGTAGAGGGCTACGGCTGCGACTTCCTGTACACGGCCTCCACTCAAGGACCTTTTCATCCCAACGGCCGTCTGTTCTCTTTGCTATGTGCCCTGCTCATTGCCACTTGCGCTACACAATTCTTTGGGTTAATAGCGACATACATCTCCTGTGGATCTCATATTTTTTGACACAATCATGCAGGAATATTCTGAGCATAGGTCTTTCCATTGCCCTCTGATTTTTTTTATTCGTCATATAAATTGAACAAGACACGTGACCGACGTAGTACTGAAACAAATATTGTTAATGCGAATTTCCAAAAGTCATAGAACAAAATGTTGTTCAGAATGACTGGTAGAAGACATGGTTAAGGGGATCTTCACAGATACACGCTGAATAAATTTATCTTTTGCTTTTTAATTGGTATTTAATTTTGGTGAAACGACCGAAAACCGAGTAGAATACTTCAATTTGATTTAGAATTATGTAAACGAATGATAATGCAATCAAATAGATACATTGCATTGCCCACAAATACCACATTTCAAATTTAATTTCGGCATCTCGTCCCATATATGGAACGCTGTGCTAACGCGGCCTCTCGCAACAAAAGGGATAAATAATAAACATTCCTAAACTGGAATTCCTAGACCCCAGACCAGGGCAAAACAAAAAGCTTTAGGTAACTAATTTAATCCCATTCTCGAGCACAAAACGTCCCGCAGAAAATTAACGCTGACCCAAATTTGTCTTCACCCTTCGCCCAGTGTCCCGCAAATGTCCCTCAGTTGAGATAATCGTACCTTTTTATACTTCATTTGATTTATGCCTTCTTTGGATCCATTATTTAATGTTTTAAACGTTCACGCTTGATAGAGTCTTGTGTAAAAATCTTTTGTGAAGTGACGAAGATTTCTTTTGATAGTTAAATGGAAGATGACTGCATTGCTTTTATACTGCGCAAAAGCACTTTGGTTTTATTTTCTATCCAAGTAACTACGAAGGAAAGTTGACAAAAAGACCTGTGCATTTCCTGTACAGAGAGTTCCTTCGGTCGTGTCACACTGGTGTCCTATCTTAATATACAAAATGCACTTGTGTCTGCTCACATACTCGTGCACTATAAGTAAATGTCTTGCGTCGAATTATTGGTAAGGAAAACATTATTACTATGTATGATAGATGACCGAGGGCAATGGATGAGTGATGCTAGCTCAGTGGATAATGTCCACCTTCCATACGGGGGACGTAGTTCGAACCCGGGCGGTCCGATTTTTCAAACATATGTCTGTCAGATGTCACTTGTCTTGTCACTGTGACATAACCAACTAATTTGTAGTGTTAAACGAATCAGAGCGTGATCTTAAGTTTATAGTCAACCTTGAGGTAATAATTTAGGAAATGACCTTTATCATGCATCCAGAAAGTCTAGAAAACGGAATTTTAGGGATTATAAAGATTCCCAGTTTCACAAGCAAAATGTTTTACCATAACTAGACATCTGCTGATCGGTTTATACAACACATAATGGAGAGAGAGACAAAGACGCCGATGGCTCGGCCATGTTAAAAGAATTGTATCAGATCAGGACGCCAAGAGGGCATATCTTGGGCAACCTACTGGTCGTCTGGTCCTAGTGGCAAACCCACGCTATCGCTGGCGGGATTGTATGTGCGAACGGACCTGCAAGAACTGGAAGCATGAGATTGGTGACAAGCTACACAAGACCGAGACAAATGGCGACATCTCGTATCGGAGCCCAAGATTCATTTTGAGTCGTTGAGCCATCAGAGTAAGTATAACCTATGACGTAAGCAGCTGTGGCGCCATTAATTAATTTCACGACTTTATTGACACATAAAACATAAAAAGAACATAGTAGCAGAGCACCCCAGTATGTTCTGCCTCGAAACGTTTATTCACCCCCACAATATGGGCGTACTAATGAATTGATGAATTGCTGCAAAAATAAGCTAATTACAGGCCCGATGTAAATATGATTTATTGTTTGACACAAAGTGCGGAATAGCAGTAAGTTTGTAAGTAAAAACTATGTTTTTTATGTAATAGGTGGCAGACGAGGAGTTGGATCACCTGATGGTAAGCGATTGCCGTCAGATCATGATCGCCATAGACACCTGTAACACCACTAGAGTCATGAGTGCGCTAACAACCTTTAACCCCCTTTCCAATTGGGCCTCCGGTACCCTCAAGACGAAACACAGCTTCGAGCTATAGAAGATGATGTATTCGCAGATATTGATGATACCGATGGTATCGATATCCTGAATAGTTTTTGAGGTCCAGAAACACTAATTCTAAATTGTTGTAATTGGTTGTGACTTAGGGACCTTCAAAATGAGCGTACTCATCACTATAAAACTAGCATCCAGCGACTCTTTCGTCCTCGCACGTACAGTAACTATAATAATAGTCAATAGCTGTCAATAGTCTTCACGGGCCCCCGAGGCCAAGGTGGCCCCGGGTCCAAGATACGAAGACCTTACAAATAATCCAACATTTTTTATAAAATCGGACATACCTATGCGAAGAATTGGCCACGGGCCTCTGATGGTGTAGTTAAGCCACTGATGTAGACATCGGTGATTTGCCATTAGCTTATGATAGGTGGCAAACGAGCAGACCAATCACCTGATGGTAAGCGATTGCCCGCCGCCCATAGACACCTGTAGCACCAGTAGAGCCATTCCTTCGTGCTTGCGTCATTTCCAGAACAATAAAAAAGTTTAAGATAAATAAAATACATTACCTCGTAGTACTTTAATCTCCATTCATTATATCTGCAATTTTTCACACTTCATCGTCGATCATGTTACTGGTCCTTTGGGTGCTGTGGCTCGAAACTCTATAAGCTACGTAATGAGAAAAAATATTTTTATTACCATTTTTATTGCTCGGCGCAGGCACGCAATTAGAACTACTAAATGCTGACACGGATTTCTGAATCCATATTTTCGTATTATTGAACTTAGGTGGTTGTGGTAACAGAGGTTATTATAGACCTTCAGGAACTGAGTATAAACCATGAATCTATAGTTTTGTATTTGGACTTAGCTAGTTGTAGTAGCATTGAGGGCTTTGGAAGTATAACCAAAGATTAGACTATTACCGGAATAATCAGATACTTACATTTTTTTATTCTGTATTCTTCTCCTTCACTTAATTTTAATTATTTATTGTAAGTCTAGGAGCGTTCGTTTCCGAGTAAACACTGCGACCAAATCAATCTATCGTGTCCTCCGCTCCCTCTAGCGATCGTCTCCTAGGCCCACGGACATTATGAACCGTGTGATAGCCTTGGGAGCGATAGCCTTAACATTCTCCGGGCTGATGTGGTAGCTGCTCAGGGTTCGGCTTCTTGTGGGCCCGACGGCATCGCAATGACAGAGAATGTGCATGGGTGTCTCGTCCTCTGTTTTACAAAATCAGCAGGTAGACTCCACGGTCAGTCAGATTCACTTGATTACTTCAAATCAAATCAAATCATTTTGTGAAACACAGGTAAAGGGATGTTTACTTGATTGAGTGAATCAAAAAATTACCCTTCGCTAGCCACTGTGAAACGAAAAAGTGCTGAAGTTAACTTACCCTGTGGACGGTTCATCACCATCATCAATTCAGCCAATAGACGTCCACTGCTGGACATAGGCCTACCCCAGCGTTCTCCTGTTGTCATGTTGAACATGAATGGACTGGCTCAACCGGAGTGATACCACGGCCTAACAGAAGACCAGCGTAAAGCAGCGGCTGCGCTGTGTTTTGTAGAGCGAGTGAGCGAGGCCCAATTGGAGAGAAAAGGGGGTTTAAAAGTTGGCAGCACACTTGGGACCCTACTAGATGCGGGTGTCTATGGGCGTCGGCAATGCTTACCATCAGGTGATCCGACTGCTCGTCTGAAAAAAAACACGCAATCAGAAACTGAAAAATACTTACTTACCTACTTACCAAGCTGGCTCAACGATCCAAAGTGGGTCTTGGCCTCCGACGTCAAAGTTCGCCATTTTTTGCGGTCCTGTGCCAATTCCGCCCAATCGTGCAGTCATTAGACCAATCTTAATGTATGGGTGTGAAACTTGGACACTAACACTGAAGGAGGAAAACCAACTGCTGGTGATGGAACGGAAGATATTCCGAAAGATTCTGGGACCAACTAAAGGAGAAGATGGGTGCTGGAGGCACAGGATTAACCGTGAGATCGAAGACCTGATAGCCGAGCCGAACATCATCGGGGAAATAACAGCATCCCGACTACGCTGGCTCGGACACGTGGAGAGAATGGGAGAGGATCGAGCAGCCAAAAGAGCCTATCTGGGACGACCAACGGGGCGACGTCGTGGGTCGTCCGAGATACCGTTGGAGGGACGAAGTCGCCAAGGAAACTGAAAAATTACACTTCATATTTTTCTAGCTGCTCTTGTTGTTAGGAACTTTACAATGCGAGAGAGCACTTTATAAACTCATTATTGTGAAAGCCAATTAGGTAAAACACTCAAGTAATATTCGTTTGAACAAGGTCTCGTTACAGAAAAGTTTTTGTTTTTTAAAGAAAACCAATTAACTAAATAGCTAAATTACATAGTGTTTTCGTTAGAAAAATAAACCTTAAATGTTAGTAATTGAAGTTAAATGGTACTAAGTCTTGTTGTACTTGGAATGATTTTAATATTTGTTTTTGTTAGACTAGCGTTGTTTACGAAGTTTTTTTTGGAATTTTTCCACGAAATTTTTCAACTGAACGATTAATTATTGTAGGTTAGGTACCTATTAGTTCATTTCTACTACTTAGGCACCATGTTTTCTTCCGTGACATTACAAATGCTTAGTTCAAGTCACGGGAGATAGAAGATTGGCAGATGCTTCGTCTAGAAAAATTCCATTGCAATCTACCGGGGACTTAGGACACTTTTACAGGCTTGGCAGCGCACTTGTGACTCCCCCAGTTTTGCTTTACAGGTGATCCATCTGCCCGTCTGCCACTATCATAATAATAATAAAAAACTGGGACTTAGTTTTATTTTTTTTAGTAACTACTATTCGTTCAATAATTGATTTTCTTCATCTTAACTTTCAAAGATTTGAATCTTTCACTTTATCTTTTTTTTGTCAAAAAAAAAACAGGCAATCAAATGAAAACAAAATTATAAAATTTCAAATCGTATTTATTAATATTCCATCATTCCCTTTCTCTCGGCACATTCACTCCAATTGGTCCTCCCAACATTCTCTCGTAACGTGACCATTTAGTAAATATAATATAATTATTCCCCTTTACATAATTAATTTACCTAATATTTACATTTATACATTCCAAACAATATTATATTTTATACTTTGAAATAGTAATCATAGATGTGAACAAACAGCCTTAATTTTATATTTAATCATCATTTGACGGCCTCGATGGCGCAGTGGCAAAGGTGTTCGCCCGAAGCGCGAAAGATCCCGGGTTCGATTCCCGGTCTAGTCAATTTAGGAAACTACATTTTCTAAGTTGTCTTGGGTCTGGGTGTTTTGGATTGACGCCCCAGTTAATTATCGTCACCTGGTACTCATAGTACAGAGGTTGTCCTAGTTTGAGACCAGGTTGATTGGTGTGATTGTCTGGCGCATTTATTTATTTATTTTAGCCAGTAATCGTCTACTGCTGGACACAAAGGACTTAAGGGCAATTCGTCCTAAAAGAACTCGTCCCAGAAATTCGAGATTTTTTGCAGTTTACTATTCTAGCCTAACATCACCAATATTTTTTTTGTTTAGTGGATTTTAGTAAATATTATCAACACAAAAATATTGGTTAGGTTAGGTTAGAACAGCAAAAAAAAAACTCGTGAAATTCTGGGACGAGTTTTTTGGGACCCCCAATATTCTGCCATTCCTCCAAAATTTACATAACTGATTTTGATGTCACAATCGTCAACGAATTTTTTTATAGAAGATACTTTTCGTATTAATCTGAATTCTAAACTTTAATTCAGAATCTTAAATTCTTGGGTTCTTTAAAACCCTAAGAAGAAAATACGTGAGGGAAAACCAGACGTGATAACCCGACCCTCTGCAATGAGGATCACGATCTGATGAGGATACAATTAAAGTATTGTTCACATCTAAGATTATCAACAGATTTCTTTGAAGTTTTAAATATTTCCTATCATAAAGTTTTGCTACTTGTCGATGCAAGAAAAATTCAACTATTAGTATTTTATACAAATCAACTATTCATTTATATACAGTACTGTATAATAAAACTGTCTATATTGTTTCAATGTTATATAACACAAAGCATTATTGAAGATTATTATAATCAATGCAATTTATTATTATTCTTATAAGCACCAATATTTGAATTCTATTATATAAATTTACATATTAAGTAAGAGTTTCAACAATGTTAAAGTTTAAATGAAAATTTTTACTATTGATAAAAATTGGAATAAAATTATTTAAGGTGTCATCTAACATTAAATAAAATTTAATAATTGTTTTTTTTTCAACAAGTAAAATTAACTGGTTGATCCATTAGGATTCTCATATACTTACTCGTAAAACATCCTTTCATCATTATTTATCTCTCGAGATAAATTTATTAACGTTTACAATAATATGTAACATTAAATAAAAAATATTAGATACTCAACCTAAAATTAAATAAATATGGATAGAACATTAAAAACTTAACGTATGTAAAATATAATGTTATACAGGATGGTCCATGTACAGAACACCATTTTTTTATGGATCTCAATGACGTTCGTCTAAAACAATCCCTTATAGGTTGTGCGATTCACTGTAGTTTTCGTCTAAAAATGATTTTGTGGTAGTTAATTAAGTACAACCGTAAAATATTTTTCTTCATATCTTTTTGAAACTTTTTCATTTAAAAATTCATGAAAAAAAAACAAAAAGGCTTTTCTTGTCTTTCTTTACACAAAAAACTACAAAAATCGCGCTATGTTATGTACATAGTTACATAATATCTGTAAGTAGTCATTGTGAAGCATCTAAAAAATATATTACTGTAAATGGGTCATACTGTATTTAAGGATGCATCAAAACCTGACAAACCAACCACGAATATAGCAATTACAGCAACCACTTCCGACTTTGTTCATTGTTGTCACTTGTCGTATTTGACATGTTTCATTTGTTACTTATTATAAACAATTATTATACTACTATTACTTGTAATAATTGTAGAAATGTCGTGCAAAGGATGTTTATAAAAAGTAACATATTATGTCAACTTGTCAATTGTATCAAACACGTCGCTGACATAATGTCACAAACGTTTGTACCATCAAGATAATCGTGGTGTATTGTCCCTTTTAATGCCCCTTTAGTAATAACATAGGTAAGTCTTAAAATGAATATATTGTTTTTACAGTTAATTGTCATTATTTGTCATGAATCTATAATTAATTTAGGTAAGTATTTAAATCTTATTATGGCTGAATCATTTAAATATTTAACTTATTTTTAAACATTATAAAACTTTTAACTGCTAGATGAAACTACCAAAACGTCTTCCTGAGCCAAAAATCATTGGTCTTAAATAGTCAAAATGTCAGTAAGGGATTCCTTTCTATTTTTAACTTTTTTGGCTCAGAAAGTGTTTTTGATTATTTATCTAGCATATTTAGGCCTGCTGTTCACAGAAATCTATGATAAGCTTTTATTAATTTAATATACAAAAAGATCATTCTAATAATTTTGATGCTAAGGAGAGCATTATAGAGCAATAATATAAGAGCAAAAAAATCCTTTCTTAAAAGAAAGCGATGGATTTTCAGATGTCCATTGGTAACTTTAACTTTATTAAAAGCTTTTTCATATAAAACATGTCACTTTATTTTTAGCCTGGCCTATTTTGTTGATTTTTGTTGCTAAAAATACTTGATATGATACAAATGTTAAAATAACTTAAGTAGTACTCGTATTAAAAAGACTAATATTTTATGTTGGATGCTAGCTTATATTGTAAGAGCTGCTCCATTACTTTCTGGAAACATGAGTTACTGAACAAGAATTTACTTAGGCAAATGATATGACCAGTAGGCCTAACATGCGCACTGCGACAAAATTTTGTCGACTCTCGTTCGTGCGAGCGCATTTTTCTATCCCGCTCATCGCTCACTCAGGTGAGCGAGAAGCAACTTGCGCCGATACAATACGAGTGTCGACAAAATTATCTCGTGGCGCGCATGTTAGCCCGGCAGATAACAATGTTGCTTCATGATACATTGCTGTGGACAACAGACCTATCAAAATTTAACTTATCCTATTCTAGCTTACACTTGCGTCGCATTCTCACCGGCCGCAAGAAACGGCTCTTTCACTTCACAGGAGGTCCTCTTCCTCGGCTTAGGAGGCGGCTTCGGAACCGTTTTTGTTCTACCTACAGTACCACTAACAACGTTCACACTGTACCCAACTCGCAAGTCCCTTGGGTTCTTCAGTAACGACTCACTTTCCGATAGCATCACCTTCAAAGGCCTTTGTTCTGATGTCTTTGGACGATGAGCGTTCATAGCCATCGCTTGGAGAGTCAGCAGCTGATTATGGATGTTTGGTGAACTCAAACTGTTCCTTGGTATAGTCGCGTGAGGAGTACCAGGGCGGGGGATGGTGCTGGCTCGATTTCTTCAGAGCCATCGTAGAAACCTGACCCCATTTTGCTGATGGGTCCTAAATCCATCTCACTTTTGTTCAAGCTGTAGTAATGGCCACCGTAGCTGAAGAATTTAGAATTAAAGTTATCAGTAATAAGGTATGACTCCATTAAGAGTTGAGAAGACTTGTGGCCGTAGACTGCTGTCTGGTACTTGCCTGGGTCTTCTAGGTAATGTAACATATCCAGCTTTTGAGCTGATCAATGGAATTGATCCTTGGAACGTTGGGGATTGGAATCTGGAGTAGATAGCCGGATTGATGACTGTGACTCCGTAACCTGGTGATTTCACTGGACTTTCTAAATTACTGTGACTTTGTCTCTCCTGACCTGATGTGCTTCCACCAGCAGGAGATATCTGAGTGGTCCCTCTGAGAGGAAATGAGAGGAGGTCTGGTGGGTAAGCTTGGTGGTCTGAGAGACGGTCCATCAGTAACGTCTCTTGGGACATCTTAGGTACTTCTACTTCTGGATGTCGGATGCTGTCTTCAGTAGATGCTGTGAACAAAATTAACATGTTACTTCTTAAATAAATGTTTATATTGTCGTATCTCTTGTATTGGCTGGGCCTTTTGGAAAGTTTTCGTGGGCACACGAATCCAAAACGAAGAGGCCTCTTTGAGATAAATGATAATAATATTAGGGATGTACGAGTATAAACTAGCAAATACTGTCTCTATCTGAACTGAAGAGATAACTTGGATACCTTTAAGGCAAGAGTGAACAGGCATCTCCTAGGCAAACGCGTGTCATCCTAGACCTCTTCGTCACTTTCCATCAGGTGCGATTGTGGTCAAGCGTTGGCCTATAGTCTAATAATAATAAAAAAAGATAAATCCACAGTTATGGTTCAAACGTGGCTTTTATAAAGGGCTAAGAGATTTAATTTATTAGTAAAAAAAAGATGGATGGGAAGTTATGAGCAGTAACCTGTCTTTAAAGGCTAGTTTACACATGCTAGTAAAAGTTTATAAAAACTGACCATTGGGGGAGGCCTATGTCTACCATAGGACATTTTTAAACTAAAATGATGATGACAGCACAATGATACGCCGAGTAATTGTTAACTGTCTAGCTAGCTGACCTCGCACTGTAAAACCAGTATTTAGTATTATTACTAATTCTCTACATTATCTTGATAGTAGTACCTTGACCCGTTTACTGCTCGTTACCTTATATTAACCCTCTCATTTGAAGTCACGACAACTTAGAACAAACTGTTATTTTAACCAAAACAGAATATAAATTTGAATATAAATTATTCCGTACGTCATTAGAGCTTTGTAAATTGTCTTTTCTATATCCTCGACAGTTTGCCTTCAATTTGACTACCATTCTAGTGTTTATGCTTAATTAACTTGCAAAACTACAGGGTGTATAAAACAATTCCTTTATGGAGACGGTCGAATTTGTTTCTGACATCCAATAAAGTTTTGGCAGGGAAATTATATTTCTCTTACAATCAGGTCAGAATGGCGAAACGGGGCTTCATTAAGTTTCATACTTCAACCACCAAGCACGCCAAGGTAGACCCGGGGTTGCGATGCGAGCGGTAAGATGTTCACTTACTTTATAACACGTAACAAAAATAAAGAGACTTATGACTCGCTTTTATTACGCTTTAAGATATTTTTTTGGCAAATATTTGTATTTTTGGTGTAACAATACCTATTTTTTTTGCAATTTATTCTGAGGTAAATAATGTATTAAAAAAATTGCAAATAGAATCAAACTTCAGTAATGGAAGGCACTGAGTATCGTTAACAAGGCGCAAGTGCGCCTTTTCGAGTGACTTCTTAGCCTTGTCGTTATTTACACATTCCTCTTTTTATAACTAGTATAAATACTTGCTACCTTGTTTTCTGCTTTCTTGCTTGAGTTGAATGCACAACAATCAACTGAATGCAACTTTTGGCGGCAGCCAGTTGACTGAGTAAAAAGGAAGCGTCTTGAGAGAAAGGTGCATAATATTGATTACATCGATATAATATCTAAGGGAAGGCCATAATAGGAGGCCCAGTTTTTAGGAGAGGGACAAGGTGAATACACTGCTTTGCGGGTTATTATCATCATCATCATCAGCCCGGTAGTACCCACTGCTGAGTATAGGCCTCCTTTCCTTTTCGCCAATGTAACTGCTCGAAGAATTTTTGGGTAGATGCGGAATTAGAACTTTTGTTCCAAACTTATATTTCTTATTTATCATATCGCTTCCTATGTAACCCCAGCCGTAAGCCGTTCTATTACAAATAGTTTAGACTTTAAAATATAGGAATTTCCCGGCAAGCCGCATAAATACTTCTGCCGTGCGCGCGAGCAAAGCGTTCTTACTCCCACGGGGAAATGAATCAATTATTCATAAAGTATAGTGAAGTCACGTGTAGGAACGTTCAAGATTTAATGGAGCATCCGTATGAATGTAAAGGATTATATTGTAAATAAAATAATAAAGAAAAACTCTCTTTCATCCTAGGCTATCTATCATGTAATAGACATTTATGATGTATTTTTTTTTTTAATTTCTTTGTTATGTTGAAGGTCTATTTTATATGCGAAGTTTTTATTGAATTTTTTTCTGGTTCAAGGCATCATGGCGGATTGCCTTATTTTGTAGTTTTATTTTAATTATGTATTAAAAACAATGTGTTCCAAGCTTCAAGATTAAGACATTAAAAATATAACTTCGTGATTTTTAAATAGGTACTGTCATAATGGCTATTACTTATTGCGTTCAAATAGAGTTTTTAGGTTGGCAGCGCACTTGTGTTGTGACTCTATTGGTGGTGCAGGTGTTTATGGGCGGCGGCAAACGCTTATCATCAGGTAATCCGTCTGTTCGTCTTCCACAAAAAAGTTATTAATAAAGCACTTTACAAGTGTAACCGAAGCTGAAACCAAATTTTTATTTTAACTGCAATAATTATATCAGCAGCCGTTTCGGTGGCCAGTTGCCATGCCACTTATTTACATTTTCCGAACGAAAATAAATCAATTTATCATAAAGTCAGTTATAACATTTTAAGCATCCTGTCAGCCTTAACGCCAGATCAAAGTGAACCGCAAATTTTAACAAGATACTATTTTCCTTCTGGGTTTCGCCAAAATATTTTACCACGCTGATAAAATTTTAATTGAATCGAATCTGTTTTTAGCTTTTGAGGAAATAAATTCAATGTAGGTCAAAGTTGGATTTGCGTTTATGTGTCGAATGGTTTGGTGATTCAAAAGCAATTTTGGCCTACTGTTCAAAGAGACTTTGCTTTGAGGAAACTTCAAAATTGTCACTTTCGTCTAATGCCTAATCCGGTTTTCATCCGGGGCAATTCAATTAAAGTCATTCATCCTGTAACAATGTAAATAAAAGATGAAAAAAAAAAGACTTTTGTTAAGGCTTGTACATGCGCTAACGCCCTTGAGGATATAGAGAGTATTCGCGCTCGCGTATATCAAAAAACAGAATATTATTAATAAAAAAAATTATAAACCCAGGAAACAAGTATTCCTCATCAGGGCCTGAAGTGTGCATTGTATTGTATTGTATATAAAAAAAAAACAGTCATCTGAACCGTTTACTTTCGTAGTTTATCCAATATTTTGCATAAAATCTATGTTTACGTTATATTTTTTTCCTAATGAACTATAAACATTGAATAAAAATCCTCGTCAGAAATTCAAGATCGAAATCCAGTCTATAACATTTATTTTTAGGTATCATTCTTAACGATTTACCGAGTTTAAACATACACAAAAGTGCCCAATCTGCGCATGTACAAGCCTTAACGAAATGAAACGAAAGACTCATGCATAACGAACGCTCTTTCCATATGGGGGTCGTGTTCAAATCGTAGGTCAATAGTGCCTTGCTAACTTTTTCCCTGAATTGGGTCACCAGTACCCTTACTCTAACTCACGCATAGCCTCCCTGAAACACAGCGCAGACTTCACGCCGGTTTTCTGTGAGGCCGTGGTAACACTCTGGTTAAGCCAGCCCATTCATGCCAGTGCCCTGTGGCTAGGGGCGTTAAAAATACTGCCAAGGTATTCCCGACCTGTCATATGAGGCGACTAATCGGGCTTTCGGAGTACCTGAGCATACCCACTACTGAGGTGTGCCTTGCTCAAGATGACGACTCCGTGAGGGAAAATCCTACTAGGTTTCCTGGTAGGTTGTGCATCTAGAAGGGCTGCATTGCGCCAAACAATTTGGCTTAAAGTGGCGAACGCGATTAGCAGTACGGTCCAGTCCCGACTGTGGGGTATCCGACCGCGATTGCGCTGAGATGGACACCCCAGGGGTTTTGGTTAAGGTTAGAGTCCCACACACCACCTTGTCCTCCACATGTGACAAGATGAAGGCAATGATGGTTTCCTCTGGGAAAAAAAGCCAGTCATGCCAAAGCGGCTCTCCCACAAAGATTATATCCTCGAAGCTTAATTTGAACCTGTTATTTATGCTAATCTAAATGGAAGCTGAGCGAAATCACAAATCCAAAGCGAGATATCGGCCCCAGCTTGAGAAATATAACCGTTAGGAACCAATGAAAACTTGGCTCTTGGCACAGTTTCCGTTACAAATCTAATGCTGCTGCTACTGATTTAGTAGATCAACGTTGTATACTAGTGATGCAGTTGCAGTTTTAGGGTTCCGTAGCCAAATGGCAAAAACTGGAATCCTTATATAGACTAGCTTTTGTCCGATGGGGGCTAGAAAGGGGCAAAAAGTAGCCTATATTACTCTCCATCCCTTCAACTATCTCCACTTAAAAAATCAGGCCAATTCGTCTCTTCATTTTGCCGTGAAAGAAAGACAAATCTACCGACAGACAGACACACTTTCCCATTTATAATATTAAGTAATATGGATTCGTAATGTCTGTCTGTCTGTCCGTCCGTATATCACAGTATTTTTTCCGAAACTATTAAAACATATTATATTATGTTGAAACGTGGTAAGAAGTGGTATTGTGTGAACCGCATTAAGATTTTTACATAAAAATAAAAAAAACAATATATTGGGGGGTTGCCGGTTGAGGGTTTTGAAATAACCGTGGGAGAGCCACGCTTCAGCATGAATGTACCGGAGTGATACCACAGGCTCTTAGAAGACTGGCGTGAAGCAGCGCCTGCGCTGTGCTTCGTCATCGTGACGTCAAGTGACGGTACCGGAGGCCCCATTTAGGGGAAAGGGGGTTAAAGGTTGGCAGCGCACTTGAGACTCTTCTGGTCTTGCAGGTATCTATGGTCGGCGACAATCACAAGCGCAAGATTAAGCAAGATCGTGCACGCTTTTTGATTTTTGATTTAGTTTGTGTATCGGAAAGGCCCATGGGGGACGATTCTCGTACACTCGACTATCAAGTCGAATTAGAAATATGTCTGAGATAATGTATGAAATCGAGAATATAAGTGAACGAGAATTGCTCCCCTGATAACAATGAAACCGTCCTCTGCCCGATCTTTAATACTGAACTTTTGAAGGTTAAAATTAATAGGAGTCACATTTTTGCAGATTTGAAACAAAATTATTTGCCCACAACCTGAGTTAAGACAAGAAGGTTTTTTTTCTCTAATTAATAAATTTATGAACCTTGTTTTTGATATTCATTAATCTGGTATAGTTAGATAGATAGATAGGTACTCTTTATTGCACAAAATATTACAGAACTTAATGCTTTTAATATAGTTTTTTTGACATTCTTTAAAAACTTATAAAGTAGTAAAAATATGCTGTGTTTCGTCGAGTGAGTGAGGGTACCCAATTTGGAGGGAAGGAGGATTAAAGGTTGGCATCGCACTTGTAACTCTACTAGTTTTGCAGGTGTCTACGGGCGGCGGCAAACGTTTACTATCAGGTGATCCGTCTGCTCGTATGCCACCTATCACAAAAAAAACGTTCATGACATCGGAGCTTATTTAGGATCAGCCGTGCCGTGTGCTTGTTTGGTGGGTAGTATAATTAAAGAAAACAACTTACCTAATATAGAATCATTGTCCAACAAAGTCTTATTGAGCTCGGACATCTCTGTTGCCTTACTCGCTAAGGACGGCGCCACCTCATACTTCCTCGGCGGCTTCGTTATAGGATTCACCTCCGTCTTGAACCCTTTCTCCGTCTCGGAGGTCACTGACCCCTCGATCAGGACCTCCCCATTTGAAGATCGCGTGTCAGTTTTAATCAGTCTTTTAATTTCATCTTTTTGCGATGTGTGGTAGCAAACTACTAACGTTGCACCAAAAATTATAACTATAGCTATTAGGCAGCCAACTAGTATGGCGAAGGAATCAGCATCCATTCCTGCTATTGTACCAGCTCCAGAATACTTCGACAGAACGAGGGTCAAAGTCTTCTCATCACGCCCTCCAGGATTCTCCGATATACAAGTGTAATTCCCTCTATCACTGTACCTTGCATGAAGAATCGTCAAGTTCACCCATCGAATCAAATCTACTGTATTTTCTGTTATAACATATCTGATCTCACCAAACGTTCGCGCTTCAATTGTTTTCCCATTGAATCTCCACATCACCTCAGGCGTAGGATTCCCAACGACTTTGCAATTAAGCGTAACATTCTCTTCGAAACTTTTGACCGTTGAATCAGGCAGAGGCTCAAGTATAGTAGGCCTGCACGCGAAGTTCGACGAGTCTAATTCGTTCCAAAGTTTGTCGCGAACTGTAGCGGGCTCAGCACAGGCAGTCGGTGGGGTGTACAAGTTGTGACTTATCACCCAGTCTCTAAACGTTTGCAGGTTGCAATCGCACTTCCAAGGGTTGTTGTGCAAATCTAAGCCAGATAAGTTCCTGAGTGCCATCAAAGTTTCCGGCTTCATGTGATTCAAGTTGTTGCCATCGAACCTGAGGATTTTGAGTTGTGGCAAATTCACGAACGCCCTCGTGCCAATCCGCACAATCTTGTTATTACTCACTTCTACTTTCTGCAGGAACTTCAAGTTGCGGAACACGCCATCTTCCAACTTATCAATCAGGTTGTTGCTTAGGTTTATTAATCTTAATTTCTCTGTACCTTTGAACGTATCCGAGTGCAGGTATCGTATCCTGTTCCTTGATAGATCTAGTTCAATCATGATTGCTAAGGTTGCGAAGGCCTGCTTGTGAACGAATTCTATATTGCACTCTTTAAGGAAAAGCTTCTTAAGGTTACTTAATCCGACTTTTTTGAAGGCTTCTTGGTGGAGCGATTGAAGATTGTTGTTAGAAAGGTCAAGAATCTGATATCACTGCTTAGGTTTGCGGGAATGACTTTAAGGCTGGAGTTTGAGCAAATGGCGGCCTTATTGCCGGATTGCCACCGACAGTCAGCAGGGCCTCTGGCATTCTGTGGTGAAGTCGGCGATGGTGGTCGTTAGGAATGCGAAAGGTATGAGGGCGAATCTCATCCATGTCTTCCAGTGTTTATGAGCCATTTTGCTATGCTGGTGGTCATTTCCCCGTGTTGGTACATTCCTGTGCGTTACACGCCGAACGCATTGGTGTTCTGGAACAAAAGAAAATAAAGCAATTAGGAAAATTGTCCCAAAAACCCGAGACGTATTTTACACCATCAAAACTGGGAACATGAGAACATCTACTATTTTCAGATATTTTGATTGTTAGATTATAAATTGGAATACCATTGTCGGTGCGAACCCAGTTCACTTCACGTTACGGATCAAATACAAGCACGCATCTCTGGATTATTCAAATCTATGTGCAAAGTTCTATCATTAGTTTAGCGATGAAATAATAGCATCGTGAAAAAAGTCATGTTAGAGTAAACGAGCAGCCACAATGCGATATAATGAAAAGACAAACAGAAATACAGTCTATTGACTGGCCGGTTGGCGCAATGGTAGTGACCCTGCCTCATACGCCAAAGGTCGTGGGTTCGATCCCCACCCTGGACAAACATTCGTGTGATGAATACTTGTGTTTGTTTAGTGTCTGGGTGCTATAAATGTATTTAAGTACATATTATATTTGTGTTTCCTTTGTTGTCTGATATCTGTAACACAAGTGCATAAGCTACTTAGTACGGAGTCAGGTCAATGTATGAGATGTTGTGTGAATTTATTTATTTATTTTACTAGACAGTAAAAACATTTAGAGTGTAAATTTACATATATACAAAACATCGTATTTGCCATAAATAACCAAAACAAATACACTCTATAATTCACAACTTTTTTAAAACCCATTCACTAGAAAGCGCAACATTTTTGATTTAAAACTCTCGTTCTTATAGCGAATGAGTTTTCAGAGAAATTTTCCCTGAAAATTGGCATCAAATTATAGTTCACGACTGCAAAGCCGCTAGTTTAATTCCAGACTTAGTCTGTGTTGCAGGAGCTAGTTTTATTCGAATGCTAGTTCGAGTATCGATTTAGTCAGATTTGGAATCGAATCGACGAATCAGCCTACCGTCTACGTACACGCCGTTAATTTAATAGCAGAGATCGGATTAAGCGCACTATATTTATATACAATTCATGGTGGTATGTATCATGGAGCTGTTAATACCGCATAATTCAAATTCTCCAACACCACCCTTTACAGCTCTACTCAAGAAAAACACAGCAGAAAACACACAATAAAAGACCTTTTACTAAACTGGAGGAGAACACACATGCGCGAAACAATTTTATCATAAGTCATATCTACTCTTTCTTTTCTAGCTAAAAAGAAGGAGAGGGGAGAAGGGAAGGGTCATTTGTAACTCAAAAACAAAATTATTCCACTTCTTATCATTTCTGCAGTTGGAAGTTGCATTAATATTTCTACATCACTGTAATGTTGGTAATGGACAAAGTAGAACACCAAATAGGTGTTTTTCGATAAATTAAATTTATTAGTATTAACAACTCCATGTTATGTACCATCGAGAATTTAGCAATTTCTACATATTCCAATCCCTGCTTCTTAAATAAGATAAAATATTGACTGTCTTCAACAAACCATGGCGCCAAACATCTAGATTTGTGTTTGATATCTCAGAGCCTTCCTTTGAATTCACAAGCTACTAATTGTAGTTACCTTTCGTGCAGTTAATTATTACCTCGTTTTGAACGTTAAATACACAACAGTGAGAAATAAATACATCCAGTACCTATTTTGATTTGCTTTGCTGTTGTAATATGAAATAGTATTATAATTTAACGCAAATGTTTGTTGATGAAACAGATTTTTGTGTTGGATCTGGGTGTTTGTGGTTCCTTCCTTGTTTCTGGTTTCCGTTGCACAAGGAAAAATCTTAGTCTGGGACCAGGACAATGTTTGTGATGTTGTCTCAATTTATTATTATTAATAATTTAATTTGAAGAATCGAACCTAATGTTCAGACTCCCGTTCGCATAATCACCACATCTGCACAAAATAAATACACACAGAAGGAAGACTCAGCCTGATTTGAATTTAGAAGAGTTCGTTGACATATGCTAGGGTTGTTGCCCGGCATGAGTACATAAGCGCGCGGCCTCTACCACAGACCTCGACAGTTCGACAATCTTATGTCATAGGATAGGATTAATGTGGTCGAAAAGGCGTATTTCCCCGTTAGTGCGCATGCGTGAGTACATGACACGTTTTTAGCTCTTAGTAGGTAGTCAACTTTCTGTGTGTAATTATTTTATGATATCTGCCTCTGTATCTTGGTTGCTTGGCCCCAGGGGGCAATTCTCGAAAAATTAAAATTTCAGTCGAATTATGTCGAAGTATGATCTACAAATTCGACTGCAATGTCGAATACAAAAGAATTGCTCCCCAGATGTGATGAACTTGAAACTAACGTCCTCCCTTTCAGTAGGCGCAATTTTTTATCCACTAAGCCTGTGTTTCCCAAACTTTATTATGCCATGACCCGGTAGTTTTCGCATTGACCCTTCGTGATCCACTAAGTACCTACTTTCCAACTCAATCTGGTTCCGTATTCATATTTTTAAAAGAAGACGACAATGTCACGACCCGGTTATTTCATTTTGGTGGCCCGGCACCGGGTCGCGACCCGGCTATTGGGAAACGCTGCACTAAGCTACTGTCCCCTGGGGGGAAATTCTCGAGCACTCAACATTGCAGTGCTAGTTGTGGTGGCAAACGAAGAGGTGGATCACCTTGATGTATGTTTAAAATTTCTATAATAGGTTAAAGAAATGCATTGTAAAATTGTTACTATAAAGACGTGTTTGAGAGCTAAAGGAATTCCTGCTAACATTGCAGCTTGTCTCTTGTAGACCAATATCTTATATTCATAACATTCCACACTATATAGTAAAATTATAATGTTTTACCGTGGAAGAGCCACGCTTCGGGATGAATGGGCCGGCTCGACCGACGTGATATCATGGCCTCACAGAAGTCGTCACAATACTTATTAATGAATTAGTAACAACCAATCAATCGAGCCGTGGTAGCATTCTACCACGATCGATTGGTTGTTACAACCTTTACTGCTAGCGACAATTTCATCGCTCTAGAAAACCCGTTTAAAGCATCATAAAACAAACAGGACACGGTGTTACGAAGTATCAACTTGCCTTGTGGAGATAGAACGTGCCGACGACATCTTGGCCCTTAAGACCTAAGACAAATGTTAGTATGAATAGCTTCATGCGCTAGCGTTGCATCTCCACTTACCTACACTAGTTTAAGCTCCTTGCGAGATAAACGGATTTACGGTTTAATTTTTTTCGTGATAGCAATTTTTGTATTTTGTAAATAACTAGCTTTTGCCCACGGCTTTGATCGCGCTCCCTACTTCCCTAAAGTGGGGGGTTAAAAAGCGTCAAAAAGTAGCCTATGTTACTCTCCATCCCTTCTACTATCTCCACTTAAAAATCACGTCAATTTGTCGCTCCGTGTAGCCGTGAAAGAAAGTCAAACAATACAGACACACTTTCCTGTTTATAATATTAGTATAGATACACTAAGATAATAATCGAAGGTTTCAGGGTTCAGAACGGAAAGACGTCGTCGAGAGTGATCTGCGAGAACTTTAGGCCAAGGACTGGCAACAAGTGGTACAGGATCGACCGAAGTGGCGTTCTCTTGTTTCGGAGGCCAAGACTCATTTCGGGTCGCTGAGCAAGTGGAGTAAGCAAGTATGTATATTGGTTCATCTCGTACCCACTCGTGAACTCTCATGTCGTACCCACTCCTGTAAAAGTTGGAAGCTCTACACTGGAAGTTGTAGACGAATATATTTACCTCGGACAAAAAGTGCAACTTGGTAAGTCTAACTTCCAGAAAGAGGTCGACCGGCGAATCCAACTCGGCTGGGCAGCGTTCGGGAAGCTACGCAGCATATTTTCGGCTCATCTACCACAGTGTTTGAAGACGAAAGTCTTTAATGCGTGTGTATTGCCAGTGATGACATACGGAACTGAAACGTGGCCGCTTACAATGGGCCGCTTAAGAAGGCTCAAAGTCACTCAGAGGGCAATGGAGAGGGCTATACTCGGAATCTCCTTGCGCGATCGTGTCAGAAATGATGAGATCCGCAGGAGATCTAAGGTCACGGACATAGTCCAAAGAATTGCGTGGCTGAAGTGGCAATGGGCAGGGCACATTGCGAGGAGAACAGACGGCCGTTGGGGTGGAAAGGTCCTTGAGTGGAGGCCACGCGCAGGAGGCCGCAGTCGTGGCAGGCCTCCCACCAGGTGGACCGACGATCTGGTAAAGGTTGCGGGAGTCCATTGGATGCGGGTGGCACAGGACCGATCCGTATGGAGAACTTTGGGGGAGGCCTATGTCCAGCAGTGGACGTCTATTGGCTGAAATGATGATATTGGTTCATCCGTTCGGGAGCTACAATGCCACAGAACTTTACATTTCACCACCGCACTACACGCCACAAACTCGGATTCCATCCATACCACCTGGATGGATGGCGGTCCACTACCGTGCGCTTTACTCGACACTTTCTGCCACGCACCTCCTCATTGTGGAATCAACTTCCCGCAGCGGTATTTCCGAACCGGTACGACATTCAAATCTTTAAGAAACGAGCCTATACCTTCCTAAAAGGCCGGCAACGCATCCGCACTCCTTCTGGTGTAGCTGATGTCCATGGGCGGCGGTGATCACTTACCATCAGGTGACCCGCTTGCTCGTTTGCCTTCCTATAATATAAAAAAAAACAGACAGATAAACAGACACACGTCTGTCTGTGTGTTACGTCAAACATATTATGGCACCCCGTTTTTGCGTTGAAGGCTAATTAAAAGATCCCTGTATTAACGGATTAAAAACATTTCGTCTAATATATTTTATCACACACGTTATCATCAAACTGAATTAGTTATTGCAACTAGAACCAAATAATCAGATAACTGTATTAATATTAGCTTATTGAATCACATTAATAGAAGGGCCGGAACAAAATGGACGCGCTTACGTATTTTATTTATTTTGCGTGTTTATTTAATTTTGTTTATGGTAAACATGAACTCTACGATGGGTAAGTATTTACAATAAAATACATTGAATTGAATAGATTATCATTTATTTGCGTGAAATTGGTACTTAAAAACATTACTTAAAATAAATTAATAATTTGGTTAAATTAATTGAGACAGCTAACTTGTTCATGTATTGTCTTGATTGAAAATAAAGAATTTGAACCAAATGGTTGCAAAGGTCAGGGTAAGTAAGAAGGCAGTCGCTTCATTTTTTTCCGACTCCCCATTAAAACAAACTGATCAAGTCAAGTAACCTACTTTTATATAAAAAGTTGTTCTTTTTATGAGAATTTTGAAAAGTCATAAAACTATAGTTGTTTAGGTTTATTGATAGAAGACGTGGTTGAAATGATGTAAATGTTCACAGATACATCCTGTATAGCCTATATATATAACCTGTTTATAGCCTGTATGTATGGTTAAAGAACTTTATTATTTCTCATTAGAATTATGATGGGTTTTCACTTATTGAGAAGCAATGTTTACTTATTTAGTGTAATAGTGATGATGTAATTATTTTCATAGGCATTCTGTCTACGAAGTGTCAGTAACTGATGTGAAACAAGTTGAGTTCATCAACCACCTGGAGAATGCTCTACTCCTGGATGTGTGGAGGTACCCCTCTCCAGCCAGGCCCGGCCAGATCATGGTGCCACAGGGAGTGAACGAGCGATTCAAAAATGAACTCTTTGCGGCTGGAATAGAGTTCGAAGTGCTGACGGAGAATGTGAAGGAGTAAGTGGATTTAGATGGTAGCTTTTTGTGAAGATGTTTTTTTTTTGTTTCAAAACACAGGCCCTCTTAATAACAGCAGTTTTGGTTTAAAACTAATGCTGTCACTTTCATTTGTGTATTTTGTAAAAGTTACTTATAACCATTATAACTTCAAATTAAATAAAAATACCTCTGGGTCTCATATCGCTTCTTTTTAGTCTTACAGGGAATCCTATAACCATCTCAAAGTTTTCTCAATATTTACACACCTAAATCCGAACCCAATTGAATCCGTTTCGAATTTTTCGAACATAAGTAGTTTCAGGTTTGTGATCACCAATCCTCAAAGCAAGCGTGATGATTAAACCTAATCCCGTCATAGTAGCGATGACTTGATTTCTATGATGGAGGCCTTTGCCCTGCAGTAGGACAGTATATAGGCTGATACTTTTTAGTTTTTTCAATCCGATTACTGTAATATAATTATGTTACAGACTCCTGGAGCTGGAAGACAGGCTGATGGCAGCTGAAGCCAGCAAGAATTCTACAACTAGTAAAAACTCCAGGGTACAGCTGCCTTTGAACAGAATCTTATCCCTACTTGAGGTCAGTACCAGGATTATTTATCAATGAAATAAACTTGACCGTGGAATAGCCATGCTTCGGCATTAATGAGTCGGCTCGACCGTAGTGACCACGGCCTCACAGAAGACCGGCGTGAAGCAGCGCCTGTGCTGTGTTGTTTCGACTGAGTGACGGTGCCAAATTGGGGAAAAGGGGGTTAAGGGCAGCACACTCACAGGAGTCACAACTCTACTGGTGTTGCGGATGTCTATATGCGGCGGCGATCACTTACCATTAGGTGATCCGTCTGCTAATATCATCATTAGCAACCCACGCTCGTCCACTGGACATAGGTCTCTCCCAATGCACGCCACCGCTCCCGATTTTCGGCCACTCTCATCCAGCTCACTCCAGCCAGCCTTCGAATGTCGTCATCCCATCTTGTAGCAGGGCGTCCAACACTACGTTTACCGAGTCGCGGTCTCTAATCAAGGACTTTATGGCTACTTCAGTTTGCTAATTCGGCTGCTAATATATTTTAGTTAAAAGCTCAGATATTTTGTTATGTTTGAATGCTAATATCATTTAATGGCAACAGTAACTGTACTTGATCAAACTAGTCATACATTAACAGCCAACTTTTCCCAAACAAAACGTATTTGAGCATTTGTACCTAAATCACAAAAATAAAATATACAAAATCTAGGTCTCTAAGAGGAATTCCAGATATTCCACGCAAGTTTCTCGAACAACTTGGTACATTGTTGTTCAACAAAGAACTGCGCAAGAGTACAGAAATTTCCTGTCTTAAGTTTGTAACCAAGAAAATGTTTCGCCTGCAGACTACTTCGTGCAAAGGGTTCGGGCGTTGGGTAATTTAAGAATTATAACGTACTAATTAACTGTTATTTATTTTTGAATAACGTTATAGATAGATAGATACTCTTTATTGCACAACACATTGCAGAACTTAATGCTATATCGGCGGCCTTATCGCTAATAGCGATCTCTTCCAGACAACCTTTGGGTAGAGGAATAAACAAGTAGTAAGGCAGTGGTACCCTCGCTCTCTATGTTCACACCGTCTGCCTGCCAAATCCGATTAAAAAAAAAAAATTTAACAAAAAAAATTCTCAACAGTCCTTATAAATGGAAGAATTTTTGTATGCAGGTTTTTGTATTTTTTGTCAATCGTTAATATTTTTTTCTGTTTTATTTCCCAGGTGGATGTGTATCTACATGAAATAGCAAGAGCGTATCCCGAAGTAGCCACCCTACACAGCGCTGGTAAGAGTTTTGAAGGCAGAGATATTTGGTATCTCAAGGTATCTACGACTAACTTCCAAGTAAGTATAGCTTGGAAGACACCGTCATAAAATTTAAATAATAATAAATAAAAAAAACACACAACATCTCATATTATATTGACCAGATTTCGTACTAAATACTAAAACACTTATGTCCTAGATAGCTGACAATAGTAGGTTTTACTAATAATACTTAAGTAAATATATCACACCCAGACACTGAACCTACACAAGTGTTCATCACACGAATGTTTGTTCAGAATGGGGATCAAACTTCAAACCTATGCTACGGCCTTTGGCGTATGAGGCAGTGTCACTACCAAATGCATCATCGGACTAGTCTTGAACTGTACGGTTATTTCGAAAAGTCATACAACAAATTTTGTTACGAATGGTCGGAGAAACACGCGGTTAAAGTGATGTAAATGTTCACAGATACGCCCTGTATGCTTTAACACTGGACAAGTGTTCATCACACTAGTGTTCAGATTGTCTTTTTATTTATTTATTTGGTTTGCTAACATACATTCATAGTTACAATATAAAAAAACAAAGATTTTGAAGCTTGCAAATTTTTAATGATTTTGGTACTGAACTACTCAGATACCTATATTTTAGTCTAAAAATCAATGCTATTAAGATCAGTTGGTACTTTTCTACGTGCTAGGTTTAAATTTTGATAGCACATTATACTCGTTTTTTTTCTCTTACTTAAATTTTTTCTATAAGTTTGATCCTTTGCACCCTCTAAATAAACTAAAGGGCATAAGTCCACTCACCTACTCGAACTTGGATTATGGCTTATCTCAACAATTTTTATTGCATACTAGGGATCATATTGTATTAAAATGTCTCCTAATTAATTACCGTATCGAAGGTTAATTAAATTCATCTTATCTTTGGTAATAACATGACTTTACAGTAAATTAGTGTAAGTATTAGTTCACCGATAAAGTATGATAAATTATGTTTTTTGACCGCGTCAGGATGGATATTCAAATCAAATTTTAGTACAGAATTTGGTAGTGGGGACCTTCTTTCATATTCGATCTCATACTCGATTCCCACTCTGAAAAAAAAAATCTTGTGATAATGATGAACACTGGTGTTCAATTCTGCATGTCATCATCATCATCATATCAGCCCACATCTACCCATTGCTGCGTATAGGCCTCTTCTCTATCACGCCACTGTTTGCGGTCCCCTACCTGCCTCTTCCATTGTTTCCCTGCTTCCATTACAATATCGTCCGACCAACGGGCAGTTGGCAAGGCAAATTAATTAAAAAACAAAAAGATTCTATAGGATCCTTATCAGTCTTCAGTCCCTGCAGTAGAGATGCCTCATCAACTAGCTTCTTGCTCTATAGCCCACAGTTCAGCCACTCTGGCTCTTGCTGCCTCCTATCAGCTATCACATCCAGTAACATTTCTGTCAACTGTCACATCCATACTAAAATTATAAATGGGAAAGTGTGTCTGTCTGTCCTCTCTGTCTGTCTGTATGTTTTCTTTCTTTCACGGCAAAACGGAGCAACAAGTTGACGTGATAGTTGAAGGGATGGAGAGTAACATAGGCTACTACTACTTTTGCCCCTCCGTACTACCCCGAATTTAAGGCGAGCTAAGCCGCGGGCAAAAGCTATAGAAAATAAAATAAAAATTCCACATTCCAGGACAAAAAAAAGCCAGTAGTGTTCATCCAGTCCCTTCTACATGCGCGCGAGTGGATCACGCTGCCAGCGTCTCTTTACGCCATCCAAGAGCTGGTGGTGGAAGCCTCCGAACACAAGCTGCTGCATGAGGTCGACTGGATCATTATGCCAGTCGCCAACCCTGATGGATATCTCTTCTCGCATATCGAGGTACGAAACTCTTACGTCTCATGACTTGGGAAATTTTTACTTGATATACAAAATCGCTGTAAACTATTGTCCTATTAGGGCTTGGGCAAGAATAGAAAACTTTTTTAAACCTCCAATCGATGATTTTATTCTATATAAGTAAATTTAGTTAATTTTCTATCCAATTTATGTAGGAGTAGCTATATATAGCACAACTTCATTTTATCAAAACGAATTTATCTCTTGCTTTCAAAAACGTCTAACTTAGAATTGAATGGGAATATACGAAACCCTACTGAAAGGGTTTCTGTAAGCTTATTCAATGGGATGATCCCTCTAAACCACAAAATAAGATATTGTTAAATTACTTACAGTATACAGAAGGCTTTCAGAAACTACAAAAAAGTAAACTTTTTTTCTTTTATAATTTTGATCAGGTATCTAACGTCTTTAGAATACAATATGTATAAAACTTCATACATGATCGAATATTACTACTTTTATGTGATAGGTGACGAGCAGGCGGATCACTTGATGGTAAGCGATCGCCAACACCTATACGGCCGGTCTCTGAATTGAGAATTTGAAGTTAAGCATTACTTAAGTACAAAACTTTGACATTTTGAAGTCATGGCTCAACTGTCACAGGTTTGTTGCTCACGTAGTTCTTAGCTTTCAAATTCTCAATTCAGAAACTGGCCATTCATAGACCTCCTGCAACACCCAGTAGAGTAGTGCGCTGCCATCTTTAACCCCCTTTCCCCCAATTCAGCCTCTGGACTCACTCACTCAACGAAACTCAGCGCAGGCGCTGCTTCACGTTGGTCTTTTGCATAACCGCTGTGTCACTCTATTCAAGCCAAAGCGTGGCTCTCCCAGAAAGAAGTACAGACCTATCGGTTTGGGGGTTATTTATGACGTATATATCGCACAATTTGTTCCCAGGGTCGATTCTGGCGCAAGAACCGCGCCGACGACTACAGCAACATCTGCGTCGGAGTCGACCTGAACCGCAACTTCGACTTCAACTGGGGCCAAGCCTCCAGCAACGTGGTGTGCATGGACACCTTCCACGGCCGAGGACCGTTCTCCGAGCCGGAGACTGCCGCCATCAGGGATGTTATGCATGAGCACGCGGGACGCATCAAGTTGTACATTGACCTTCATTCTTTTGGAAGGTAATTAAAGAGGTATTTCTCTAATGACTGAGGAAAGAAACAAAAGACCAGAGACCGTGATCATCACTTGACGTCAGGCAACGTATGAATGTCATGAGAGAGGGAAGCATATTGCCTGAAACGAAGGCAGCTGCCACCTCTGATCTTCTTTCTTATCTTTATTATTTTTATATGTATGGTGGCAGACAAGTTCACGGATCACCTGATGATAAGCTACACCAGAGGAGTCACAAGTACAGTGCCAACACAGTCCATTAGGGACGTCATGCATGAGCACGCAGGACGCATCAAGATGTTCATCGACCTTCATTCTTTTGTAAGGTAAAAGAAACAAAAGACTGTCGAAACGAAGTGTCAAGAGATGGATGGGAGGCAAATTGCCTTAATTGAAGGCAACTGCTACCTTTGATATCTCCTTTCAGTCTTCTTTTTTTTATGTGATCGGTGACAGACGGGTAGACGGATTATCTGATGGTAAGCACTTGCCGCCGCCTATAGACACCCGCAACACCAGTGGAGTCACAAGTGTGTTAACATAGAGGTTTTTATGATTGAGACTGAAGATTTCTAATGTCTGAGAAAAGAGACAAAAAATGGAGTGTCAATTTGCGAGAGACGAGAGGAAGGCACATTTCAAAACTATTGTCCTAAGTTCTCAAATAAAAGCATTAACTTCAAAAGTGGCACCACAAATAAACTTATCCTACCTATTTGCATCTTTCCAGTATGATCCTGTACGGCTACGGAGACGGCCAGCTCCCAGCCAACGCTCTGACTCTACATCTAGTGGCTGTCCGACAAGCAACTGCTATCGACGCAGTCAAAACTAGTTGGAACAACAATTACATTGTCGGAAACTCTGCTTTAGTCCTATATGAGGCATCAGGGATTTCTATGGACTACGCCAAGAGGACCGGCATTCCACTGTCATACATTTACGAGTTACCTGCTCGCCGCTTTGGCACTGGTCTCATCGGATTCTTAGTAGACGCTTCGTTTATTAGGCAAGCAGGTATGGAGACTTGGGAAGGAATGAAGGCGGCTGCTGAGTATGTTCGGACTAACAAATTACTCTAATTCTCTAAATTCTTGACTCTTGACTCTTAATTGACTCTGAATGCCATCCATATCATTTGAATTTTATTTACACTATCACTTTTTACCGCGCACATTAAAACTATGGAACCAGCTGCCAACGAAGATGTTTCCGAGCAGATACGACCTAGTGATCCTCAAGTAAAGGGTTTCTTCCTTCCTCAAAAGCCGGCAACGCTTTGTGATGTCTCAGATGTTGCAGATGTCAATAGGCGGCAGTGATCACTTACCATGAGGGGACCCATCTGCTTGTTTGGCCACTATAATGTAAAAATAATTAAGAGTCCAATAAAAAAACCTGTGCTGTAAAGAACTGTAGTTTTTTTTATGAAAAAATATTAATCATTTTAATAATTTATTTTTATTGTTTCTCTTTGACCCGGGTTTTACATCTTCCATCAGCAGTAGCTCCAAATATGGTTGCTAAATATACCTCAGTACTTCATCTACCACAACATGCAGTTGGTTTTAGTAGATTAAGTGGGTACGAGTAGCTTGAACAAAAGTATGGTTTGAATTTTTCGACAGTTCGTATTTGTGACTCCGTATTTGGAAAGCGAGGTGATTAAGCCTAATCCCATCATAGTTGTTGATTGATTCCCAAATAGGCTGATACTTTTTACTTTCCAAATACTAACTAAATTAATCTACCACAATACCACGCGCAAGAATATTTAACTGGCAGTGATAATAAAAACATAGCACAAAATTCTAAACAGTAGCATATTTGGTCATCCATCAATTACCAACATTATGTTTTTAAACTTTCGCGTTGGCGTTGCATTATACAAATTACGATATAAACAGGACTAAAAGCGACGATGCTTAACTAATAAGTACATTATAGCACTGCCGCGTTAGAAAAGTCAAGCAGTTAGTACTATAATGTACTTATACTGTTAAACATCCACGCGCTTAATCCTGTTTACCTATATCAAGTACTAGTGGCCCGCCCTCACTTGGCTTCGGGACCGTAATTCAGAAATGAACCAATAGATGGCGCTGTGCTAAATTACATCGCGCAAGCGTTTCGTGTTTTCGGTTTACCTATAAGCCTTGTCGTTGTCTATAGAAGTTATCTCTTTATAAATAGTATACAAGAAGATAGCTTCGAAGATAGATTTGTGCAATATCAACACTGGCCAAATACCCAAAGTATAGCCCCGTGGTCGTCAAACTGCGGCCCGCGGTAAAGTAGATTCCTTTAATTAATAGTAACTACACATCTGTACTTCTCATATAATGCGGCTCGGACCTTAGTGCTCACATTGTTATGTGTGGCTCTTGAGCAGTAAAGTGTGACGACCGCTGGTATAGCCTGTATAGCATATTGCATAATAATTTATTATTGTAATGTATCAGAGGCAATTCGAGTAACGCAAAATACTTTTATTTTGCTCAGGTGTTATTACTTTTGCAATTTCATCAATAACAAAACAAACTTTCCAAGTTAAAAAGAAGCCAATAATTTCATTGAAATTGAGGTATAACACGCGCAAACAAGGGATTACAGTGAAAACTCTGTAAGCTGGCTTTAACTTCACAAGATTTACGGCAAATTAATCGGCTAGATTTGTGCCTTGCTTAACGGATTTATTGTTATTATTGCGTGAATGATAAGATTAGTTTTTTATTTATTTATTAACATATACAAAATATTTAACAATAAATAAATAAATGCGCCAGACAATCATACCAATCAACCTCGCACATGACAATATATACCTACAGTCATTATTAGTGGGGAGACGAAACATTTTTCGATTAATTTGGAAAAGTTGTTGAACAAATGTTGTTCAAAATGGTTGATAGAACACGTTAAAGGGATGTAATTGTTCACAGATACAACCTGTATAATGAACATTAAGTTAAATGACGTCTGTAAAAATGTGGCAGTAGGTAGGTAAGTCGTTCTTTACACATATGAACTTTTATTCCCTACCATCATACTCTGACCTAGAAATTTAGATATTCTCAAGTAATGGATGCCATAATTCTAAGAGGATTGCGGCCGTACAGGGGAAACTCAATTTTCTTACCCTCCTTTAGGCAATGTATTCAGAAATTACAATGTTTATTAATGCTGATGATACAGGTATATGGATTGGAGTTGAACGGTATTTTTTTTATGGGAGCAGTTTTAAATCTGGTAGTAATAATAGATAATAATAAATAAATAGTAATAAATGTAATAATAGCAATAATAGTAATGTTCTCCTAACCGATAATTAGGTTGACATTCGCGAGCGAGTTTTTTTTCGGGCGAGTTGTCCCCTTAGCCGTCATAGGCTAACACTCGCCCGAAACAAACTCGCCCGCGAATTTAAAGATTTTTTGGCTGGTCACTGTTCTAACCTAACCTAACCAATATTTTTTCGTCCAGTCGAGTTTAGTCAGTATAATCATCACAAAAATATTTGTTACGTTAGGTTAGAACATTGACCTACTAAAAAATCTTGAATTTCGCGGGCGAGTTGTCCCCTAAGCCATCTCAACGATCAGCTATCGACGCAAAACATTTATAGTGCACAAGTGTGTACGCAAACACAGATGCACTCTCTATTGCCTTACCCTCATATTTCGATGGAACACCAGTGTGACACGACTGAAGAGGGATTGGACAGGACCATCGGTTTACCGTGCTTTCCGAGACACGTGCTTTACGGTCGTAAAGCGCAGCCGTCGCTTTACTCGGATTCCATCCATACCACCTGGATGGATGGCGGTCCACTACCGTGCGCTTTACTCGACACTTTCTGCCACGCACCTCCTCATTGTGGAATCAACTTCCCGCAGCGGTATTTCCGAACCGGTACGACATTCAAATCTTCAAGAAACGAGCCTATACCTTCCTAAAAGGCCGGCAACGCATCCGCACTCCTTCTGGTGTAGCTGATGTCCATGGGCGGCGGTGATCACTTACCATCAGGTGACCCGCTTGCTCGTTTGCCTTCCTATAATATAAAAAAGAAACGACCCACCCACTGCGCCACCGAGGCAGTCATAGTCAGTCAGTCATCATCAGCCTATTAGCCCACTGTAAGGCAAAGGCCTCCATCATAAAAATCAAGTCGCAAGTATCATCGCTACTATGACGGGATCGGTAGATAGATAGGTAAAGTATTAGCATCGAAAAACATACATACATGAATTCGGCATGAATGGGCCGGCTCGACCGGAGTGATACCACTGCCTCACAGAAAACCGGCGTGAAGCAGCCCCTGTGCTGTGTTTTGCCGAGTGAGTGAGGGTACCGGAGGCCCACCCGGGGGGAAGGGGATAAAAGGTTGGCGGCGCACTTGTAACTCCACTGGTGTTGCAGGTGTCCATGGGCGGCGGCAATTGCTTACCATCAGGTGATCCGCCTGCTCGTCTGCTACCTATCACATAAAAAAAATACCTACAGAGAAGCAAAGATAAACATTATGTATGTTTACTTAAACCACTAGACCAACGGGGCGTCAGTAGTCAAGGTCTCAGTAGGGTACGTTGTAAAAATTACTTGTAACTTGTTATTTTATCGTACAAAATGTTTACGCTACGTTTTCTTACAGGTCTTTCACTGGATTGAGCCTAAATTATAGATTAAGCAAACCCACACTGTTAGCACAAGACGAATAGATACAGATCTAGTTGACATTGGCATATCGAGTAGTTCATTGATCCAATCCTTATCTTTACTTAATATTAAAAATGCGAAAGTAACTCTGTCTGTCTGTTACTCTTTCACGCCAAAACTACTGAACGGATTTGAATGAAATTTGGTATAAAGATGGTCTAGACCCTAAAAAAGGATATAGGCTAGGTACTTTTTATTGCGAAAAGATACTATTCCACGCGAACGAAGTCGCAGGTAAGCTAGTTAATTAGAATCAGTTATTTTGAAGAAAAACAGAACAAAAACACTTGCAAATCGAAACAACTTAAAATAATACTTAACAAACGACTCCTTTCAAGTTCAACAACTCAAAGAAATAATTTAACCTGTTCCTTAACAAGGGACCAATGAAGCAAAATTTTGCAGTATAAATATCTTAAGTTGAACTCCTAACATATGCAAAGTAGCACTTAACTGGGAAAAGTTATAATAAGACGACACGGAGTATGCCTTGTTAGAAAAGTATCTGATGCTACCAATATATACGGTTTCAGACTTTTATACGCGTATAAAACGCGCGTATAAGCTCAGTTTTTGTATACGCATTTTTGAAGTCGCGTGAGCTATGATGCGCTTCGGATATCGTACTTATCGTAAGCAGAAAAACGATGCTATGAAAACGTCATGACGCTTCTAAAATCGTATCGTAAATTTAAAAACGATGCTAAGAAGCTATGGAAACGCCATGACATTTAGGCTTTACAAATCGTATTGTAAACTTAAATCCGGTGCTAAAATGTTATGGAAATGCCGTGACGTTTAGCGCTTCTAATATCGTATCGTAAACTAAAAACGATGCTAAGATGCTATGGAAAGGTTACGGCTTAAAGCTCTTCTAAGATCGTATTTACGATACGATAGTACTAAGATTCTATGGAAACGCCATGACAGTTAGCGCTCTAAAATCGTATCGTAAACTTTAAACGATGCTCAGATGCATGCAAACGTCATGGTAATTTACGTATTTCTTAGTTCACGTGAACACGCCGAAATACGATCGTATACGCGCGTCTGTAGCACTACCATGAGTTTGAAATACTATCCTCGCTATCGAAAACTATCGCTTTGTCGTTTTCATTGTGATGCGTTTGAAAGAGACAGAGCAATAGTTTACGTTATGTCAGTTTTCGATGTCAACTCATGGTAGCGCTACTGGTTCTTTGAAGCACGTTTTTAACACTCTTGAGCTTGTATGCAGAATCGTGAGCTATCCTATGCGAGCTATATTATTATATTATGTAGAACATTCCGAACGAAACTAACTAATCCATTTTCCTATTGATTAAGGATAAATTGATAGGTTTAGTAGAAAGTTTTAACGTTGACTTACCAATGCACGACTTTCTTGTCGCATCATACGTACCTTCTTATTTCATTTGATTTGATCTCTAGGCGTAGGTTTTAGTAATAGACTTACTTTTTCATGTCTATCCCGAAACGTAGAAGTTTCTTAAACTATTTTCCGAAAACTAAATTTTCTCGCAGATGTTAGATAAAAGCATAAGTAAGCTGAACTTTATTCACTTACACTCTATAAAATATCACTTTGAAATTAAGTTGAGCAGTTAACGTAGTTTTGGTAGATTTACATTGCAAATTACAAATGCTTGCAAAAAAACTGATTTAGAATAAATGCTCAACAAATAAATAATTTAGTACGTTTACCTTTAAAAAATATCGCTTTATTTGGGAAATGCAATGTGATTGCAAAGCGTAAATGAGTATTTTATTATATTTCATAAAAATTCAAATTCCATATTGTATTTGGGTAATTGTACGAGCCAGACAATTTCTACTTCGCCTCTTTTATAATAATATAAATATTTATTTTATGTATTACTTTAAGATTCTAATATCAAGAAAAAAATACACACACTAAAATATACACTGTCAGTTAAATGATTTCTCAAATAATGACCTATTGGCATAGTGAAGTTTAGATACAATTTAATAATTTAGTTAAACTTTTGACCTTCAGTTTTTTAGAAAAAAAAAACAATTATTAAATAATTAAAACTTAAAGTAATATTCTTCTGGGTAGTTAACAAAATTGTCCCAATATAATGCTTACTATGTTATTTTACAAGGCTATCTTTAGACGATTGTATAAAAAATACATGCATATTCCTGTGTGCATTTCAGTCAGTTTAATGCGGTAGTCTAAATCAAATAACTTTTAATACTCAACAGGTTAAACAAAACTCATGCAAGTTAATATTGAAATATGTGGCAAAATTTTAAACTAACTCTTCATACTCGCGCATGATACTTAAACCACTGAAAGTGTCTAACACTTAGACATTATGCTTGCAAGTTCTTTAGAAATTTTCCAACATAAATTATTCTGATAGCTTAGCTTGCAGATAAATTGTCTTGTATGCTTTTATAATGGCTCAGTATGTTGGCTCACTTTAGCGTGATGGTAAGCAAAAAGAAAACCCACGTTGCATTTATAATGTGTGCATCACAGTACGTTTCTCGAGGAATTTACTTGGAGGAACAGCCTGATAGCTATGACTTAGGTTAGAAACCTTCAAGAGAAGAGCGTTCTTATAAAATATGTTTTTAAACTTTCGCGTTGCATTATACAAATCTATAATATAAAAATGAATCGCAAAATGTGTTGGTAAGCGCATCAACAACGCCTGGACCAATTTGGCCAAATCTTTTTTTTAAATGTTCGTTGAAGTTCAAGGATGGTTTTTACGGCGAGAAAAATTTGAATTACTTTTCCACGCGGACGAAGTCGCGGGCGGCCGCTAGTACTTGATATAAACGGGACTAAACGCGAGGATATTTAAAAATAAGTCCATTTTAGCACTTACTGCTTAACGTTTCGACTGCGTTATGTTACAACAGCCGTGGTCACAAGCGGACTCGAAACAGAAGCAGCAATTGAGCAGTCGAAACGTCAAGCAGTAAGTGCTAGGTATAATAATACTTATATTATTATTCTTCCGGGTGGTAAAATAAATTGTCCCAATATAATAGTTATTATAATATTTTATAAGGCTATAATATACTTATTTTTAAATATCCTCGCGTTTAGTCAATTTTATATCAAGTAAGAGTGTACCTACTATTACTAATAGGCCGGCAACGCATCAGTGACCTCTCTGATCTCGCAAATGTTTATGTGCGGCGTGATTATTTACCAGTCGCTGACTCGAGCGTTTGTCGCCTTTAGTTAAAAATATAAAAAGAAAATGAACTCGATGGCATGCCACCGCTATACTGGCCCGCAATAAATTACAGTGAACCATCGAATATTTCATACTAAGCAAAATCACATAGTAAAAATACCAAATCCACAATTCGGGGTGAAAGAATCCAAACACTAAAACAAACTTACACTTCCAGCCATAAAATTTCTAACACTGTAATTTCATTTTCGTGCCTTGAACTTTGTGTAGCCAATTTTATTGCACGCCAGTGTAGTTCAATGACACTGCGCTTGGGGATTTATAACGTCGTTAAGAAGTCTACTGTCGTTCATTAACTCGTCTGCCTTAGATGGGAACATCTCCATCAACGCTAGGATTTACCAAACTTCTAACACTATTCTCTAATTAACACATTGAGTAGTCTATCTTTATACTTATACAACCACAAGGCTTATACGTAGCCTAAAAGATGAAACACTTGCGTGAAGTAATCTATCTAGCGCCATCTATTGGCGAAGAAGAGTCTAGCCGTGAGCAAAATTAAGTCCCAAAAAAGAAAATTGTCACAGGGCTCTTGGGTCATTCTCATAAAAATTTCATTACAGTGGCATTCAAACCCATATAAATAGGTATATACCATCCTAAATTGACATCACATTCTCAAAATTTACTGATTACTCGTAATACCGAAGCTTAAACCTCTTCTATTTAAAAAGGTTCCATTTATTGATTCTGACGATTTTTTTTATACTAGTGGCGACAAACGAGCAAACGGGTCACATGTTGGTAACTAATCACTGCTGTCCGTCCATAAATATTTGCGAAATGAAAGATTCGAAAAAGACTGCTATGGTAATGACACTATGAGAATGTCTCTCCTATACTTTATATTGACTTGAGTATAAAATATTCATATTTATATTATGAAACATTAAGCCTAATCCCATCATAGTAGCGATTACTAGATTCCTATGATGGAGGCCTTTGCCCTGAAGTGGGACAGTATACAGGGTGTATCTGTGAATATTTACATCCCTTTAACCACTTGTTCTACCGGCCATTCTGAGCAATATTTGTTCTATGACTTTCGAAAATACGCATAAAAATTTTCATTTTTCCATACAAAGTCGGTCACGTGACTTGGTCATTTTGTATGGGGAGTCGAAAATTTTTTCGAAGAATCTGGAAAAGTTGTTAAACAAATGTTGTTCAGAATGGTTGATAACACGTGGTTAAAGGGATGTAAATGTTCACAGATACACCCTGTATAGGCTGATACTGATACTGAGTACCTACAGTACTTTTTATTACACTTTTTAAAGGAGCGTGTAGGTAGTTATAATATCAAGATGGCTTCCGCTTTTAACATTTCAAAGGAGATGTCTATGAAAACTGCGTAGGAGTGTAGTGGGCAGACCGGGGAATAACTTTGGGTTTTTAATTTGTGTTAGTAGTCAAGAAACATGTTAAGGTTGTAAAAATTAATTAGAATTTTAATGTGACGCAAAAATATGAATATACCTAAGCCATCTTATTTTACTCTGTCTGTGTGACGAGTAATGAAAGTGGGTGTTGTATTGTGTCTAAAGCCGTAAAAAGATATAAGTACCTGAACTACTTCAAGAAAAGGATCGTAGGCCGTGCCGATTTTTTGCTCGACTTGGCGGGGGCACTGCAGAGCCCCCAGATTTTTTTTAAGTGATAGGTAGGTGGCAAATAAGAAGACGAAGAAGAGAGATCAGTAGTAAAGTCATAAAATCACTGCCAACCTTTAGGCCCACTTTATATCCCAAATCGGGCCTCTGTTGCCCTCACTCACTCCGCCAAACAGCAAAGGCGCTGCTTCACGCTGATCTTCTATACAGTCGTGTTCCAACGGGTAATTACCGAGTCTAGGGGTAGTCGGATAGTTTGTCTATCAGAGTTGTAGACCAGAGGTCGCTACATTTCAGCGACACTGTGGTAGAACTGACCTATGATACCGATCATTTGACCGGCCCTATGGCGCATTTTGTAGTGACATTTTATGCGTCAAAGATCGTGGGTTCGATTCCCGCCCTGGACCATCATTCGTGTGATGAACACTTGTGATCGTTCAGTGTTAAGGTGTAATATATGTATGTATTTAAGTACTTTATTCTTAAAAACTTTTAAGCGTAGGTTAGCAAAATAAGACATCGCAAACCTTCCCTAAGATATTCGAGCATTCGCTACAAATCAGCCAGCTGTGATAAAAACGACATTACTCCAACTCTTGGTAACATACGCGTTACGGATGCGGGTCGGATAGGGTGCCCAAGTGAACCTTTCCGTTTTTCATAACCCAATTAGGTATAGATTATTTGAGAAAGTATTTTTGGTGGCTGATGAGCAAACGGATTACCTGATGGTAAGCAATTGCCACCGGCTCTAGAGACCTGCAGGGTCGTTCAAGCAGTTTTAGTCTATGTATGTAATTCATTGAAAATTTCAGCTCTAAATTACCGCCCCAATTGGTCATCATTTCAGCCAATAGACTTCTATCCACTGCTGGTCATTGGCCTCCCCCAACGTTCTCCATACAGATCGGTCCTGTGCCACCCACATCTAAGGGACTCCCGCGACCTTCACCAGATCGTCGGTCCAATTGGTGGGAGGCCTCGGCTGCGGCCTCCTGCAAGCGGCCTCCTCCACTCAAGGACCTTTCCACCTTAACGGCCGCCTGTTCTCCTCGCAATGTGCCCTGCCTATTGCCACTTGAGCCACGCAATAATTCTCTGTGACAGATGGCAAAACGAGCAGACGGATCACCTAATGGTTAGCAACTGACCAGAAGACTCACTGGGAAACAGCGCAAGCGCTGCTTCATGCCGGTGAACACGCCTTCATCACGGTCTCACAGAATTGAGGCCGTGGTATCACTCCGCTCAAGCTTCCATACCAAAGCGTGCCAACCCCCACGGTTGAACTTCATCTGATCACTACAGTTATCAATTCTGTGGCAGCTGGAGAGGGCCGTAACTCGTGGGCACCCCACTAGTCCGACAGTTATGAAAGGGCGTGTCGGCTGAGGAATCATTCCTCCCATCCGTGCGGAGGGCAGAGGGCGCTCTAATGTCTCTGTCCCGGGTATTGAGACACTTATGAGGCGACACGTGCGCTGAGGGTTAGGGGTCCGTCGCAGAACTAAGTTTGTGTTGTTAGTGGTATGTATTGTTAGTGGTACCTAAGTATTGTTAGTGGTTAGTTTGGTCTGCAAGATGTTTGCAAGCAATATTTTGGACAGATTGCGCGGAAAAGTGGGGAGAAATAAATAAATAAATTGAGACAAAATCACATACATTGTCCTGGTCCCAAACTAAGGTTTTCCCTTGTACTATGGAAACCAGAAACAACGGAGGAACTACAAACACCCAGACCCAAGACAAATATCTGTTTCATCAACAAACATTTGTCTTGATGCGGGAATCCGCGACCCTTGCGTCTCAACCGGCGCTCAAACCACTACGCCAAATGGGTCGTCACACATCACCTAATTCGTGACAAAGAGCACCTAATTGTCACACCACACAACATCTCATAAATTTTTTTTCTATGTAATTGGTGGCAGACGAGCAGACGGATCACCTGATGCTTAGCGACTGCCGCCGCCTGTCCCGGGTATTGAGACACTTATGAGGCGACACGTGCGCTGAGGGTAAGGGGTCCGTCGCAGAACTAAGTTTGTGGTTAGTTTGGTCTGCAAGATGTTTGATGCAATATTTTGGACACATTGCATGATTGAATTTAAATGGTAGTTTATTGTATTGTAGGTTAAATAACTCATGTGCAATATTGTATACGTATGGTAGGTTACATTTATATTTTACATCTACCCAATGTATCTAATACTTGTAACTAAGGCAATAAATTCATTTAATTGATTCATTGAAAAGTAAATCAATAAATAAATTCACCAGATCGTCGGTCCTCCTGGTGGGAGGCCTGCCACGGCTGCGGCCTCCTGCGCGTGGCCTCCACTCAAGGACCTTTCCACCCCAACGGCCTTCTGTTCTCCTCGCAATGTGCGCTGCCCATTGCCACTTCAGCCACGCAATTCCTTGGGCTATGTGACCTTAGATCTCCAGTGGCGCAGGAGGCCGCAGCCGTGGCAGGCCTCCCACCAGGTGGACCGACCATCTGGTGAAGGTCGCGGGAGTCCATTGGATGTGGGTGGCACAGGACCGATCTGTGTGGAGAACTTTGGGGGAGGCCTATGTCCAGCAGTGGACGTCCATTGGCTGAAATGATGAAATAAATTCACACATCTAATTGGTTACATTTACCTGACTCCGTACTAAGTAGCACACACTTATGTTACAGATAACAGACAACAGAGGAAACACAAATGTGATTGACTAACAGACTGGCCGGATGGCACATTTGGTGTGACTTTGCCTCATACGTCAAAGGTCTTGGATTCGATCCCCACCCTGGACAAACATTCATGTGATGAACACTTGTGTTCTACTCAGTTTCGGGTGCTATATATGTATTTAAGTTTTTTTTTTGTGATTCCTCTGTTGTCTGATATCTGTAACACAAGTGCTTAAGCTATTTAGTACGGAGCCAGGTCAACGTAATGAGATGTTGTGTGAAATTATATTTTTCTAGTGGTCCGCCCTCGCTTCGTTTCGGGACAATAGTTCTGCTATTTACTATAGATGGCACTGGGCGTTGGTTATATCGCGCTAGTATTTTGACTTCTCGTTTTTTATAAGCTTTACCGACGTTTACAGAATTTATTTCTTATTTATTTATTTATTAGGAATGCTTACAGCTTGACATACAAACATTTATATAAATTATAAGCAGCACTTGAGTAATTAGGGATATATATGTAAGCCTTGACAATAGCACTCACAACATTCGTATAAGAAATACTTAGCAACATAGGGGAAATTGTATTTTTTTTTCAGTAGGTATCTTATAATCCATACTAATATTATAAATGCGAAAGTAACTCTGTCTGTCTGTTACTCATTCACGCCAAAACTACTTAACGGATTTAAATGAAATTTGGTATACAGACAATCTAGATCCTGAGAAAGAACATAGGCTACTTTTTATTGCGAAAAGGGGGTTGTAAGGGGTTGAAAGGGGGGTAAAAAGTTACTTTTCCACGCGGACGAAGTCGCGGGCGGCCGCTAGTATAATATAACACAACTAGTTTTTGCCCGCGACTTCGTTCGCGTCGACTTCAGGTTCGTAGAAACCTCAAAAATTGTAGCCTATGTGTTATTCTGATGTATAAGCTATATTGTGGTAAAGTTTCATTCAAATCCATTCAGTAGTTTTTACGTGGAAGAGTAACAAACATCCATACATCCATACAAACTTTCGCCTTTATAATAGTAGTAGGATTATTATTTTATTTATTAGTCACTTTGTGAGTCTGTGGGGCCAAGCAGTTTCGGCAAAGATTTTTTAAAAACGTTTTGTGAGGTATTGAAGATATCCAAGTCTACTGATTTCGTATTTATGCCGTTGAAGGTATTGCAAACCATTGCCACGGGGTGATGGAGACCGAGGTTGGTTCTGTAGGGCGGTAAGGTGAACACTTTGGTTAAGGGCTTTCGAGGAAATGGACGAAGAACAGACAGATTGATAGAAGCAAGCAGGTCCGGACAGAACATTTTATTATGAAGAACTTTATGCAGTAACAACAAATCTGAGACCGTTCTTTATAAATAAGTATAGATTTTATTATTGTGAGGCGTTTAAAACACGATTACATTGCTTGCTGGCCAATGTTTGAGTTGCTTCGGCTTCTGCGGCTAGCCTCTGTTCAGAAACCCTCGAACTAAGTTATTAGTTCATAGTTTGGGTCGAATTATTACGGCTGTTCCAACCAACTTGTTATTGTGTGAATTTTGATAGTGCGTACAATCTGAATATTATGTAAACGGGTGTAAACGTTGGAAGAGTTCATGAGTGGAGACCGCGATTCAAAAAGCAATTTATTGTAGGTGAGAGGTGGCTTACAAGCAGATCACCTGATGGTACGCGATTTCTGGCGCCCATAGACACCTTCAACGCCGAGTCAAAGGTTCACCAGTAACCTTTAACTCCTTTTCCCCCTATTGGGCATCTTCGGATCCACGCTTCAGCGTGAGTGGGCCGGCTTGACCAAAGTGATACCACGGCCTCACAGAAAACTGACGTGAAGCAGCGCCTGCGCTGTGTTTCACCGGGTGAGTGAGTGACTGGAAACCCAATGTTGGAAAAGGGGGATCAAAAGGTCGGTAGCACAGTTGTGAAACTTCTGGTGTTGCGGTTATCTATGCGCGGGGCAGTCGTTTACAATTAGGTGATCTATCTGCTCGTCTGCCACCTATCACATAAAAAAGCTAGCCATAAAAAATATATATATCAGACAATCACACCAATCATTCTGGTCTCAAACTAGGGCAACCCCTGTACTATGAGTACCAGGTGACGATAGTTAACTGGGGACGTCAGCCCAGAACACCCAGACCCAAGAAAATTTTGAAAATGTAGTTTCCTAACTAGACTTGACCGGAAATCAAACCCGGGACCTTTCGCGCAAACAAAACATTTACGTAAACATTAACGTACGGAACCGTTCGCACTTGGTCGGTATTTGTAAAGCACACTATTTATTTAATCAAAATCCTTATTACACCACTAATTAACACACAACACAAATACCAGTTCTTTGTCTAATTAGACTATTATTATGGTGTATCCGTAATTATCTTCCCTAATTAATACTTTAACATTTCCGTAACATACAGAGTGTATCTGTGAACATTTACACACCTTTAACAAAATGTTCTACCAACTTTTTGAACATCATTGGTTTGACGACTTTTGGAAATAAGTCAAGATTTTTTCGAAAACCCATACAAACTAAGTCACGTGACTGAATTTGTATGAAAAGTTTATTTTTTATCTGATTTCTTAAAGTCATTTAACAAAATGTTGTAAAGAGAGAGAGATAGAGAAAAGGAGAGATAGAAAGAGAGAGAGATATATGTATATATAATTATATAGAGAGACTTCCTACTAGTATGTACGAAGATATTTCTTTAAGTGACTGTTTCACAATGTTTACATTAACTTAAAACGTCACATAGTTAAGCAACACAATATTAATTTATTTTAAGGATATTCCCGATTTCTATTTGTCAAACTCATGGACTTAAAGTAACTTAACGCTATTTGACAGTCGTGAAACGCAACAAATGTTTATTTTTTATAGGATAGGGGGCAGACGAGCAGACGGATCACCTGATGTTAAGCGATTACCGTCGCCCATGAACACCTGCAACTCCAGGGGCTTCACAGGTGCGCTGCCGGCCTTTCAGGCCAGTATAAATAGAAATAGAAAAATCTTTATTCAATTTAAGTCCTTATAGAACATTTATGAATGTCAAATATTATGTAAGCTACCGCGTGTTCAAATAAATAAAAAAAATAATAAAAATATAAAGGTTATGTAGAACTTATCCATATTATCTTGTGAAACAGACTGTTACTGTCTTAAATTCATCACAAATAACTTATTGAAATCCAACGGCAGCTCAACAAAATCGAAAAAGCAGCCTTAAGTCAGAATTTCTATTATTATAACCGCTAAATAAATAAGCTGCCTTTGTGCCTACATAAGATAAAATTATTTTCATTCCTTCGAATTATGCTTTGAAAATGTTTATTTAAGATGGCACCTTAACAAAGAATTTTCTTCCACTGGTCCCTTAGAACATAACTTCCAATTTGAGGAAAATACGACAACAGAGCCTAGGGGTCTACAATGAAGCTTAATGCAGAATGTTACTAGATATACTTTTGTATATCTAATAACGCTTAAAATTATTGGGCTTTTAGTTTTAAGCAAGTATTCATAAGATTGTAATAAATTTTTTCTCGAAGAATCAAGTTTTAGATTCCAGTAGTAGAATCGCACTAATTACTTATATCTATTTATTTTTTGTATTATCTTATGTTTCGAGATCATTTTGTATAGGGATTCGAAAAAAAAATCGATGAGTTTTGAAAAGTTATGTTGTTGTTGTCCAGAGATGTTGTCCAGAATGGTTAAAAGGATGTAAATGTTCACAGGTTTTTTTTTTTATGTGATAGGTAGCAGACGAGCAGGCGGATCACCTGATGGTAAGCAATTGCCGCCGCCCATGAACACATGCAACAAGTGCGCTGCTAACCTTTTATCCCCTTCCCCCCCGATGGGCCTCCGGTACCTTCACTCACTCGGCGAAAAACAGCACAGGGGCTGCTTCACGCCGGTTTTCTATGAGACAGGTGCACCCTGTATCTCAAAAACTACACTCGTAATATTATTTTACTCTTATTTTTTATTTCAAACACTATGAAAATAAAATTACTGAATGTTCTCCGATCACAATCGAATTTTAATCCCCATCTCTTGCAAATGTACTTTTTTAATGTGAAGTACTTATATTCTTGTTGTTATTCGGTTTCGTTGTACGCCTTATGTACGAAATAAGGCAGATTTTCCGAAAGCAACGCTAGAGTCCAGCCAGCATATTAGACGTCATAAATCTAGGGATTTTTCTAATAAATTAACCGCCATTACATGTATCTCATTTCTTAGCTAGACAAAGTCACCGCTCAACTATAGTGCGATATTATTTACGGGTCTAAGTATATTATCTTTGGCCAGAAGGCAGGAAACGCGATTTCCTTGGGCCAACAAAATGAAGCGGCGAGGGGAAATTATTAGCAACATAGTATAGGTTAGGCAGTAGATCGAACTAATCTCTAAAGGTAATAAAAATAAAATATAATAAGTAAACTTTGTATATAGTATACAGGGTGTAACAAAAAGGGGTATCAACCATAAAGGGAAATAATGTGTACCTTGTGTAGGTTATATGCAAGGTTTCAAATTAATAAAAAATAATTAAAAATAAAGGTTATGTAGAACTTATCCATATTATCTTGTGAAACAGACTCTTACTGTCTTAAAATTCATCACAAATAACTAAAAGAAATCCAACGGCAGCTCAACAAAATCGAAAAAGCAGCCTTAAGTCAGAATTTCTATTATTATAACCGCAAAATAAATAAGCTGCCTTTGTGCCTACATAAGATAAAATTATTTTCATTCCTTCGAATTATGCTTTGAAAATGTTTATTTAAGATGGCACCTTAACAAAGAATTTTCTTCCACTGGTCCCTTAGAACATAACTTCCAATTTGAGGAAAATACGACAACAGAGCCTAGGGGTCTACAATGAAGCTTAATGCAGAATGTTACTAGATATACTTTTGTATATCTAACAACGCTTAAAATTATTGGGCTTTTAGTTTCAAGTATTATTCATAAGATTGTAATAAAAATTTTGGCGAAGAATCAACTTTTTGATTCCAGTAGTAGAATCGCATTATCTACTTATATCTATATATTTTTTAGTATTATCTTATGTATCGAGATAATTTTGTATAGGGATTCAAAAAAAAATCGATGAGTTTTTTGAAAAGTTATCGCACAAATCTTGTCCAGAATGGTTAAAAGGATGTAAATGTTCACAGGAATATAATTACTTCACATTAAAAAAGTACATTTGCAAGAGATGGGGATTAAAATTCGAATGTGATCGGAGAATATTCAGTAATTTTATTTCATAGTGTTTGAAATAAAAAATAAGAGTAAAAAAGTATTACGAGTGTAGTTTTTACACCCTGTAACTCAAAAACTATATATAAATAATATATAATGTGAAGTACTTATATTCTTGTTGTTATTCGGTTTCGTTGTACGCTCTATGTATGATATCAGGCAGTATTGTTGCAATAGAGTTAGTCGTATCGACTTCATTGCAGGGGGTTATATTACGAGACGGGAAATATACAAGAGGTTTTGGTAAACATCTTCTTATTCTTATCTCTCTAAGCAAAGATGGCTACGTATAAATTAATACTCTTTCAAGATCAATACTCGTAGCATATCCTACTACTATTATAAAGGCGAAAGTTTGTATGGATGTATGATTGTTTGTTACTCTTTCACGCCAAAACTACAGAACGGATTTGAATGAAATTTGGTATACAGATGGTCTAGACCCCGAGAAAGGACATAGGCTACTTTTTATTGCGAAAAGGGGGTTGAAAGGGGGGTAAAAAGTTACTTTTCCACGCGGACGGAGTCGCGGGCGGCCGCTAGTCTTTACTAAATTATAAATGCGAAAGTAACTCTGTCTCTGTTTGTTTCTCTTTCACGCCAAAACTACAGAACGGATTTGAATGAAATTTGGTATACAGATGGTCTAGACCCCGAGAAAGGACATAGGGTACTTTTTATTGCTAAAGGGGGGTTAGAAGGGAGGTGCGGGTAAAGTTGCAGGTAACAGCTAGTAATAAATGAAGATACTCTACAATGATCTCAGCATTGAGGACTAACGACGCGAGCTCATAACAAGGAAGTGTCATCACTCTCTACCTACGTTTAGTTCTAAGTTTTGCTACTGGTTACTTCTGTATTATGTCAGAGAAGCTATATCTGTAATGGTATGATATCAGGCAGTATTGTTGCAATAGAGTTAGTCGTATCGACTTCATTGCAGGGGGTTATATTACGAGACGGGAAATATACAAGAGGTTTTGGTAAACATCTTCTTATTCTTATCTCTCTAAGCAAAGATGGCTACGTATAAATTAATACTCTTTCAAGATCAATACTCGTAGCATATCCTACTACTATTATAAAGGCGAAAGTTTGTATGGATGTATGATTGTTTGTTACTCTTTCACGCCAAAACTACAGAACGGATTTGAATGAAATTTGGTATACAGATGGTCTAAATCCCGAGAAAGGACATAGGGTACTTTTTATTGCTAAAGGGGGGTTAAAAGGGAGGTGCGGGTAAAGTTGCAGGTAACAGCTAGTAATAAATGAAGATACTCTAGAATGATCTCAGCATTGAGGACTAACGACGCGAGGTCATAACAAGGAAGTGTCATCACTCTCTACCTACGTTTAGTTCTAAGTTTTGCTACTGGTTACTTCTGTATTATGTCAGAGAAGCTATATCTGTAATGGTATGATATCAGGCAGTATTGTTGCAATAGAGTTAGTCGTATCGACTTCATTGCAGGGGGTTATATTACGAGACGGGAAATATACAAGAGGTTTTGGTAAACATCTTCTTATTCTTATCTCTCTAAGCAAAGATGGCTACGTATAAATTAATACTCTTTCAAGATCAATACTCGTAGCATATCCTACTACTATTATAAAGGCGAAAGTTTGTATGGATGTATGATTGTTTGTTACTCTTTCACGCCAAAACTAAAGAACGGATTTGAATGAAATTTGGTATACAGATGGTCTAAATCCTGAGAAAGGACATAGGCTACTTTTTATTGCGAAAAGGGGGTTGAAAGGGGGGTAAAAAGTTACTTTTCCACGCGGACGGAGTCGCGGGCGGCCGCTAGTCTTTACTAAATTATAAATGCGAAAGTAACTCTGTCTCTGTTTGTTTCTCTTTCACGCCAAAACTACAGAACGGATTTGAATGAAATTTGGTATACAGATGGTCTAGACCCCGAGAAAGGACATAGGGTACTTTTTATTGCTAAAGGGGGGTTAGAAGGGAGGTGCGGGTAAAGTTGCAGGTAACAGCTAGTAATAAATGAAGATACTCTACAATGATCTCAGCATTGAGGACTAACGACGCGAGCTCATAACAAGGAAGTGTCATCACTCTCTACCTACGGTTAGTTCTAAGTCTTGCTACTGGTTACTTCATCTTCTTACTTCTTGTAGGGAGTAAAGAAACGCATCGGGGAAAGAGCCCTTAGCAAGTACCTGGTGAGCGTCTCCCAAGATTCGGTCCGTATGCCGAGACGGTAGGAAAGACTTTGAGCTGGTGAAGTGACCTGTGTATTCTTACTGGTTACTTCTGTATTATGTCAGAGAAGCTATATCTGTAATGGTATGATATCAGGCAGTATTGTTGCAATAGAGTTAGTCGTATCGACTTCATTGCAGGGGGTTATATTACGAGACGGGAAATATACAAGAGGTTTTGGTAAACATCTTCTTATTCTTATCTCTCTAAGCAAAGATGGCTACGTATAAATTAATACTCTTTCAAGATCAATACTCGTAGCATATCCTACTACTATTATAAAGGCGAAAGTTTGTATGGATGTATGGATGTTTGTTACTCTTTCACGTAAAAACTTCTGAATGGATTTGAATGAAACTTTACCACACTATAGCTTATACATCAGAATAACACATAGGCTACAATTTATAAAAATTGTGTGGATTGTCCAAAATATGACGGTAAGTGTCAATAATTAACTCCACGCGTACAAAGTCGCGGGCGGCCGCTAGTAAAAAAATATATAGAAACGTTTAATATATTGACCTGATTCTGTTAAGTAGCTTAAGCATCTCATCATCTCTTGACCTTGGGAGGGCCACGCTTCGGAATGAATGGGCCGGCTTGACGTAAAGCAGCGTCTGCGCTGTGTTTCGTCGAGTGAGTGTGGGTATTGGTAGCCCATTCGGGAGAAAGGGTACCGGTAGCCTATTAGGGGGAAAAGGGTCCGTCCGAAATAAGTACACATACTTCTATCACAGTTCTACTTTCGATTTTGTTTTTCTAATCTAACTAATATCAATTATAATAAAATTATCGTTGAATTGATAAATTGAGGAAATTAGACACGTTTTTTTTTTATACTAGAGGCGGCAAAAGAGCAAGCGGGTCACCTGCTGGTAAGTAATCACCGCCACCGTTTTATGTTTGAGGTAGCAGACGAGCAGACGGATCACCTGATTGTAAGCGATTGCCGCCGCCCATAGACCTGCAACAACAGTAGAGTCGAACCCTAAACCCTCTTCCCCCTATTGGGCCTCCGGTGCCCTCACTAACTCGATGAAATAATGCAGACGCTGCTTCATGCTGGTCTTCTGTGACAAAATGTAGTAAAAAAGTAAAGTATCAGTCTATTTACTGTCCCACTGCAGGGCAAAGGCCTCCATCACAGAAATCAAGTTATCGCTACTATGATGGGATTAGGCTTAATCACCACGCTTAAACGCCCCGTTGGTCTAGTGGTTTAAGTACCGGGCCGTGATCTTGAGGTCGTTTCAAAAGTATGTTTCGAATTTTTCGAACATAGCTCGGGTTTGTGATCGCCAATCCGCATTAGGCAAAATGTAGTAGCTTACCACTATACCTATTCACCCCACTTTATCCTCCATCACTACAATCTTCAATTCGCAACTCCCCTTTTTAAATCCAACTAGTTAAACCGCAAGTTAAACACACCAACTAGTTTAATAGCAACTACTTAGATAAGCAATAATCGCGCGAGACCCTTGTTTAGCCGGCGAATTCCAATTTACCCCAGGCTCGACCCTACGAATAGGCGGTAGATAAAATCTTTAATTTTACCCTCTAGAACTTGGCTAGGAATTTGGTAGAAACCGAACCGTTAAGCGATTGAAAGTTGAACGTCTCCAAACGAGGACTCTTATCTAAATCTGTGGAATAGTTATTTAAAAGTGTGGTTTGGTCGGTTTTAGGGGTGACTAGGACCAAGTTTGAAAATGGCCACTCTTGGGGTTCCGTATTGGGATAATGTTATTTTTAAAGTTTACGCTAAAGTTTTAATTATCTATCTTAGTGTAGACTATAAAATTATTCGTTTCGGGAATTCAGTTTTGATATTACTTAGTTCCAATAGATGGCGCTGGGTAGCGATTATATTGCAAAAGTATTTCGTCCTTTCGGATTATATAATGAGTATTGCTGTCTAAACAAGTTATCTCTGGATGGACTAGGTTAATTATACCTAAATTTAAATATTCATAATATAATTACTTATAAGGTTTTAAATAAGTATTTTAATTTGTATTTTTGGTCGCAAATAGACGGTTTTATATTCTATTCTACTCTAATCTTCTTCTATTTCTATGAAGAGGTAACGCATTGTCAACGTCAAGGCTTATAGGTACACTGAGAAGGCGAAACACTTGCGCGATGTAATCAACTTCCAGCGCCATCTATTTGTGATGGTCTTAGTTAAGACTTCGAACTAAGTGAGGGCGGGCCACTAGTTTGAAAAAAAAATGCATAAGCAAAGAACTGGTAGCAAAGGTCGTGGTAGCCTGTTATGTGGCTGACTGTACTACTACACTGCAAACTGGAAGGTATACACACAGAAAGTTGGCTGCCCACTAAGAGCTAAAAACATGTCATGTACTCACGCATGCGCACTAACGGGGAAATATGCTTTTTCGACCACATTAATCCTAGCCTATGACATAAAATTGTCGAACTGTCGAGGTCTATGGTAGAGGCCACTCGCTTTGCTATTTTTTTTTACAAATACAAATAACGTTTATTGCTTATTAATGATACATATTACATGAAGTTAGGTAGGTGTACAATAAGCAAATGGAGGTGGCTCAGCTTGTGCTGCCACAGAAAGAATAATATTATATTATTTTGTGCTATTCAATATTTATTTTGTCGTATACAGCTAGTAAGAAAAAAGCATTACCCTCCATTCTTCGGCAGTTCGGGTAAAAAGCAACATTTTACATAAAATCAAAAGGTCCTAAAATAATAAAGTAACAAATTAAACCGCTGCTAGTTTAGTATGCCGAAGTATTAACAAGGTTATTACTATTAGCGACAATGTAGGGCTATTTAGGGACTTCAGTCCCTTTCAAACAAGATTAAGCCCTTCGAAAATCTGTTAACATACGATTTCTGTTTTGTAATTAAATTTTCTACGACAAAACCGGATTAGAATGGAACATTAAATAATATCCTTCAACTGATTCGGATACGATGGCCGATGAATACGATCAGCCTAGATAGATAGATATTCTTTATTGCACAGAAATATAATACATGAGTGAAGCAACAGCTATAGACAGTACAATAAGGCGGTCTTATCGCTTGTAGCGATTTATTCCAGACAACCTTTAGGTAGAGGAGAGAAAACAGCGTGTTGGCAATGGGGGTAAAGCAGTGCAAAGAGATTGCTGAATTAAAATAAATAGTACAAATACTTATAATTATACATGACATACTTAAATAATAATAAGACATACATAAATATTAATATACATAAACATATACATACAGACAAAAATAAATCCATACTAATATTATAAATGCGAAAGTAACTCTGTCTGTCTGTCTGTCTGTCTGTCTGTCTGTCTGTCTGTCTGTCTGTCTGTCTGTCTGTTACTCTTTCACGCCAAAACTACTGAACGGATTTAAATGAAATTTGGTATACAGATGATCTAGACCCTGAGAAAGAACATAGGCTACTTTTTATTGCGAAAAGGGGGTTGTAAGGGGTTAAAAGGGGGGTAAAAAGTTACTTTTCCACGCGGACGAAGTCGCGGGCGGCCGCTAGTAAGTAATAAATCATAAATTCATAGCTTAAAAGTTTCTATATGGATAAGTACAAATGACCAAAGAATAGACCTAGCCTAGGTAGGTTATGCTCTTATATAATCACTAAATTTCCTATAGGTACTAGCTCAGCTCAGCTCTGGTGAAAAAGGGTTTAGCGAAGCGAGGGCATTCTACATACAAAACAAGCGAGAAATGTGTGAGAAGAATGTGTTGCAAGAAATGTGCTGCGAGGAATATGATTCGGTTTTGCAACTATATCCGCTAATACATATCACAGCTTCACAATCACAACGCATCTTTGCACCGCACATTAATGTGCATTTTGAGAGCTCCCCTACACTCCATCGTACTGTTACCCGCCGCGAAGTAAAAGTCTTTTTAAAAAATAAAGTTATTTATTAACCTAAACACTTATTTAATGTTTTTAGATAATAGTAAGAAATAGTATTGAAATAGTAAAATTTTGTAAATGCGAGTGACCGGGTCTGATGACGGGCGCGGACTGGCTGCGCGTCGGTCTGGGAACTGACTATACTTAGTCACAGCAGCTTAGCCATGGGGGTAAGCCAGATCCCAAACATCTCTGGGGTATAACAGTACGTCACATTTTACTCGCACAGCCCTGGTGGAAAACCAGCATAAGGATCATATTTGAAAATCAAAATATCTACAGGATGTATCTGTGAACATTTACATCCCTTTAGCCACGTGTTCTACCAACCATTCTGAACAACATTTGTACTATGACTTTTGAAAATTCGCATAAAAAAATTTCATCTTTCCATACAAAGTCCGGTCATGATTGTGACTTGGTCATTTTGTATGGAGAGACGAAAATTTTTCGAAGAATTTAGAAAAGTTGTTGAACAAATTTTAATGGTTAAAGGGATGTAAATGTTTACAGATATACCCCGTATAGCTGTAGAACTACTAAGGATAGCGCTGTAGATATCATATTTTCAAATGCTTTCATTACGGAATAGTGTGTAACATAAACGATGATTCTTTACAAAACTTTTAAAGGTACGATGCTTCATATTTCTATGTAGTTCTGTACCCTATCTTCCCAATGCACTCGCATACAAAACTCCACGAATTGGAAATGGTTTCGCCTGTTCCATTTTAAGCGATTGACATTCGCTTCTTCGATCTCGAGGGACGGACGGCTGGCGTCAGTTCTAGCTAGGCTTGCTTAACTACCTATCAAATATAGATTACTTGATAGCCTACATTGGATATAGGTATATTATTATCTTATCGATTGTGAGAAGTGAATCGATATTTACTTTCTCCTGTTTCTTTTACGTAATAGGTGGCTGACGAGCAGAGCACGAGCGAGCAGATATGACGAGCTGATAGTGTTGCATGTGTCTATGGGGGTCGGTAATCGCTTACCATCAGGTGATCCGTCTGCTCGTCTGCCACCATTCATATAAAAACACGTACATGGGACGTGGGCGCGTCGGAAAGCACGCTACATCTTAGACCTTATTGTCACTCTCCATCAGTTGAGAGTCAAGTGTAATCCCATTTACCTACTATAAATAAAAATATGTAAGCCCAGAAAAAAAAATATAGTTGAGATTAAATGCGATTTGGAGTTCGCCGGGTTAGTTATGCTCTCAGCAGCTAGTAGAACAAAATATTGTTCAGAATGTTTGGGCCCAGCGGCTCAAGTGTTCATCACACGAATGTTTGTCCAGGGTGGGGATCGAACCCACGACCTTTGGCGTATAAGGCAGGGTCACTACCAAATGCGCCATCCGACCAGTCCACCCAGTAATAAACGTGGTCACGCTTACTCTGGGATCCTCCTTTGGACCGCGTCAGACCTTCGGGCCTTATGTGGACCGCAGACATTTCACTTTTGAAAACGAACCCCGAACAAAACTAATTGGTAACCCCTGCCCTATATAAACGGGGCGTAGTTGATAGCAAAATCCTACAATTGGACCAGTAACAAGCCAGACAGACAGGATCCGAACCAGCGTCCAAACCCCAGGGGACGAGCGGCAGTTCGATTAACAAATGCCATCTGCAATGCAGCTGCATTACACGAACACGCGGGTCACACATACGTGTTTCCCACACAGATCTACATATAAACTATTTTTAAAGAGATAAATTCTATAGACAACGACGACCCTTAATATGTACACTAAAGAGGCGAAACATTTGCGCGATGTATCCGACGCCCAGCGCCATCTAGTGGTTCATATTGAAACTAAAGTCTTGAAACAAAGTAAGGGCAAAAGGCTAGGAACCCGCAACATCAGTGGGAGTTCCAAGAGCCTGTGAACCTTTTAACTCCCGTTCCCCTTTAGGTCTTCGGTATCTATATACTATTTATAAAGAGATAACTTTATAGACAACGACAAGGCTTATAGGTAAACCGAAAACACGAAACGCTTGCGCGATGTAATTGGACACAGCGCCATCTATTGGTTCATTTCTGAATTACGGTCCCGAAGAGAAGTGAGGGCGGGCCACTAGTTTTTTATATGATAGGTAGCAGACGAGTAGGCGGATCACCTGATGATAAGCGAAAAATCACAAGTGCGCTGACAAATTTTAACCCCCTTTCCCCTCAAATGGGCATCCACATACTCGACGAAAAACAGCACAGGCACTGCTTCACGCCGGTCTTCTGTGAGGCCGTGTTATCACTTCAATGGAACCGGCCCATTCATGCTGAAGCGTGACTCCCACGGCACACGAAAAATACTTGTTTGCATTTTCACAGTCGTCCCACAATAAATAAATAAATATTTCAATACATCACATACATTGATCTGACTCTGAGATAGGTAGCTGAAGCACCTGTGTTACAGATATCAGAACCAACATTGGGATTACAAATATATACATTAATACTTTTCTTTTGTAAATACATACTTATAATACATAGAAAACACCCAGACTAATACATACAGACATGTTCATGCACACAAATGTTTGTACTGTGCGGGGATCGAACCCGCAACCCTTGGCCCAGACGCAGCATTCACTACCACTGAACCAACCGGGTCGTCAAACAGGGTCGTACAGGGTTTTACATTGAGTTCACAGCCAACAGCTGATTTAAAAAGCTTGTAAATATCAAGATCTCCCATTAAACACGATCAGTAAGGTCAACCGATATCGATTTACATTTCGTCTGCGGTTACATTGCCACTAGTCACGTAAACCGGGGTCGACTGTACTGCAGCGTTTTTGCACGCGACTGTATTTATATTGTTACACGTTTTTTTATGCGATGAACTGTATAAATGTAAACTGTTTTACCTAATTCTCGATGGGAAGTCGATGGGTTACACGCCTCAAAAGACGGTAACTATAAATTCATCTTCATCATCATCATCAGCCTGGTAGTACCCACTGCTGAATATAGGCCTCCCTTCCCTTCCGCCACTGTGCCCGGTCCTGAGCTGCTCGGATCCATGTAGCCCATCCGATTTTAGCGATATCGTCGACCATCGTGCCACCGACGACTTGGACTTCGTCGGCCGATTATCGGACACCATTCGGTCATAATCTTGCTCCACCTGCCATCAACCGCGCCTAGCTAAATGTCCTGCCCAATTCCACTTTAGTTCTATCACTCTTAGGCTACCTGTCCATTTAAGCGGAGCGATGCGGCGGAGCGGAGAAACGGACAAATATTAGCCAATAGTATTACACAAAAATTCTACTGGCTAAAATAAATAAATACTATTGGCTAATATTTGTCCGTTTCTCCGCTCCGCCGCATCGCTCCGCTTAAATGGACAGGCAGCCTTAAATCCCCAAATTCAAATTCAAATTCATCTTATCCATAGATAAAACAATAAATGTTGTTCAGAATGGGTAGTAGAATAAGGAACGTAAATTTTATTGTACAGATCCACCCTGTGTACATTCAGTAGTTGTTAATAAATAAAAATAAATAAATAAAAAATTGCATACTGCCTTTTTTAAAAGTAAGTCAAATTACAGCGATAATACATCGCTGTAATTTGTTATCGCAATCGTACGTATTATCTTGTCACTACTAAAACATAGCATATAATATGCGTTGGTGTAATAAAGTATCAGCCTTTATATCATAATTGAAATCAAGTCATCGCTATTATGATGGGATTAGGCTTAATCACCGCGCTTGCCTCAGCTGCGCAGCCGTGGTCACATGTGGACTTTTGTGACATACGGGACCGACTTTTGTGACATTACCGCAACGTTAATTTTTAAGCACAATATAAGCTTAAAAATTAACGTTGCGGTAATTCTTGTCTATAATAATAGGTAGGAAAATTTAAAGAACTATCTATAAATACCTATCGCATAATATAATTACAATATATATATAATATAATTACTATTACAATATAATCTGTAATAATACTGAGTATTATTCAGTTATAACGAGTCCCTCATAACTCCTCAATATCAGACTGAACTACCTCATCGCATGGAACTTTTTGATTCAGCTCTGTATTTTTAAATACACTATGTTTAGACATAGATTAAGAGACAGAAAGGCAATTTGGTTAATAACCCCAACAAGGAAATTGAAATGAAGTAAAATATTTATTTGCTTGCTAAGTGTTACATACAATTCCATCCAAGGAATTCCGCCGACCTTCACCAAATCGGTCCATCTTGTCGGGGCCTACCACGGCTGCAACTCCCTGTACGCGGCTTTAACTCAAGGACCTTTCCGCCCCAACGGCCTTCTGTTCTCCTCGCGATGTGCCCTGCCCATTGCCACTTAAGCCAGGCAATTCTTTGGGCTATGTCTGCGGCCTTAGATCTCCTATATGGATCTCATCATGTCCGACACGTTAATGCAAGGAGATTCTGAGTATAGCCATATCCATTGACCTGAATTTGAAGTTTAGTGTAATATAAAAGTAATTTAAAGACGTCATTTTAATATTAAACTTAGTAACTTTCACTTCCAACGATACCTAGGTCTACCAACAGGGCGTTGGTCTGCATCGGTCGGCTCTGGCATGGTCTGGTATCTGGTATGGAAATCCGGTCAATCAATTTAGGAAACTACATTTTCTAAGTTTTCTTGGGTTCAGACCCAGAACACTCAGGTGTTCTGGGTTGACGCCCCCAGTTAATAATTATCGTTATGGTACTCATAGTACAGGGGTTGCCCTAGTTTGAGACCAGGTTGATTGGTGGGATTGTGTGGCGCATATCGCCTGCATGTTGGCCATCTACGCTATATAAACTGATACTTTACTTCACTTTCCTTATTCTGTGACATTACTTTATATTGTTACACTATACCAGCAACATCTACTTTGCTTAAAAGCAAGTGTCAGCTCTCGAAAACAATTCCACCCTTGTAAATGGATCTATCAATAAAGAAGTGGGAATAAAGCGATCATGAAAACGGGCAAGTGAACGTATTCACAGTGGCTGCCAAGTTGTTTTGGCCTCAGTCGAGTACACAATTTAAGTGTGCTAACACAACACACAACAGGCTTGTGGTGCAAGGCAAAGTTGAAGGCAAAAGAGCGCGCGGCAGATCACCAATGCGCTGGACTGACCAAGTAAAAACAGCCCTCAGTGGTCCACTCCACGAATGCACTAGAAAAGCGTCAGTGCGGGAGGAATGGCGAAGGATTGTGAAACAGGCCATAAACGCTGATGTGACGACCACGACCACTCTGCCAAGAGCGTGACGACAAAGAAGAGAACACAACTGGTCAATATTATGACGCTTAGAATTGAGAAGAAGTGAAAGCGTACTTACATACTCCACTGGCTCAGCGACCCCAAACGAGTCTTGGCCTCCGAAACAAGAGAACTCCACTTTGGTCGATCTTGCAGTACCTACTTGATGCCAGTCATAAGCCTTAAGTTCTCGCAGATCATTTTCGCCGACGTCTTTCCGTACCTGAGGTGACTGAGAATAAAGTGGAGTGGCGAATTTTCTAGTGTCGGAGGCCAAGATCCACTTCGTCCAATCCAAGTAAGTTATTTCCGTATATGTAAAGCACTTACCAGGTTAACGCCCTGTTGGTCTAGTGGTTTAAGTACCGGGCCATGGTCTCGGGGTCCCGAGTTCGATGCCCGGGTCGAGCAAAAGTATGTTTGGATTTTTAGAACATATCTCGGGTTTGTGATCACAAACCCGAGATATGTTCGAACTATGTTGGTCCGCATTAGGCAAGCATGATGATTATCGCGTGCCTTATCCCATCATAGTAGCGATAACTTGATTTCTATGATAGAGGCCTTTGCCCTGCAGTGGGCTAGTATAAAGGCTGATACTTTACTTTACTACCAGGTGACCCACAAGTTCACCTGTATATCTGTCTCATAAAACCATGCGTCCTTTCTGTACAAAACTCGTCATGATACCGTGACGGCAAACAGTTAGAGCGTGGCGTGACGCCGGACATTCACGCAAACACACATACGTACTTACTTAGTACGGTATTAATGGTATTATTGCATTTTTGTACTCGCAGGATGATAACAGGAACGGATGGTACACTCCTTAAAAGCATAATGATGTTTTTACGACATATAGGTACTACTAGTATTTTGGGCCAAATTCTGGCTGTTTTTTTAAGGTATAAGTGGTAGACGAGCAGACGCGACAGAACACCAGAAGAGTCACAAGTGCGCTCAACCTTTAGCCCCTTTTCCCCCCAATTGGGCCTCCTCACTAGACGACATTTCATTCGCACTAAACGCTATGCAAATTCCTTTTTGATGCGAACAGCCAAGGAATGGATCTCTTTACCCGCCGATGTTATTCCTGAACAATATAACCTGGACTTCTTTAAGGCAAGAGTGAATAGGCTTTTCACGGGCAAGCATGGCCTACCTTAGACCTCATCTTCACTTAACATCAGGTGTGATCGAGGTCAAATGCTTGTCTGTCGTAGAATAAAAAAAAACACAGCACAGGCGCTGCTTCACGCCGGTCTTCTTTGAGGCCGTGTTATCACTCCGGGGCCGGCCTATTCATGCCGAAGCGTGGCTTTCCTCTAGTATTTATAAAAAAAACAGTCCCCTTTCCCAAAACAGAACTAAACCACTTGACATATCCACAAAGGGGTCACGTAAAAAAAATATGCAAAACCAAATACCTTTTGTGATAAAGATACCTTGGCGGTAAAGGCCACGTGTATGAATGATGGATGTTAAATAGCTTAGTAACAAGTCCTTTGTGTGTTTTCTATCAACGTTTTATACAAAAGGTCGGATATAGGAGGATCTACCTCAACTTGTGGGAAACGTACCGGCATATGAGCTGGAGGGGAAAATTAGGGTATATCAAATGAAGCTATCCCTTTTATTACAAGAACCGACTTTAGTACCGGGTTTAATTCTAGTTTATCTTACAGTATTTACGTTAGCTCTATTATTACTATATACTATACTAGCTGGCACTTGCGACTTCGTCCGCGTGGAATAGTATCTTTGGGTAGCATTTTTAATTATTTAATCGTTTTCATGCCCCTCTTTCAACGCCTAAAAAACCCCTTTTTCGAAATAAAAAAAGTAGCTTATGTTATTTCTCTGGGTCTGGATCATCTGTATACCAAATTTCATTCAAATTTGTTCAGTAGTTTTGGCGTGAAAGAGTAACAGACAGAGTTAATTTTGCATTTATAATATACTCTGATTCATAATCATGTAAAGTAAACTGACATTTAAGTATATTTGTAACACAAATGCTTGAGCTACTTAGTTTGGAGTTAGATCAATGTATGAGACGATGTGTGGTTTAAAGTACTCTTGGAAAACTTTGGACTTTTATCGTTATGTTTGTTTATTTTTGCCCACAAAATCCCTGTACAGAAATCGCGTGCCTAAACCCATACGTTTCTTTGCCAACACATTTTCTCGGGTGTTAAGAGCACTATTTTTGGGTCACTAGGTCCGTCGTTCGATTTTTGATTGTGGTGAATTAATCGTAGATTATGTGACTGTCACATGTTTATTACGTATGGATATTTAAAACACGAGCAAAATTATAAAAAAGACCCTTGGTTTTTTTATAATATTAGCGAGATTTTTAATTCCATATTATGTGCAGTCTCATACACTACTTAAATCTCTACTACATCATGTACCTAAAATCTATAAATTAAGTTTTAGGTAATTATTTTTATTTTTCTTAATTCTACTTAAAGCCATGGTATGTATAAAATCTCTCGAAATGTGTTTACTTTTCAGCTATTCATTTGAAGAGAGAGAACCCATGTCAAGGTAAAGTTGTTTTTGTAAATAACAACAAATTTTAATGACAATTAATTTAAACATATTAATTTTAATTATTTTTATATTAATTATTGGAATTATAATTTTATCGACGTATAAAAGGTACTGTCTCATGACTAATGCATTCATAATAGAAATCAAGTCATCGCTACTATGATGGGATTAGGCCGCTTGCCTAATGCAGATTAGTGATCACAATCCCGATCTATGTTCAAAAATTTCGAAACATATTTTTTGCTCGACGTGGGAATCAAACCCCAACGGGGCGTTTATTACTGTATTTTTTTTTTTTTTATGTGATAGGTAGCAGACGAGCAGGCGGATCACCTGATGGTAAGCAATTGCCGCCGCCCATGAACACAGCAACATAGGCTACTTTGTTATTGCGATAAGGGGGTTGAAAGAGGGGTAAAAATTTACTTTTCCACGCGGACGAAGTCGCGGGCGGCCGCTAGTATTTAAATTCCTTTTAAATATCTCAAATTTGGAGCTAGTAGGTAAAGCAAGAGCTCTTAAATAAACGACTCCAAAAGTCGCGTGAAAATAACGAAAATAATGGAATACAATGGCGCCGTAACGATCCATCACCGTCAACTATTAGTATATCAATATTCACGGCCGGTTAGAGCCGGTAGGGTTGAAGCCGGGGCCTTACATACAGCGGTTCTGAGAGTGTTGACGACCCGTTTAGCGCAATGGTTCGAGCGCCGCTTGAGACGCAAGGGTTTGCGGGTTCGATTCCCGCAGCAACACAAATGTTTGTTGATGAAACAGATATTTGTGTTGGGTCTGGGTATTTGTGGTTCCGTCGTTGTTTCTGGTTTCCATAGCACAAGGGAAAACCTTAGTTTGGGACCAGGACAATGTATAAGATGTTGTTCCAATTTATTTATTTTATTTCAGATTAGCGTATTTTTGTGCGCGTATACAGTGTGAAGAACGTGGATGTTCCTAGTCAGGCTGGGTACTCGAGTCGGCCGCTGTAGGGAGAACATGAGGAGGGATTCGCGGACGCATCAAGCAATGTTTGTGTGTGTGGCGCCTCTCAAACCATGGCCCGTCTCCTGGCTTACCCTTTACGCCCAGACAGCTGCACATACGGTGAACTCCTGCAGCCTTTAATTGTGGGAGAGCCACGCTTCGGCATGAATGGGCCGGCTCAACCAGAGTGATACCACTGCCTTACAGAAAACCGGCGTGAAGCAGCTCCTGTGCTGTGTTTCGCCGAGTGAGTGAGGGTACCGGAGGCCCACCGGGGGGAAGGGGATAAAAGGTTGGCAGCGCACTTGTGACCCCACTGGAGTTGCAGGTATCTATGGGCGGCGGTAATTGCTTACCATCAGGTGATCCGCCTGCTCGTTTGCTACCTATGATATAAAAAAAAGCCTACCGACAGCGCAGTCGTTATGGCGGAGTATTGGGCTGGTAAAATGCAATATTTTGATGCCATCGACTTGAGAAGAAGAAGAGTAAATATATATTGTTCGGCAATCGCGCTCTAACAATCCATTGCCGTCAACTGTTGCGACGGGTGCCTACATCATCATTTAACAGTGGGAGAGCCACGTTTTGGCATGAATGGGCCGGCTAGCCCAGGGTAATACTACGTCCTCACAGAAAACCAGCGTGAAGCACATGCGCTATGTTTCGCTACGTGAGTGAGGGTACCGAAAGGTAGCCCAATCCAGGGGAAGTGGGGTTAAAAGGTGTCCATGGCTAATCGTAATCGCTTACCATCAGGTGATCCATCTGCTACCTAGGTATATCATAAAAAAATAAATCAGAATTTGCCTACCTCCTCGTGTTTTGATGTGAATGACAGAGGCAGACAAATGGGATACAATAGAATACAGCTATGAATAGAACTATGTAAACGCCAGCTGTGTTCGTAGTAGTAGCGCTAGCTATAAAATTCCACACAAAAAACATCAGTGAAAAAAATCCTTCTCGCATTTGTGGAACCCCAGCTTTACAAATTGTTTTTAGGTTATGAAGAAAATACGAAACATGTTGAAATTTGGTTATTAAAAGACCGACGCTTGATGGAAGAATAAGGGGACAAGTGTATGATGAATTGCTTCAAAAATACCTTAAAGTAGTGGTTGTTTTAGACGGTTTAACCCCTGACGCAAAAATTACGAGATGTATATGTAGTACCCGAGTACCCGTCTGTTTGATATATCGTAGCTCCTGAACAGATAAACCGATTGAGTAATAGAATATGACAATAAAAAAATATGACAAAATCCAAGATCGCCGCCACAAAATGCCGTATTTACATGTAGAGGTTTAGCAGTTTAGCTTATTACTATGATTTATGTTTATTTATTTATAATGTGTAATGGTAGGTTTAGTTACTTACCGCAAATATTTTATCAGCTCAGATATTTTCATAACGCGCTATCATGGTTTGTCATAGTGATCTGAAACAAGGAAAAAAAATATTAAGTACGACTCTAGACTTCAAGTATGTACCAACCATTCTGAACAACATATTTTTCTTTTACGACTTTTTTTGAAAGCCGATTACGTAACAAACTTGTTTGTTTTGGGAAATGAAAAAAATACGATTCCCAAAAGACGTTAAACTAACGTTTTACACAAAGGTTGTAGAAGTGATGTCACTTCACTTCGTCAGATGGTTAAAGGGACAGCCCTTTCACCATTTCCTTTTTGTCATTGTCAACCGATACATCCTGTATATTTAAGTATATTAACTAACTTGATCCTTTAAAATTTCTTGTTATTTTCTTTTATACTATACAAAGTAAAGTATCAGCCTATATACTGCCCCACAGCAGGTCAAAGCCCGTAGAAATCAAGTCATCGCTACTATGACCACGCTTGCTTAATGCGGATTGGTGACAAACCCGAAAAATTCGAAACATACTTTTTGCTCCACCCAGGGCCTGGTTCTTAGTAGTTTATGAACCAGTCAACGGAGCAATTTTATACAAAAATGCTTGAAAATCCAAAAGGCTCTTTTAAGCAAACCCCGTAAACATCTCCTTAATTGATTTATAAAGAACTCTTTGAACCGTCTATTCGCCCAAACACCCATAATGATTCAAAGTAAAAATTGTAATTGTATCAGAATCGTTCCGCTGCTCTTAAACTAAACGAGGCTGTATTTAGGGATCCTTGAAAATAGCTTAGAAGTGTATTTTTAAAAAGGGGAGGGTGAACGAACAGGGTCATCAGCATTCATAAATGCTTGAGCAAATGTACTGTTTATACGTTAATTCTGCATATGAAATATCAGCTCACTTCTGTATACACCGCACGATGCACGTCCGTCCAGTTCTGTAGACGTAAGAAGACTGACTCACTGAGCGCGAGATCAGTCAGCGCGCGGCGCGTGGGCATAAGACAGACATACAGACAACAGATAGACAGACAGACAGACAGACAATAGACTACAGAACGATGGTTAATATTGTTCGCATACACTACAGTAAGCATGAACACCTTTTAGGCTGTGTTTCCACCACAGAACATTCAGCGTCGAACCCGACGAGGTAACCCGACCCTCAGCAAGGAGGATCACGTACTGATGAGGATACAATCTTCTTCTTTTCGTGTAGATGGCACCAAGATTTTCCTAGCCCAATACTGCGCCATCGGTAGGCTGCAGGAGTGCAGGAGATGAGCCATGGTTTGGGGGGCGGCGCCACCATAGTGATTCCTTATCGACTAAAATCGATAAGTGCTAAAAGCTGGACATAGGCCTTATCCAACGTTCTAAGAAAGGCCTTGAAATCACTCCCGAAAGCATGGCTATCCCACAGTTAGATAAAAATTTAGAATTCAAAATTACGATGCTAGAAAATCTGTGACCATACATTTTATACGGATTGTTAGCTCACTATTTTACCAGCCTCAACACTTACAAAAGGGAACCCGAGCGTCAGTTCCCAGGGGAATGATTTTATTTGTTCCAATTGCCACGATTGATTGCCCTACAGGGACCCGAGACGATCTATCTATGAAACGGAGTTTACAATTCACCTGTAAGTAACCACTTTAAAATAAAACTGGAACGATCTCCTTTGTGACTTTGAAGTCGTGGTTTTATGAATACTGATAATGTTCTTTTTTCTTTTATTTTACAACATTTTTTATGGTCACTGGTTCCGTATCTTTTTTGTATATGTTTTTTTAAGTACTTATTTCAAATACCCTTGATAGCAAGCTTGTCCCTAACCAAATCATCACCACGATTATGTTAGGTACGCGACGGCTGCACATCACATTACAATAAAATAATATGAAGCAAAATATGAACCGTACCTATACTATTATGTGATGCCCTGTAAGGGCATAGCAATCTATTAAGTGTATCTTATTACTATCTCATAAATTATTAATACTTACACACACTTGTACAATAATTATAAAACTTGTGGAACCCTAAAAATCATCGGCTATTTTCCCACCGGCTCCCAAAAAAAGAATAACCAGACAATAAAGCTTTGTCCAACAAACTGTATAAGTATAAAATAAAACATTTACTTTATCTAAATGACAGCTGCCGACAACTTCTATTGGTAGAATATTTCCGACACGGAAGCGAATGGCAGAGAGCAAAACAAATAAATCTAGAAATTTATTGTCAATTGAATGGAAATAATGGCTGCGTTTATTTATGTTTTGTTGAACAAAAGAAAACACGAATTTCTTTTGAAAACATTCTATGAAAAGAAAATCTGAATTGAATCTAAAAGATAAGCTATTAGGATATCTTCTAATTTTTACTTCTATCTTTCTAAAATATATTTAATTTCATTCTTTTCATTTATTTATTCTTGAACACATTTTATTTACATTGTGTGAGATATAAATACAATTGCAATAATAATATCATGTTTGTTATTTTTAAATTGGTTTTCTAATTTAAAAATAACAAACATAACGTCATCAAATCAAAATATTATGAACAAATGATGAAAATGAATAATGAATTATATTACCTCTATAATGAGGTATAACTATAATATTTTATAGACACCGATAAATATTGTACAGGTGTATCTGTGAACATTTTCATCCAATCAACCACGTCTTCTACAACATTTGTTCAACTACAATGCTGTTCTACAACTTATGAAAATTCGTCGATTTTTTTTTTCTACTCCACTTCTAGTTTTAACTACGGCCGTAATATTCCGTTGGGCCTGACAGCTTAATGCGCTCCCGAAAGTGTTTGAGTAATTGCTTTAATATTTTTAGTTGTGAGCCAAACGAATAATCAAATTTTTATTAAATTTGCGTATTCTCCTAAATAATCTTCTATACTATTTATTAATAGGGTAAATTCTATATTAACCAGGCTTTAGGTAATCTGAAAACGCACCACAGATTATGTACAAATACGGAACTTAGCATAAAAAAACATTTAAACTTGGCCCATGTTTATTGCCGTTATAAACATTAACTGGCTGATGATATTGATGCACTGAATTTTTTTAATCGTGGGGATGCCACTTTTAGTCGTCTCGATCCGAGTGATACCACAGCCTCACAGAAGGCCGGGGTAAAGCAGCGCCTGCGTTGTGTTTTGTCGAGTGAGTGAGGGTATCGGAGACCCAATTCGGGGGGAAAAGGGGTTAAAGGTTGGCAGCGCACTTGTGACTACTGGTGTTGGAGGTGTCTATGGGTGGCGGCAATCGCTTACCATCAGGTGATCTGGCTGCTACCACATTAAAAAAATACGTCTAATTTTTTTTACCCCAAGTCCCTCGCATCAATTTAAGTGGAAAAAGTCTCTAAGTGAATAGAAAGGTATTTATGTTCGGCTACCAAAGAAATTGTCAGTTGATGTATTTACGGCCCCAGTAGCTGGGACCCGTGATTTATATACGGGTCGAAGGGACTTTTTTTCCTAAAAGAATCAAATGGTAAATAGTATTGTTTTTAGTCACCTTTTTTGGTCGCCCGGTATCGACTTTGTGTCTACGGCCTTAGAATGATTAAGTGTCGAATATGGTGGGTAGCTGGTTTGACTTTGCGATTTTCGACTTTATGGCGTATGTGAGAAGGTGTAAATGAGGAGGATGCTTAGTGAATGATAAGCGGTGGTCATGGGAAACCGCAGGACGAAAAATATTGCGGAATCTGGATCGGGGGACGATGTGCTTTTTATTTATTAGGCAGATGTATCACTTGCCCGTACCTACACTTTTACCCTTTGGAGAGCAACGCTTCGGCATGATTAGCTGGCTTGAAAACGATACCACGGTTACCACGATAACGATACCACGGTTCAACAGAAAACAGGCGTAAAGCTACTTATCAAAGTACTTATACAAAACTGTCGAATTTTCAATCGCTTCATCTTACTGTCATTCACATTAGGTTGAATATCAATTGAGGAAATGTGACTAGTTTTGGTACTTGATGTGTGGCTCACTGTACTTCATTTACTTACATAAATCATTCGCTTAAAAAAGTTAAAACTTTAGTTTGTTATTTTCTGAAAGTTGATTAACTAACAATTCGTATTATGAATGTTGATTAATTATACAGGATGTATCTGTCGGGGGTAAAAAGTTACTTTTCCACGCGGACGGAGTCGCGGGCGGCCGCTAGTACAGAATAATTTTTTTTTTTTTTTTTTATCAAAATGGTTGCCACTCAGCTGTTTTGTCACAACGCCGGAGTGCCATGACGCTGGTATTCTGTGGAAACCATTTGGGTTAGAGGGAATCACCTGTCGATAGACTATCGGTACTATTGATTTTTTTTTAATATATCGATAGCTAACACTAATCCCAAATTTACTGGGTCCACACCTATTGATTTTTAAAGGAAAGCAGGACATTCGCTAAATGGCAGCCATTACACACCGGAGTTCCCAGCTCAACAGTGAGCGCTCAATAAAATGTGCTCTGACTCGATCCCCCCTAATGTCCCGTGATCCGTCTCATATATCTATTACCCGGTAAATCTTTTGAGCTCGTCTTCCACTGTGAGCTATTACTGTAAATAAATTATGTCCTCGTGTACAAGAGAAACAATGTCGTTTGGTAGGCGCTACCAGGCCTGTCCCACTTCGCGTGTAGCTATCGAACTAGCAAGTACATGCGGCGTCCCCTCCGGAGGGGCAAATTAGTAGAAAATCACGAACGAGCGGCGACGCACGCGCGACAGTTGCTTGCGATAGAAAGAGAACGCACTTCTAGGTATGAATAATGGTAGGTATTGAACGCTGGGCGGTCGGAATTTCAACGTTATGTTATGGTAGCCTGAGTCTTCATTCCCATAAACGGTTTTTAGGAGTGGGCTTTCTGTACATGTACTATTAAGTATTCTGTGGCGCTACCAAAAAAGGTGACTCAAAACAATACTATTTACCATTTGATTCTTTTAGGAAAAAAAGTCCCTTCGACCCGTATATAAATCACGGGTCCCAGCTACTGGGGCCGTAAATACATCAACTGACAATTTCTTTGGTAGCCGAACATAAATACCTTTCTATTCACTTAGAGACTTTTTCCACTTAAATTGATGCGAGGGACTTGGGGTAAAAAATTTAAACAGTATTTTTTTTGTGATGGGTAGGACTGATCACCTGATGGTAGGTAAGCAACGTCGCCCATAGACACCTGCAACACCAGTAGAGTCACAAGTGCGCTGCTGACCTCCTTTCCCCCAATGGGGCCTCCGGAACCCTAACTCACTTGAGACTGACTGGTGTGGCTACAGGTGTCTGTCTATGGGCGGCGGCAATCGCTTACTATCAGGTGATCCGTCTGCTCATCTGCCGCCTACCACATAAAATAAATACTGAAACCCTCACTTACCTCACCTTGCGCCATCTATTGGTTAAACGTAACAAATTTTAACCAATAGATGGCGCAAGGTGCAGATTAAATGGCGCAAGCATTTTGTCTTTTTGGATTACCTAACGCTTAGTTGTTGTTTGTAGAATTTACCTCTTTATTGCCTAGTAGTAGATTATTTCAGAAAAAAAATTAAATGTTGGTAGTTTGTTGGCTTATAACTAGAAAATTATAGTAATTACTCAAACACCGTCGGGAGCGCATTAAGCTGTCAGACCCAAAGGAATATTACGGCCGTAGTTAAAACTAAAAGTGGAATTTACCGGAAAATTAATTATGACTCAGTAGAACAGGAGTGAAATACCCCGTAGACGCTGCAGTGTGAAAAAAGCTCTTGTGTCTCAGACAAGAGGACCTTAAGTCAAAAAAAGTAAGTCCAAATTACGCCGTGAGTACGTAAAAATTAAGAAGCTACACTGCCTCACAGATAACCGGCGTGAAGCAGCTCCTGTGCTGTGTTCCGAGTGAGTGAGGGTACCGGAGGCCCATCGGGGGGAAGGTGATATAAGGTTAGCAGCGCATTTGTTGCATGTGTTCATGGGTGGCGGCAATTGCTTACCATCAGGTGATCCACCTGCTCGTCTGCTACCTATCACATAAAAAAAAGCTAGTTGCATGTGAGTTATAGAAAACTACAAATCTAAAATCCTTCCAACTTGATAAGACTACGGTTCATGGTGTACGAAGTAAAAAGCCTTTGATCCTGATTAGTGTTGTTACACATTACCATATCTATAGTTTTACTACCGATAGTGTTGGAAAATGCAATATAATATTATCAGTAGTATCGATAGGAAATAGGAAAATTTTACACCATACCTACAGTCCGGACGCGAACCACTCAAAGTGATAAAGAGTTTGTGATTGTCATTTTGACGGTCTGTACATATTAACACCAATCGCACCAGTTGCCGGCCGCTTTACAAAATAAATTAAAATTAGGTTGTTGCCAAAAAACACCAAACTGACAGCCACATCAGCTGGTTTTTGGTCACAGCGCGGAGTGACATGACGTGTTTTCTGTGTGAGCACCATTTGGGGTAGAGGAGATACTGTCGATAGACTATCGGTACTATTGATTTTTTAATATATCGATAGCCAACCACTAATCCCCATTTCAACTGGGTCCACCGCCCATTGTTTTTAAGGAAAGCAGGACATCCGCTAAATGGCAGCCATCACACACCGGAGTTCCCAGCTCAACAGTAAGCGCTCAATAAAATGTGATCTGACTCAATCCCCCCTAATGTCCCGTGATCCGTCTCATATATCTATTACCCGGTAAATCTTTTGAGCTCGTCTTCCACTGTGAGCTATTACTGTAAATAAATCATGTCCTCATGTACAAGAGAAACAATGTCGTCACGCAAACGTGTGAGTAAAGTAGTGTTGTTGGGGACCTATCGATGATAATGTAAATAAACTGACTGTATGGCAAAGGGGCTGGTTTATTGCCAATTCAGCGGTTCACTCGCGCGGTTTGATGGCTAGGAATGTCCGTGTGTGACCGGGCGCTGGAGGCAAATGGGTCCGGGGTCAGCCGACGCGGAGGTCCGCTGCGTACTGGCCGCTGTGACGTCACGGCCCGTGCGTAAGATGACCGGTCGCGGACAAGTGTACCCTACCCAACGTTCAAATTTTATTTTCTCTTTCTTAATTGGACCGAAAGGATATTATAAGATGTCCATAGATAATAAGCAGTATGAAAAAAAAACCATTTTGTTGGGTGGTGACAAATAAATAAATAAATTGAGACAGCATCACATACACTCCCCTTGTACTACGGGACCCAGAAACAACGAAAGAATCACAGCACCCAGATCCAACACAAATATCGGTTTCTACAAACTGTGTTGTTGCGGAAACGAACCCTAATAACTTATTCAATTCAATTCTTTAGGCTGTGTCTTTGCAGACACAGCCTAAAGAATTGCGTGGCTCATGTGGCAATGGGCAGAGCACATTGCGAGGAGAACAGACGGCCGTTGGGGTAGAAAGGTCCGTGAATGGAGGCCGCAGCCGTGGCAGGAATCGCACCAAGCGGACCGTCGATCTAGTGAAGGTCGCGGGAGTGCCTTGAATGCGGGTGGCACAGGACCGATCTGTGTGGAGAACATTGGGGGAGGCCTATGTCCAGCAGTGGACGTCTATCGGCTGGATTGGCTTTTTACCCTGTGTTATTTTCGTCCTCTCGCTTCAAGTGTACATTCGTCTTTAATACATGGAAAGTACCTTTATAGGGGTATTTTATGTCCCGCTAGGGGCTCTAACAGTTAGGTTTTATTGTTGCGGTTCCGTGCGCTTATTTTGAAATTTATTTAATGTGTTTAGAATGTGGATATATCGAGCGTTTAAAATAATAGGAGATACGATGGTTTAAGTATTTATTTTTTTCTGGACCAGTCTAGCGCACTGACATCTGACTTTTGCTATCGTTAAACAGGGAACTCAGATTAAATGAATCATTACTACATGTTCTAGCAAAGTCACCTACCACTAAGTAACATTCCACTTTTTTATGTGATAGGTGGAAGACGAGCAGACGGATCACCTGATGGTAGGCAATTGCAACACACTGCTGTGCAGAGTTACAAGTGAGATTCTAACCTTTAACCCCTTTCCCCCATTTGAGCCTCCAGTACCCTCACTCACTGGACGAAATACAGCGCAGGCGCTGATTTACGCCGGTCTTCTGTGAGACCGTTCAGTGTATCCAATATTGGACTAAATCATCTATCATAATAGACCTCGTCGTTACTTTCTATTCTTGGTACGAATGTAGCTAAGCGTTGGCTTAAAGTTTAAAAAAAAAACAATTGTCCTATACATTTTTCATGAATATTTAAAATATATTTAGTCCAGTCTCATTTCGATTTGAATCATTATAAACTGAATTATTTAAAGGATTGAAACTGGCTTCTAACTATCAGACCCTTTGGCTGACAAATGTTTCAACCTTATGACTAAACTATGAGCGTGCCATAGAGTTGCTATTATGTCTTGTATCACTTAACAGCTTATCATGACAAAATACTTTTAAAGGTAAAAGGTATCTATGAACACTGACCGCGTGTCAAAGCCAGGCAAATTTAAAATTGACATATTGAGAGATCAGAGATGTGTATGTTAAGTGCTCAAAATTTAGGACTAAAAGCTTACACCCTGGATAAATATTCAGAGATAAATAAAATAAATGACAAGTGAAGAAAATTATTTACAAAGCACTCTCGAGGTCTAGGTAGGAAAACAATAAATGCAATAAAATGTAAACACATCGATTCTTATGCCTGGTCTATAAGGTTCATATTTCAATGAGGTTGTATACTTATAGGATATGTGATCAAACCAAAGCAGGCGATGGAAGTCACTGAACCGCTTCATCATCATCAGCCCGCTAATACACACTCCTGATTATAGGCCTCCTTTCTTTTTGGTCGGTCCTGAGCTACTCGCATTTAAGTAGACCCTCCTATTTTGGTAATACCATTCACCCATCGTGACCCTGGATGACCAGGGTTTCGTGGAACCGCTTGTACACAGCTTAACTCCAATAAGAATGTCTCTACACTTAACCAGAAAGACAAAAATAAATTTAAACGACAGAAAGAAAGAAAGTATCCTAAAGATCCAGGCTGAAGATACGCCTCATTGGTCTATTGGGTAAAGTACCGGGCCGTAACCCCAAGATTACAATCGATGGGTCAATTCCTGAGCCAAGCAAAAGTATGTTTCGAATTGTTCGAACATAGCTCAAGTTTGTGATCACCAATCCGCATTAGGCAAGCGTGGTGATTAAGCCTTATCCCATCAAAGTAACGACGACTTGATCTTTATGATGGTGGCCTTTGTCCCGCAATGGAACAGTATTAGCTGACAGGTGGAAGTGCAAGAGAGACAGAAACATTCTTAAGTACTTTCCTTTTATACAGTGAGTGCGTAAAACCCTTACCGCTATAAATCGCACTTCTATGCCAGATTTAGTGTCCGTAAATTTCCTTTGGTTAATTATTCCCTAATAGATTTATGCGCTGAAGGGTTAGATTTATGCCTAGATGTGTCACGGATCTAGGGCGAGGATCGAGTTAAGACAGGGGAAAGGAAAGGGCTTTTTTATGGGTTAAAAATAGGCTTTATGAGGTGTTATGATTTATGTATGAGAAGGGTTGGTCTTCGTACTATGAGGGTTGTTAAATAGTGTTTGGGGTCGATATGATGGTAAGTAAGATAAAGTACTTCACTTTGTTCGTCAGTTAAAATAGTCCGCAAATGACTTGGTATTTTTTTATACACTACTAGTGGCCCGCCCTCACTTAGCTTCGGGACCGTAATTCAGAAATGAACCAATAGATGGCGCTGTGTCCAATTACATCGCGCAAGCGTTTCGTGTTTTCGGTTTACCTATAAGCCTTGTCGTTGTCTATTGCAGTTATCTCTTTATAAATAGTATAGAGAATTGGCGGCAAACGATCATGCCGGTCACCTGCTCGTAAGTAATCACCGCCGGCCATGAATATCTGCGAGATGAGAAAGGGCGCTGATGCATTGCCGGCCTTTTAAGAAGGAGTACGCTCTTCTCTTGAATATCATCCTACTACTATTATAAAGGCGAAAGTTTGTATGGATGTATGGATGTTTGTTACTCTTTCACGTAAAAACTACTGAATGGATTTGAATGAAACTTTACCACAATATAGCTTAAACATCAGAATAACACACAGGCTACAATTTATAAAATATATTGTGTGGATTGTCCAAATTATGACGGTAAGTGTCAATAATTAACTCCACGCGTACGAAGTCGCGGGCGGCCGCCAGTAGTTCATATAGCGGCGCTCGATTCAGCTGCTGCAAATGTGGACGAGTGGTTTTCTCCCGCATAGGACTTTACAGCCACGAGCGCTTCTGTAAGGTCACACCGCGTGATGCTGCTTAAATCATCTGTTAAAGACGCGAAGGCCTATGATGATGATAGCCGTCAGGAAATTCTACCACGGCTAAACCGTTCCATACCTATGGTTCGTGGAAGACAATTCCGCGAAAAAGGCACAGTTCTGGATCGCCAACCACTAAGATGATGAGGATGGAATGTTAAAGTATGTTAACAAAATCATCTTGAAAGGATCTGGAAAATATGGAAGAGTTGAGGAAGAGACTTGTTTCAAAAATCAGTTTTGTCAGTTTACTTATTGCAAGAACTCATTATAAAAAAAACACGAGCTATTTTTGCACCGGAAGGTGATTTGACGCCATCTTTTCTTGACGTTTGTAATTGATGAGTTCTTGTAATTAACGTGAAGTTATTCTTTTGCTCGTCTGCCGCCTATTACATGCAAAAAAAACTAATAAGTATCAAACTAAAATCGAATAAAGGTATTCTCCACCATTCATATTATTGCAACTCAATAAAATTACTACTTATCAAACTTTCTTTCCCACGAATGATACCCGTACCTTATGAAACGACTTTCAAATTAGTCCCGGTTCTATATCACCCGAAAATTCGTGGAAAAACTTTATAAAAACAGAAAATTGCTCTCACGAACCAGCAGCAAATAAAATTAGAGACACGAAGGGTAAAGCTATTGTTTTTCATATCATTAAGGACATGAAAAGCACGATATTGCAGACATCAAAATGTGATGTGCAAAGATTTTAACGGTGTTTTCATAAAACTGGGGTTAAAACAGTCAAAGGACTCGTTTTTGCTGTTTATTTGGGAAGGAAGGAATTTCCGTGAGCAGGATTTATTTAAACGATATGACCCAATGGATTTGTTTTTGTCCTATATTGGATCTGTGTATGGCTTCAGCGCCCATAGCGTTTGAAACTTTCGTTGTTTTATACCTCTCTCTTTTTCTCTTCTCTATTTCTCTCTCTCTTTCTCTCTTTTCTCTATCTCTCTCTCTCTCTTTCTCTCTTTCCCTCATCTTAGCGTCCAATTTTCGGTTGCATCCAAAGCTGTTGGCGACACTTGGTGGCGACACTTTTTATGCTTTTGGCGCATTCATACTGTATCACCCAAAAGGATGGGTGGCAAGAGCTGGATCATCATCAGCAACCCACACCCGTCCACTGCTGGACATAGGTCTTCCGTAATGCACGCCACTGATCCCGATTTTCGGCCACTCTCATCCAGCCGACACCAGCCAGCCTTCGAATGTCATCATCCCATCTTGTCGCAGCGTCCAACACTACGCTTACCGAGCCGCTGTTTCCACTCAAAGACTTTATGGCTGCTTTAAGAGCTGGATGCGAGTAGCAAAAATCGATCGCAGTGGCGAATGTTAGGAGAGACCTGTCACAAAATAGTGCCTATGTCTATTAGTGGACTGCAACAGGCTGATGATGATGATGACGCTTTATCTATGATAAAAAATGTATCACATACATATAGTTTTGACTAGCCGGATGGCGCATTTTGGTAGTGACTCTTGGCTTTATACGCCAAAGGTTGTGGGTTTCGATCCCCACCCTGAACAAACATTCGTGTGTGTGTGTGTGTTTGTTTAATGTCTGGGTGTTATAATTTTTATTTATATTTAAGTATCATATTTGTGATTCTCTGTTGTCTGATATCTGTAACACAAATGCTTAAGCTACTTACTATGGAGTCAGGTCAATGTATGAGATGTTGTGTGAATTCATTATTTATAAAGAGTGATAATGCAACGCAAAAATATCTCACGGAACCGAATACCCGCAACAAATAACTACAGTCCCCGATAAATAAAATGGCCGGAGAAAAAACCGGGTTTAACAGCGGTATAAATGGACGAACCCGCCTCTGTGCGTGCCGTACTGCCTGATCTGTGGAATATAAAGTGAACCGATGATATACTGTATGCGTAGCAGGAAGGCTATGTGTACCCTTCATACCACTGTAAATATTGCTGCTGAAACTCTTGATGCAAACGTGCTGACTCAAAATAGGGTCAGGGCCGTGTGATTTTTTTTTAAATTTCTAAAAGTCCATTCAAGCGTTGGCAAAGCAATGGGCAGGGCACATTGCGAGTAGAAATAGCCGTTGGGGTAGAAAGGTCCTTGAGTGGAGGCCACGCGCAGGAGTCCGCAGCCGTGGCAGGCCTCCCACCAGGTGGACCGACGATCTGGTGAAGGTCGCGGGAGTCCATTGGATGCGGGTGGCACAGGACCGATCTGTGTGGAGAGCTTAGGGGGAGGCCTATGTCCAGCAGTGGACGTCTATTGGGAGAAATGATGATGATGATGATTCAAGCGTTAAGCCTAATCCCATAGTAGCGTGTGTACTTTGTATTTAAGCATTTAAATACTAATATAGAACTCTGGAAGACCTTAAAACTCTATTATATAAAAATCCAAGATTTTATAGTAGGTACTTAATGTTAATACAGATCAAGACTCACTCAATTTAAAAGTATTTAAATCAAGTTATAAATTATTTTAAGGACTTACTTGTAGATTTTAATTATTACAAGAGTGAAACTTAAGTTTGTCTCGATCTTAATTTAATAAGAGGCAGTGAAGATCGCGTTTAATTAATAGAATTATGCTAGACATTACTTTAAAAAAGTAATTAAAAGGCATTCCGAATCAGCAGTAGATTACAAGTACATACAGGATGTTTAAGAAAACATTTACATCCCTTTCATCGCGTTTTCTACTAACCATTCCAAGCAACATTTGTTGTAAGTACAACTTTTGAAAAATCGTCGTAAATTTCAAAAATACGTAGTACAAACACACACAAACACAAGTTAGTGAATTGAAAAAACTTGGTTTTCGAACATAGCTCAGGTTTGTGATCACCAATCCGCATTAGGCATGCGTGATGATTAAGCCTTATCCCATCATAATAGCGATGACTTTATTTCTATGATGAAGGCCTTTGCCCTGCAGTAGGACAGAAATAGCTGATACTTTACTAAGACTCAAAATCCCAAAAACGCAGTTATGACTGCTCAAAGAAGAAATTCATAAGACGTTTATTATTCACAAGAACATATTAAATTTTCTTAACTTTAATTAAATGAAACAACTAAATCTCTTTAGAATCTAGAAAACTTGCCTTTGTAAACAAAAGGAGCAAGAATTTAAGTGAAAAACTTCGAATAAACTATGCGGGGATACGCCTAAGCCGCTTTATATAACTGGAGTTGGTTTGTTTCCCACTCTTATAAAAGGCAAGAGAAAGGATCACTAGCGCCACCAATTATATTTTTAAACTAGTGGCCCGCCCTCACTTCGCTTCGGGACTGTAATTCAGAAAATGAACCAATAGATGGCGCTGTGCTAAATTACATCGCGCAAGCGTTTCGTGTTTTCGGTTTACTAAGCCTTGTCGTTGTCTATAGAAGTTATCTCTTTATAAATAGTGTAGATAGATATCACGGTATATCGGCCATTCTATCTGGAACTAATATTTTCCAGAACGCTACGATTTTAACGCAAATTTTCACAGCTACGGTGTTCTTTGATCGCTATGACATGTCCTTTTTAATAAAATATCCTTCCATGGAACCCGACTACTTGTCAACGCTCGTTTCGTTTGCCGCAGGTGCGGACGAGTAGTACACTCGCGAATTGGCTTGTACAGCCACGAGCGCAGATGTACTTAATGTAGTACCCGAGGTGCTACTTAAATCATCTGACAAGATACAAAGGCCTATTATTATTATTATGATCCTGCCATAGTAAGCAGCAAGCTTGATTTTGGTCTGGCGTTGTTGATATCTTTAAGTTAATTTTTTTTTTGTTTCATGTTTTTAATCTAAATATCTGGAATAGTTTTAAAGTCAGCGAACTGATAAGTCTGATTGTCTGGGATTTTGTGTCCTGAGTCCCTAAAAAAATTACCGTGCCATCGGAACCATGAAATAATTTTCAAAATAATATTTTTTGGCCCTAGTAACCCTTACTCTGCCCTTTGAGTGAATAAGATATTTAATAACCTTTTAAACCGAGCTTGCAGGTATTCAAATTTAGAGGATTGTAAAATAGTATTTTTTATGTAAACAAGTACGTTAAACTCATACCACAATGTCTTAGGCACACTTTATCCCATCATAAACATATATGTGAGATGGTAGCCAAGGTAAAAAAGGTGTTGTTTGTCGAATTCACCTTCAAAAAATACCAAAATTCGTGCCAAGATCAATGGTAAGACCTATTTGGCTAATTCTCATTCACGAATTATAATGCGGTTGGCCATTTTTAGATTGAATACTAACAAAAACGTGTCAATGAATTAGAAGACCAATAGGTTACTCCAGTTACGATTTAAATGTTAAAAGTGCTCGCCATTCAGAAACCAAATCGAAACGTTAAAAAGGCAGTTTGGCCGGTTAAAATTTAACAATAGATATTGCGGCTCTGTCGCGAAGTGCAAACGCCGAGAGGATTGGTTGGATGGAAGCGACAAGCCCTTTTTTGGCTTCCTATAAAAGTTTTTAATACCACTCGCCTGGCTCGCCTACAGGCTTTGATGTGGAACGGAATTCTGGAGAAACATTGGCTGGCGTTTTGTGGAGTCACTTTTTGCGATATTTTTTACTGATTACACACACCGAGCTTGTAGGAATTCAACTGAATGTTACTACTTGTAGGTAAGTAGCTCTTGTGTGTTCTTGGATGAAGGAAGAACATGTAAACAAAAGAGTATGGGTAAAAAGAGATGGATGGATTGTGTGAAGAATGACATGACTGAAAATGGTGGAACGATTGACAGGAACGAATGGAAGAGGAAAATATGTATACGCTGACAACTTAACCTGGGAATAGAGCAGGGAGATGAATGACGGATGAGTTCTTGTGAGGACGGTTTGGAATAAGTACTTATTAGTTTATAGTACTTACATCTATCAGAAGTATTTGATCTAAACAACCACCATCTTGGTTTTGGTTGTAGGTATATTTATTCATCGACCTTTCATAGTAAAAGCACAGCACCAAATTCTCAGAAAACATTTTTAATTAATTTATTTCCGTGATGTATTGCCTGCCCTGTGTTTCGTCGATTGAGTGAGGGTAATAAAGGTCCAATTGGAGGAAAAGCGGGTTAAGGGTTGGTAGCGTACTAGTGACTATAATAGCGTTGAAGGTGTCTATGGGCGGCGGCAGTAGCTGACCATCAGTTGATCCGTCTACTCATCTACCACCACCATGTAAAACTCTTCTAGTCATCATCATTCATTCAGCGAATAGACGTCCACTGCTGGACATAGTTCTCCACACAGATCGGTCCTGTGCCACCCTCATCCAAGGGACTCCCGCGACCTTTACTAGATTGTAGGTTTGACGGCCTCGTTGGCGCAGTGGCTAAGATGTTCGCCCAAGCTCGAAAGGTCCCGGGTTCGATTCCCGGTCAAGTCAATTTAGGAAACTACATTTTCTAAGTTTTCTTGGGTCTGAGTGTTCTGGGTTGACGCCCCCAGTTAATTACTGTCATCTGGTACTCATAGTACAGGGGTTGGTCCAGTTTGAGACCAGGTTGATTGGTGTGATTATCTGGCGCATTTATTTATTTATTTAGGTCCACCTGGTGGAAGGCCTGTCTCTTTTTTTTTTATGAGATAGGTAGCAGACGAGCAGGCGGATCACCTGATGGTAAGCAATTGCCGCCGCCCATGGACACATGCAACACCAGTGGAGTCACAAGTGCGCTGCTAACCTTTTATCCCCTTCCCCCCCGATGGGCCTCCGGTACCCTCACTCACTCGGCGAAACACAGCACAGGAGCTGCTTCACAGCACAGGAGCTGCTTCACAGCACGGAGCTGCTTTGTCTGGCGCATTTATTTATTTATATTTAGGTTTATCTGGTGGGAGGCCTGTCTCTTTTAGTACTCCATTCTATCTCTTTGGTAGAACTAAAGCCTCCCAGCTGGTCCTGTTTCATTTCAGTGCGGCGTAATTCGTGGAGCCTGTGTCGCTCAACTTTCGCTTTGAGCGCGGTGTTACGGTCTCACACAAATTCGCCTTTGTACCCCCCCTCCCCCCTTGTTGTCTAAAATTATGAAAGGACAAACAATATATTTTGGGGTTTTGCATTTTGATTATTGTTGAAATAAATTCGCACAACGTCTCATACATTGACATGACTCCGTATGTACGAGTAGCTTAAGCACTTGTGTTACAGATATCAGACAACAGAGGAAACACAAATACTATCTAGCTATACGTTGACTGGCAGGATGGTGCATTTGGTCATACGCCAAAGGTAGGTTCGATCCCTACCTTGGACACACATACGTGTGATGAACACTTGTGTTTGTTCAGTGTCTGGGTGTACATATGACGTCTTTAATTATTATATTTGTGTTTCCTCTGTTGTCTGGTATGTGTAATATAAGTGCTGTAGGGAGTCAGGTTAATGTATGAGATGTTGAGTGAATTTATATGAAAAGAAGTCATTATGGTCATTATAAGAAACTTTTTTTAAAGCTATGATATTGTATAAAACATGTCAAAATTAGTTTTCCTTTCCTTTAATTTGAAGATTATTTAAAAAAAAATTGAGACAACATCACATACATTGTCCTGGTCCCAAACTAAGGTTTTCCCTAGTACTATGGAAACCAGAAACAACGAAGGAACTACCAACACCCAGACCCAAAACAAATATATGTTTCATCAACAAACATTGGTGTTGGTGCGGGAATCGAACCCACGACCCTTGCCTCTCAACCGGCGTTCAAACCATTGCGCCAAACGGGTCATCAATTTTTTTTATTTTATTTTTTTACTAGCTTTTGCCCGCGACTTCGTTCGCGTGGACTTTAGGTTTTATGACCTCACATTAGAAACCTCAAAAATTTTAGCCTATATGTTATTCTGATGTATAAGCTGTATTGTGGTAAAGTTTCATTCAAATCCATTCAGTAGTTTTTACGTGAAAGAGTAACAAACATCCATACATCCATACAAACTTTCGTCTTTATAATGGTAGTAGGATGTGATCGGTAGCAGACGAGCAGGCGGATCACCTGATGGTAAACAATTGCCGCCGCCTATGAACACATGCAACAAGTGCGCTGCTAAACTTTTATCCCCTTCCCTCCCTATGGGCCTCCGGTACCCTCACTCTCTCGGCGAAATACAGCACAGGAGCTGCTTCACGCCGGTTTTCTGTGAGTTTCTGTGAGTTCCGGGGTGTCATTATTACACGTTACTTCCACAATTCTGACTATTTTTACAGGCTTGTGTAAAAAATATTTTACCTCCAAGCAGGTATAAATTAATCTGTGTAATTTAGTAAAGACATCCTATAATAATTGAACTACTAACTCCGCCTTAAGTGAGGGCTATTACTAGGTTTCGCTTATTACACCGCATTATTGAAATATCCAAACATTATTACTTACTGCCTTAATAACAAACCCAGGATTACGCTGGCTTAGCAAAGATAAATAATCTATCTAATAAATTATTGATGTTGCCTTGTTATATTTTTATTACCAGAGTATAAGTACATATTCCTTTGTAATAGTAAATTTATGTGTCGCCACATGTATAAACACCATCGCCCGAAGAAAAAAAATCGCCACTACAGTACCATCCATCCAACAGTAGATGGCGCTAATTTAACTGTTCCACACAGGATGCAAATTCTCATACGAGTCTACATCGCGAAAGCAATGTTCGCATGTCGCACTTGGGATATATACAACAGACCAAGATGATACACTGGGCCTTGATCCCCGAACCAATACCACCTGGTTCAGCGGAAGATCTTCCCTTTTCATCAGGTATCCTATTTATTTGTAGCGTGCATAAATAAGTTTCGTATGTATAGATTTCTATGATGAAGGCGGTGGGAAAGTATAGGGTTTATCTGTGAACATTTACATCCCTTTAACTATGCCTTCTACCAACCATTCTTAACAACTTTTGGAAAATCACTTCTCATACAAAGTCGGTTAAGGACATTGTTAATTTTGTATAAAAGTTGAAAAACACTAATTTTTTAAATTCTTAAAAACAAATGTTGTTCAGAATGGAATAGAAAGAAAGAAAGAAAGAAAATACATTTATTAATTTGGACACCACAACACATATTACATAACACAAGAAAATGAAAAACACTAGTTAAAATAAATTAAAACCAAAAAAAAAATAACAACAAAAAATAAACTGGATAAAGGGATGTAAATGTTCATTATTGTATCTGTATACACACTGTATAAGCTGTTACTTTACTTAATGTATAGAACCAGCATTTAATATAGTTGTTGGCTAAAACTCTACGAACATTTTTTATTTAATCCTACACCCCCGAAAACACGGAAACCCTTCAAGATTGTGTTACGAAAAAATGGAGCTATTTGTCGGACAAAGCCGACACTCGAAACGGCTATGTAATTTATTAGGGATAACTTCAGGATGGGACAGGCCGTAGGTCATCGGTTCGATTCCCGCCGACACTTGTGTCCGAAATCGATATGTTTGATAGTGATGAGACAAGGTCTTAAATCGAGTGAGTCCTGTGACGTCGAAAAACAATGTATTCGAATGATAACATGCATTTGAGTTTACTCTTCTTTGAGTTTAGCTTAAGCTTAAGCTTAAGATCCTACTGCTCGTTTCATCTCATTTTTTGGTAAAATTGGACTTAAGTAATTTTGCAAACAAGAACTAATCCTCATTTCGGATGAAATCGAATTTAAAATTAAAAAGTTTCACTTCGTTTTGTACATCAAAACTTTAATAACCAGAGAGTAACTTTTTGTGGATTAGTTCTAGTTTGCAGCAGTTAAAGATTAATTGGACATTAGTCATTAGTTATCCAATTAATCATTAATTAATGTTAAAGAGGTATCTAATGGATCAGCGATAGGTTGCCGACAAAAGAATAGAGTTTGCCATAGGTACTTTCAATCAACAATATTCTTTCATCTTAAATGTTACCTACATGCCGTCTGCTCGTCTGCCACCTGTCACAAAAAAAATATTTCCACGTGAAGACTCTAAGTGTTGTGGGCAGAGTGCTGCTGGTAACCATTTTTTGTTTCTATTCGTTGTATAATTTATTTATTTATGCAATTAACGACCAAATTCACAAATTTGAAAAAAACAGGTAAATTAATAAAAAAAATATTAAATATTAAAATTTTAGTTATGCAAAACTTGAATCGTGTAACAACACCAGTGTGTAATAAAATTGTTCAGAGACAGACGGCCATATTGGATCGCTTTTGAAGAATTTCTGAGTAAGGGATGTTGTTGGTTATTGAGAAAGCTGACAATAGTTTAGGACCTATTTCTATGCGAATGTATGTAAAGGCCCGTGTATTTTTTTACACGAGCCCTTAATATTTTCCATTTTTGGACTTATCATCTCAACATGCCATTCTTGTGTTTGTTCAAACCTGTTTCTTCAGGTATGTACCCTATGTTTGGACGGATTTGGTCAGTGTGGTAAGATTGATTATATGTATTAATCTAGTGTTTTTTGATCGCCCCTAGTTATTTTAAGATATACATTAAACTGTAGTAAAAATATTTATTATAGTTTAAAAAATAGATTGATTACACTACTACTTGCACGCCCTGTTGGTCTCCGTGATTTATTAGGGTCCGGGGGGATTTTTTTTTTCGCATTATTCAAACATATCACGGTTTTGTGATCACCAATCTTCATTAGGCAAGCGTGATGATTAAGCCTAATCCCATCATAGTAGCGATGAGTTGGACAATATAATTAAGCTTATAACAAAACTGTAACAAATGAGAATATACCTACCTGTCGCATCAACACAAAAATGACACATATCGCTTTGGAATGGGAGGAAAACTCCGATTTGGACGTAACGTTCGGTTTCTTTTAGACCCTCTACTTCGATTTGATATTGAAGCGCCATCTGCATGCAGGTAACTTGCTTTCTCATTTTTTCTGTGTTAAAATTCTACCACAAAGCGAGTTCATTTCCTCTTTAAGTTGCTCTTTTAAAAGAGATTACAAACCCCGTTGCTGCCAGGCATTCGTCCAAAATGAGACATTTTATTTTTAAGCCCACCAGTTGTTTGGTGTCTCATGATGGCTTTTGTTTTTATAATTGTTCCGCTTTGTGAAGGTTTATTGTTGGAAACAAAGAGGAAATATGTTTGCTGTGAAAAACGTAGTAATGACTCGTCAAAATTTGTATGGACGTCAACAAAGGATTGCATTTGTTTACGATTCAAATCGAAGGGAAAATCACCGTGGGGGAGCCACGCTTCGAGATACCACGACGAGTGATACCACGGCCTCACAGAAGATAGTCATAAAGCAGCCCCTACGCTGTGTATCGTCGTGTGAATGAGGATACTGGAAGCCCGATTAGGGGGTAAGTGTGCTAAAGCTTGGCAGCGCATTTGTGACTCTACTGCCCATAGACATCTGTACCGATTTAGCAGATGTCTATGGGCTTCCTATATAGCTGTCTAGTCTACGTAGGACATACTCGTAGAAGGTAAATAACGAACTCAAAAATTCATTGACGGGTTCAAGTGGGATTCGAAACAGTCCGGGTGGCAGTACTACCGATTATACTAACCGAACCCCCTAAGGCGACAAATTCCGTAGTGCTTATTGATATTAATGAGAATATTGATGAGACTATAACCAAAATAAAATTTTACTCGTAGTGGCATTAGCCGGGGCAAGTAGTACAAAGAACTGATGGCCGCTGGGGCATCAAGATCTTAGGAGCTCCACGCTTCGACACGAATGGGCCGGCTCGATCGGACAACACTTTATGGAAATCTGGCGTGGAGAAGCGCTTATCCCACTTGTGACTCCGCTGGTCTACTATTTTCTTTAAGAGCACTGCATTTTATAGTAGTAGTGTAAAGAGTTAGGTGCTTAAATATTACTGTGTAAAGTGCAATAATACAGCTTCAAGCTCTAAGCCACTATGTTAACGTGTTTTTAATGTGAACTTTCTGGCAGCCGAGGTATTTCTTGAACATTACGACTTTACTTCTATTGAATAAACGATACGAGAGGTTTCAAGCATGGCGTACAGCCTTTGCAAAAGTGAAGTCATTTTCTAATTTGTGGCTCTTATTCCAAGGAGCATAAGAGTCACTACATGCTAAAGTAATGGATTCGTTTTTGATATCGTGAATTTTTACGTATGTAGTATTGAAGAAACATTTCTAATTTAATTTCACGAAAGGGCTTATAAAGGATTAGGGTCGAAATAAAATAAGGACGGCCTATTTGACAGCGTTGTTGACATCACTTTTTAGGGTTCCGTAGCCAAAATGGCAAAAACGGAACCCTTATAGTTTCGTCATGTCCGTCTGTCCGTCTGTCCGTCTGTCACAGCCGATTTACTCGGAAACTATAAGTACTACAGTGATGAAATTTGATGGGAATATGTGTTGTATGAACCGCTACAAAAATATGACACTAAATAGTAAAAAAAAGAATTGGGGGTGGGGCCCCCCATACATGTAACTGAGGGATGAAATTTTTTTTTTTCGATGTACATACCCGTGTGGGGTATCAATGGAAAGGTCTTTTAAAATGATATAAAGTTTTCTAAAAAACATTTTTCTTAAAGTGAACGGTTTTTGAGATATCAGCTCTCAAAGTCGTAAAAAGTATGTCCCCCCCCCTCTATTTTTATAACTACGGGGTATAAAATTCTAAAAAAAAATAGAGGTGATGCATGCTAATTAACTCTTTCAACGATTTTTGGTTTGATCAAAGTATCTCTTATAGTTTTTGAGATAGGTTGATTTAACTGTAATTTTGGTTAAGTTTATTATATTTGCTGCTACGGAACCCTTTGTGCGCGAGCCCGACTCGCACTTGGCCGGTTTTTCAAACGTTTTCAGTATGTAATTGAGTATCTACAGATTACATTGGTTAAAAAATCATCGAATTCAAATTAACATAGGTACTATACTGTAGCAGTAAAAGGTGGGCGGTATCGGTTTGAAATATCCTTAATTGCTTTTCTGAAATCAATAGATTAGTGCACTTCTTAATTAAAACACTCTGGGAGGATATTCTCTTCAAGTCGCAATAACGTGAGGTCTGGACTCTCCTTACTGTGTTCCTCGCGGTACTATATTTCTACTCGGAATGCGCTCCCGAGAGCGTGTCTGTTTATTTTTCAATGCATGACAGATTCCCATTATAAAATCAGCCATAAACGGCGGCCAGTACTAAAGGAGTTTACCATCGTTACATCACTCCCCATGTATTTCTTTATTTTTTTACATATGTCTATTATAAAGAGAAAATGCTAAAATCAAAAAAGAGCTCCTAAAGACTGATTTAAGGCTCCTAAAGAGTGTTGGACGCCCTGCGACAAGATGGGATGATGACATTCGAAGGCTGGCTGGTGTGGGCTGGATGAGAGTGGCCGAAATTCGGGAGCAGTGGCGTGCATTAGGGGAGACCTATCCAGCTGTGGATGAGTGTGGGTTGCTGATGTTGAATATGTGCGTGCTCGTATACTAGCCAAGACCTTTGTATTGTAAGCGCGTTCTTATTTAATGAGCTACCATAGCTCTGTCATTGCAAAAAATATTCATCATTAAAACCCAAAGGTAAGTAGCCATAATGACCTCCATTTTATTCCAACCCTCAGGTCTGTATAGGCTGACATTAAGACTGCCTTACCATTGTATTCAACAACATTCAAAATTAATGTTAGCCCTCGTAATGCATCTCTAGAAGGGATAAGTATAGCTCTCACGAGAACCCTTTTCGCTCCAGACATGATCTCTTTGTATACCTTCTGAAGAGGGTCACGTGACTCCGTGTACGATTGTACAAGGATTGAATAAGAATTCGAGTCATCTTTCATTTGTATGGCTATAAATAATGTTATGAATGATTACGTATGATTCTAATAGAAGTTGATAATCTACTTCTATTTATGTAAAGAGGTAAATTATAGAGAACCCGAAGGCATAAAACACTTGTGCGTTGTAATTGACACCCAGCGCCATCTATTGACAAATAGATTGGCTGGATATAAGCCTCCTCTAACGTTATCTACATAGATCGGTCCTGTACCACCAACATCGAAAGAATTCATGCAATCTTCGCCAAACCGTTGCCAGATCTTGTGGGGGCTGCCACGGCTGCGACTTCCTGTACACGGCCTCAATTGAAAGACCCTTTTGTCCCAACGACTGTTCTTCTCGCATTATGCCCTACCCATTGCCACTTGACATTGCCCTACCAATTGAGAACCAGAGTCACCGACATAGCCCACCGAATTAGCAAACTGAAGTGGCAGTGGGCTGGTCACATTAGCCGCAGAACTGACAACCGTTGGAGCCATAAAGTCCTTGAGTGGAGACCGCGACTCGGTAAGCGTAGTGTTGGACGCCCTGCTACAAGATGGGATGATGACATTCGAAGGCTGGCTGGAGTGAGCTGGATGAGAGTGGTCGAAAATCGGGAGCGGTGGCGTGCATTGGGGGAGACCTATGTCCGGCAGTGGACGAGCGTGGGTTGCTAATTATTGCCACTTGAGATATGCAATTCTTTGGCTTCTGTCTCCGATCTAAGATCTCCTGCGGTTCTCATCATTCTTGACACGATCATGCAGGAAGATTCCAAGCAGAGCCCTCTCCGTTGCCCTCTAAGTGACTTTGAGCCTACGCGGCGTATTGTAAGCCATCGTTTGCTGCTGTATTATTAACCTCGTCATTACATTGGACCTTCAATAATAACAAAGGCATTGTATGTGTTTTCTGATGCCTTCATTCAAACGAAACTATCAACGAGCTGCTAATAGCTGATCCATTGTCGTACAGCTCATTAATCTCTCAACACAATAGAATAGGAAGTGAAAGTTTTCTTATTAATGGCGGATAGGTATTTTGATGTCCTCGACACGTGCCTGACTACGAATCAGGGATGTCAGGGAGCTTTGACTCAGGTTCCGTTAGGTCGGAACTTCCGATTAAGTATACAGGATGTATCTGTGAACATTTACAGCCCTTTAACCACGTGTTCTACAAACTTTTTAAAATTCGAATAATAAAAATCATCTTTCCATACAAAGTCGGTCAAATGACTAAGTCATTTCGGAGTCGAAAAATTTTTCCCTGATTTTCAAAAAGTTGTCAAACAATAATTAATGTCCTTCAGAATGATTAATAGAACAAGTGGCTAAAGAGATGACGTAAATTCACACACAGATACTCCCTGTAATATTATTACACCTTCGGTTCCGACTTCGGCTCTGATACTTTTAAATCGAAGGTTTATAGCGGAGGTCGAAATTTAACATAGCTAATAACACACTACTTTTGGAGTCAATTCGATTTAAATTGTTTTAAAACTTTTGTTCATTTAATAAAATGTAATATGCTTCTTAGGTTTATTTATGGTTCTTAAAAAAACAATTATGCCACCACTTCTGACTCTGCCTCCTACTCCGATTTCGATTCCGATAAATCAAATTTAAAAACCTTGACTCCGACATCGATTCCGATACAACTACCTCCTTTATTTCCCCACTACGAATACCAATATTGAAAAAAGTAGTAAAACCGAGTAAAAGTAAGGTTGGACTAGTGTTTTCATCTATTTGTAACCTTTGACCTTTGTCAACAATATAGGTAGATCTGTAGCACATACTTGTATTTGATGTCGCCTACTGTGTTTATTTTGATTTTGATTTTTCATACATGAAATATAAAGGTTGTAGGTATCGGTTATCCTTTTTAAACAAATGTAGATTCTAAATAAGACGACTTTTGGAGTTGCAATTAGTTTCAGCTCATCTATACACTTTTACAGCGTTCACGTTGTATCTAAATACCGCTAGTAGTAAATATCTAGTAAATCCTAGTATTTATATGATCGAAGCTGATGATGGATAGAAACGTTGCGGAAGCTTTCATGCCATTCGGACTCTTACTTTACCAGTCTTTTGATTTTTAAAAGAGTCATATCGCGTCCTTAAAATGAAGTGGCCTCGGGCCAGCCATTTATGTCTTTATCACGACGAAGAATGGGGCAAATGCGTTTTAGCTTGGAGACCACGTTTGGGCAAGAGAAGCGTAGGCACACCACCAGCCAAATGGTCAGATGATCTACGACGTCACGCAGGCAACTTATGGGGCATATGCCCAACGGTGGGTTAAGGAATGCAGATCAAGAAAAAAATTGTTTTATTTAAATTGAAATTTTGTTTTGAAAATTTCTTCTCACAAAATGTGTACGTGGCTTTGTCTAAACTCCCTTTCCATAACTAGTTTTAAGCGATGTGAGAGATTAATTGGACCTTAGTTTAGGGTCCGAGGTGACGCCGTTAAAAGGGTTCAGAGGCATAATGCCGGCATAGTTTCAAACTCCCTCGTACCTTTTAAATCAATTACCTTATGGTTACAAAGGACATTCATTACTTACTAGTAGTATAGCTTGTGTGGGTACATGGTATAATGCATCAAGAGAGTCATGAAATTAATTGGTGCCACTGGCGCTTACGTCATAGAGTATGGTAACCCCATTCCATTATATGGAACTGCGTAATAGTTCTTAAAGAATAATTTTCACTACTTTATTGACAGAGTATAAGCTATGACGCTCAGTTTTTATGGCAAAGCAAGTAGATAGTATGTTTCGAATTTTTCGATCACAGCTCGGGTTTGTGATCACCAATCCGCTTTAGGCAAGCGTGGTGATTTAGCCTAATCCCATCATAGTTGCCTAGTTGATTTCTATAATGGAGGCCTTTGCCCTGCAATGGGACATTATATAGGTTGATGATACGTGATACGTACGAAGTAGAATAAAATATAAAACATTCAAAAACGTTTTAGGCTACTATTTAATTGTCCCCAAACTAACAAGACCCACCAAATTGCACGACAAAATTACAATTGCACAGCAAAATTACTAATTGCACGCCAAAATTACTAATTGCACACTTAAATTACTAATTGCACACTAAAATGATTAATGGCGTTTTCAAATTTCTTTTTTTGTCCCTGTAGCTAACTTCAAATGATCTTTATAGTTTTATCTTAACTGACATGTACACAAACGTATGTTTAAAGGTAGTTAAAAGGCGCTTATTACCTCGAAATGTATTACCGTACGTTATGGAACTGTAAATTCTGAATAGTAAATATATGGTAAGTTATGGTAATTTCGCGTAATATCCTTGCAAAGCCAGAAATGCTAGCATTGTTCTTTCTGGGCTGAAATTATACGCCGCTTAAGTTGGAATAAAACATTGCTAAGTGGTTTTCTAAGAGCGTTTGGCGATATGAGCTTAGTGCTCAGTTTACGTTGATAAAGACTAGGATTAAATATTCAAGTTCTTTTAAATGGTTTTAAAGTACAATGGGGAGATAAAAGGAACGTTCACCCGTGTCTTTACTAGTGTATTTAGTGTAATAGTTCTAGGAATAATGGCTGCACAGTTTTTCAGTGGAAGAGCCACTGTTCAGCATCAATGGGCCGGCCGAAGACGAACCTCAAAGAAGACCGACGAAAAGCAGCGCCTGCGCTGTGTTTTCTCAAATGCGTGAGGGTGCCGGGGGACCAATTGGAGGAAAAAGGGGTTAAAGGTTGGCAGTGCACTCAATGTAACTGCTGGTGTTGCAGATGTCTATAGGCGGCTGCAATCGCTTATTATCAGGTGGTCCGTTCGTCCGTTTTTTTGTTTGAAAGTTATATATTGAATAAGAACACTTCCGAGTGTTCTTAGCTAGTTAAATGCCGACAACTTAATGTATTATTATGTATCAAATGGCTTGAGTAGTAAATGCGCGTACATAATGACGATTTGTCGAGAGTTTATAAATGTTGCCAAAGAATACCTAACTGACATTCTTGCTGCTCAACTAGTTGCTGCGTGAGTGTGAATCAAACAGTTGCTAACTTTCTTTCTGCTCAACCATTTCAATTTTTAGTCAGTTATAAAGCTATGTGTTGACTGTCAACACCATTCCGCTTCCCAAGATTAAATTGCCCGAAAAGCAAATCATACGTCGAGTTTATTACATTTTCTATTGCGGTACAGATGACACCGCGTCACTCATGTCGCACGAAAAGCCGGCGTTGAATTCATTCAGCATTCGCCGGAAAAATCTTTCGTACAAACATAATTTTGGTCGGGCTCTGGAGTGCAGTGGCAGTGCATCCGCCGGTTGAAATATGTAGGGGAGGTGGCAACTTTCTGCCATTACTGGTGGACATACGGCTGAGCTGGATAGGAGACATCATCTCATCTCTGCCGATGCATGCTTTGATGATGATTGAATGTCGATGGTCGCATGACTGTTTGTGTGATCTGCTTATTTATAGCGCCTCTGACAACCAAACGAACTTTGTTTGAGGATGTCGATATTGTATATCTAGTATCTGATATTTTTAGCTAACTGAAAATATATAACTATAAAAAATAAAAATAAAATCTTCCAACCGATATTCGGTCATGTATAACTATATAAGTAATAGTGCTCAAGTGTGTGTGCAAACTCAGGTGCACTCTCTTCTTTTGCCCTCTTGATTCGATTGGACATCAATGTGACGTCCGACGACTTATGGAAATTCATCGATTTTTTTTTTTCAACTCCCCAAACAAAATGACTTAGTCATGTGACTCTGTATGAAAAGTCTATTTTATGCCATTTTTAAATGTTGTTCAAAATTATTGATTAGACACGACGTGGTTAATGTTTTCAGATACACCCTGTATAGGATATAACTTGTTTAGCAAAAATATTTTGTTGCAAACCGGACACCAAGCAAGCGGAGCTTCGGATGCCCACTAGTCTGACTGGTAGAGAATGCCTCTTATCATTAAGTTCGCCTATTGTACGAAGTTTTGTGCAATAAAGTTTCTAAGTAAATAAATAGTCTAACATAAGCAACATAAATGTATTCTCGTTGAAAAAAAAACTTTTTTTTTTGATTAGCGATTTCCCCCAGCAGTGTGTCCGTGCAAATGCAAAAATAACGAATGAGGTGTGAACACCCGATGTCATGGAACCGCCAGTTCTCGCCGGAACTTCAGAGTTTCCCACGAATCCTAATGAAGTTACTGCGATGGGAACATTCGAGCACCGCCCACGTTTGCAGGATTCAAATTGGAAGGTTTATTAAAAAAGTTTTCTATTGATGTTTGCAACATTTTTTTAAATGTATTAATAGAATTTGGTATTACTTTTATCAGCTATTCGAGAGCGACTAAGCTAACGAACTTTAGTTGTTAAAAAGATAACGACTTATTATTGGGAGGTCTAAAATGCAAACCAATGGATTTTCCAATATGCTTGAAGCAAATTATTAAATATGTAAGTAAAATAAGTATTAAGTAAAATCTAAGTAGTTGCAGAATATACAGATATTAATGCACACGCTACACGTTTTTTTAGGGTTCCGTAGCCAAAATGGCAAAACGGAACCCTTATAGTTTCGTCATGTCCGTCTGTCCGTCTGTCCGTCTGTCCGTCTGTCCGTCTGTCCGTCTGTCACAGCCGATTTACTCGGAAACTATAAGTACTACAGTGATGAAATTTGATGGGAATATGTGTTGTATGAACCGCTACAAAAATATGACACTAAATAGTAAAAAAAAGAATTGGGGTGGGGCCCCCATACATGTAACTGAGGGATGAAATTTTTTTTTTCGATGTACATACCCGTGTGGGGTATCAATGGAAAGGTCTTTTAAAATGATATAAAGTTTCTAAAAAACATTTTTCTTAAAGTGAACGGTTTTGAGATATCAGCTCTCAAAGTCGTAAAAAGTATGTCCCCCCCTCTATTTTTATAACTACGGGGTATAAAATTCTAAAAAAATAGAGGTGATGCATGCTAATTAACTCTTTCAACGATTTTTGGTTTGATCAAAGTATCTCTTATAGTTTTTGAGATAGGTTGATTTAACTGTAATTTTGGTTAAGTTTATTATATTTGCTGCTACGGAACCCTTTGTGCGCGAGCCCGACTCGCACTTGGCCGGTTTTTTTTCTTATACTATCTATAACGTGAGATTAACCAAAGTTATGATATTTTAATAATATACATAATATTACATATGCAATTTATCTTTTAAAAATTAGGATGACAGCTATAATGTAAAACTTGTGCATATGGCGTTTAACTATAAAAATACACAAACCGTTATTATTTATTATTAAATTAATAAGATATTAATGCACTTACCGCTCGACTTCACCGCGACTTTGCACTTGTATACTAAGGCGTGACCACACGGCATACAAACGGACAGTGTGTATATCTGATTACGGGTCGTATCGATTGCGGAGTCCTTGCGGTCGGCCTTGCGCCGCGGTCGCGTTACATCCTGTTATGAAACGCAATTGTCGCGTTTGTTTTTCTTAGGAAAGAAGGCACAGGCATTTGTATCTACTAATTTAAAACAGATCATATATCAAGCCCTCTGTGCCTTGATAGCACGTATGATGACCTCCTGCAGGCCACCGACAGCGCAAGTTCGCGTAGTAGAGTTGGACTGGGAAAATCAAACTTTATCACCATCGACTTGATGAAAATAAACATCTGTTTCTTTTTATCGATGTAATTGATAATAGTAGCATCGATGATAGTAATCAATCGATTCAAGGTCTTCGGTAGCTTAGTCAGAGAATTTGCACGTTTAAAAAAATTGCGGTCTCAAGTCCCACCTTAATACTGTCTATATTTTTTTGAGAGCATTATTTACATAAGAATAAAGTGCTTCGTAACCAAAAAAAACGATGATCTAAAGTGGGATGCCTGACAGTAACCGGATGAGAAAAACCTGGGATAATAATTTGTTACGCAGCATGGAGTATGGATGGCGTAAGATCGATAGTGGACAGACATTTAATTGATTAATAAGTAGTAAGTCGGTTAGGGGCACTGATACGCTTGTGGCTGTATAAGCCGATACACGAGAGTAAATTTCATCAGCATTTCTGATAAGCAAAACGAGCATTACGGGATCGTTGTCACAAACGATATCAAGAGTAAGATAAACTTTTTTTAGTAGCAATCGCTTTGACTCTTCCTTTGGCTTTTATCAGATGACGTTAAACCATTACGTCGTCCCTGTCAAAGCTGAAATCAAAATTCTTACAAAGATAGAGAGGTAGGTTAATGTATTCTTAGAATTAAATTCTGTTAAAGGAAAATAAAGTACAAAATGAATTAAGGAAATGAGACAGATTTCTGGGGGTTGACACGTATGTAGATGATATTATTATACGTTTTGCTACCATTATTTCCAAGACATTTGCCTCACTCAAATGTATTCTGACAACAAAAAGGGAATACAAAAATCAGACCTTCCGCCCTCGGACTGGAAAATACAGCCACAGTGTAAACATAACTTACATACACACTCCCTTCTCATAATTATCCTGAAACATGCTGAGTTTTTTTTGAACAAATTACTGAGAAGGTCTTTCGGACATAGAAGTCCCTTAGCTCGTCTTCCACCTATCACACGAAATAATACATTCGATTAATTTATAATCTATTCTTCGGCGATCTGCGATATGCGACTAACACTGACATCTTTCGGCACAACTGACTGGATCATGGATTAACATCACCACGGTAATATTATCGATATCTCGAGACGATAATCTTAAAAAAGACCATCAGAGACTTCGTCGCAATGTTCGTCGATTTGACGTTTGTGAAGCTGTCAAATTCAATTATTCGTATTTTAAGCTGTAGAGTAGGGTTTTTGTATGGACTGACGTATCGTTACGAATAATTCGATATCGTTTAGCGGAGTAGACCCCCAGAATTATAACTCTAACTGTGTTCGCAAAAGTAATAACATTTTATTTGCAAAATATCCAATAGGACCTTAATAAAAGGATTGGCTGTAAGGACCTTAACATTATTTCTAAGACCTACTCTTATGTATACCACAGTTTAGAACAATAAAGACTTATGATTATGATTAGAAAGATCCGATCTTGCAACCCTAGTGGTTGCCAGTGAGCATACCGAGGTACGGCCCACGCGCATTTCGTCTGCTTGCCATTATAGGCCTTTTCATCTGTGGCAGAAGTTTTAAGCAGCATCAAGCGGTGTTACATTACACCTACACTCGTGGCTCTAAAGTCCTATGCGGGAACTTTTCGTCCACATTTGCAGCAAGTGAATTGATCGTACGTCGCTTGTGTGAAGTCAAAATACTGAGTTATCATTACCACGAGTGTACACTGTGACGTCACCTTACAAATGGTGCAGTGGCTGCTGCCGCATAATTAATCATATTCCGTGACGGTAGCTTAAAGTTCCCTGAGAATAAGCTCAAAGCTCAGCTAAACAACGACTGTGAAACTGAATGCTGGGGTGTTAAATTTTCGTCGCTAGTCGTCGGTATTATTTAGTTTATAAAGAACTGGAATTTGGGTTTGTTTATGTGCATGAATATGTGTGTATGCGTGTGTGTGTGTGCTTGTGTGTGATTAAGTGTGCGTGAGTGTGTATGAAAAAAAAACGAAACCCTATTATGGATTACAATTTCGATAAAAAATGGCTAAGGTGTTCGCCTGAAGTGCGAAAGGTCCCGGGTTCGATTCCCATTCAAGTCAATTAAAGAAACATTTTTTTTAAGTTTTCTTGGGTTTGTTCTGGGTTGACACCCCAGTTAATTATCGTCATCTGGTACTCACTCATAGTACAGGGGTTGCCCTAGTTTGAGACCAGGTTGATTGGGGTGATTGTCTGGCGCATTTATTTATTTTTAATTACTTAAGTGCTTGTTTTATTTTTTACTTCATAATAATATTAGAATAATTCGAAATCTCTCCTAGGCATCCATACAAATGTAATATTTGAGGACATTGATCCTTAATTGCACTACCTAATCCAATTAATAACTATACATACAGTATACAGTACTCTCCTATATAATTAACTTTCAATTTACTATCAAAAACGTTGGATTAATTATCGGGAATAAATTAGTATGTAGTAACCCAATATTATGGATGTCTGTACCTGAATACTTAATGTCGCCACTGGTTTAATAACAATGTGATAATGTCATACATGCGATACCAAAAGCTACAAATTAATTTATGTCCCCAAAATCGTTATAATATGCTCGCCATATCATTAATCTTCATTAACGTGTAGATATTCGAGGGTGTAAATCGTCCTTCAACATCGCATACGGCATGTATAAGGTTCCGTAGCCAAATGGAAAATGAAAACGGATAGATAGACAGTCATGTCTGCCTGTCTATCTATCCGTTCGTATGTCCCAGTAGCTTTTTTCCGAAACTAAAAGAAATTATATTGTTAAAACTTGGTTACTAGTAACTAGATGTATTTTGTGAACTGCATAGGTTTTGTATAGTAAAATAGAAATAGCTTCAAAAATGCTATTGAGGATTTTAAAATTTATATTTTTTTTTCTAAGCTGACTAGTTTGCGCTAGAGGCACTAAACAAACCCATATTATTTTATCACAGGAATGTTTACCCATGCCTCCGGTCCCACCCGGAGGAGAGCCCGAAATAACCCGCCTGTACCCCGGCAGGAGGGTATGCATAAGGAGTCGCAAGACCACGTTGGCCCACTTCGGGTCAGCGGCATTCCCCAGCGTCAAAAAAAAAGGGTGGGAATCGAACTCACAACCTTTGCCGTATGAGGCAGGGTCACTACCAAATGCGCCATTCGGCAAGTCAAATGAATGATGATAAATGTTCAATTCTTGCTCACGTACCTACATATACACTTAATTGCTATACTAATGAAATAAAGTAATTACCACACTAAAAGCTAATAAAACCGTTCCTTAATCCACTTACCAACGCAGTTATTCCAATTTACACCCTGTGTAAATATGGCCCAACAAGACAACACGCCATTGTACGAAATTAAAGCAGTATGTAATACACTGGTATTTCACATGTATGAAATTTCTTATCTATACTATTTATAAAGAGATAACTTCTATAGACAACGAAAAGGCTTATTATAGGTAAACCGAAAACACGAAACGCTTGCGCGATGTAATTGGACACAGCGCCATCTATTGGTTCGTTTCTGAATTACGGTCCCGAAGCGAAGTGAAGGCGGGCCACTAGTCGGGATATAAATGCGCTAAGTAACTACAAATAGAAGTTTAGGGCCACGTTCACCATCTCTGAGTAAAGTTTCAAGTAATTTACTCTTCAATTAAAGTGGGTTCTCTTCAATAAAAGAATAAATTATTTATATTGTCAACTAGGCCGCGGACTATAAAGGAATATAAAATAAATAGCGCACCTGTGAAGCCCCTGGAGTTGCAGGCTTTCCTAGGTACGGATGTACAAGACCACAAACTTCCAGACTTCGGGGTGACACTGAGAATTTCTGAACTGAAAAACTTAGATACAATTTTTTGGCCCAATCGCGGATCGAATACGGGATCCCAATGGGGATGGGGGAAGGGGGTAAAAGTTGGTAGCGCATTTGTGATCCATTGGTGTTGCGGGTGACAAGCTTTGGCATGAATGGGCCGGCTGGACTCAAGTCACGGCAAACCACGGCCTTACAAAAAACTGGCGTGAAGCAGCGCCTGCGCTGTGTTTCGTCGAGTCAGTGAGTGTATCCGAGGCCCAATCGGAGGTAAAGGGGGTTAAAAGGTGGCAGCGCACTTATGATTGGTGTTGACCATGGGCAGTGGCAATCGCTTACCATCAGATGATCCGTCTGTTAATCTGCCACCTATCATCCAAAAAAAGTTTTTGCTAAGGCTGTAACTTTTCAACATTTTTTGCCATAAAAATGCTTCGACCGATGTTAATGCTAGCCTAACGTTTGCTCACATTTCCAGCGAGCATGCGTAACGCTATCGGGCGGTATCCGGCCACGTAGCCCGCGCTCGAGATTTATTACATCCCCCAAAGTTACAGCACTTAATGCACATTGTAGTGGAAACCTTTTATGTGTGTTTTTAACTGTGGGAGAGCCAAGCTTCGGCATGAATGGGCCGGCTGGACTCAAGTCACGGCAAACCACGGCCTTACGAAAAAACCAGCGTGAAGCAGCGCCTGCGCTGTGTTTCGTCAAGTCAGTGAGTGTATCCGAGGCCCAATCGGGGGTAAAGGGGGTTAAAAGGTGGCAGCGCACTTATGATTGGTGTTGACCATGGGCAGTGGCAATCGCTTACCATCAGGTGATCCGTCTGTTAATCTGCCACCTATCATCCAAAAAAAGTTTTTGCTAAGGCTGTAACTTTTCAACATTTTTTGCCATAAAAATGCTTCATCATCATCATCATCAGCAACCCACGCTCGTCCACTGCTGGACATAGGTCTCCCCTAATGCACGCCACCGCTCCCGATTTTCAGCCACTCTCATCCAGCTCACTCCAGCCAGCCTTCGAATGTCTTCATCCCATCTTGTAGCAGGGCGTCCAACGCTACGTTTGCCGAGTCGCGGTCTCCACTCAAGGACTTTATGGCTGCAACGGGAAAAATGCTTCGACCGATGTTAATGCTAGCCTAACGTTTGCTCACATTTCCAGCGAGCATGCGTAACGCTATCGGGCGGTATCCGGCCACGTAGCCGGCGCTCGAGATTTATTACATCCCCCAAAGTTACAGCACTTAATGCACATTGTTATAGAAACCTTTTATGTGTGTTTTTAACTGTGGGAGAGCCAAGCTTCGGCATGAATGGGCCGGCTGGACTCAAGTCACGGCAAACCATGGCCTTACAAAAAACCGGCGTGAAGCAGCGCCTGCGCTGTGTTTCGTCGAGTCAGTGAAAGTATCCGAGGCCCAATCGGGGGTAAAGGGGGTTAAAAGGTGGCAGCGCACTTATGATTGGTGTTGACCATGGGCAGTGGCAATTGCTTACCATCAGGTGATCCGTCTGTTAATCTGCCACCTAATCCAAAAAAAGTTTTTGCTAAGGCTGTAACTTTTCAACATTTTTTGTCATAAAAATGCTTCGACCGATGTTAATGCTAGCCTAACGTTTGCTCACATTTCCAGCGAGCATGCGTAACGCTATCGGGCGGTATCCGGCCACGTAGCCGGCGCTCGAGATTTATTACATCCCCCAAAGTTACAGCACTTAATGCACATTGTAATGGAAAACTTTTATGTAGTACGTACTATCTTTGTTATTTTATTGATCTGTAGCGCTACCATGAGTTTACAGTGACAGAACTCGCTAGTAGCGTCTGCGTAAAAAAAATGTATGAAAAAGTGTACAGCGCCTCTAGCGGTCACTTGAGAAACTAAAATCTGTAGTATCGAGTTGTCAAATTGAAACGTAGTCGCTAGCGAGTAGCGTTTACGTAGCGCTACGAGTTGACATTGAAAACTGACATAACGTAAACTATTGCTCTGTGTCTTTCAAATGCATCACAAAAACAGCTACATAGGGCGTGAAGACAAGCACGTCACTTTCTGCGTAAACAATAACGCACTCGCTATCGAGCTAACGCTAGCGAGGTTTACGTGTTCAATCGAAATCTATTCGACGCCCGTTTACTCGCTATCGACTGTAGTAACGTTACGTTACTTTTCGATGCCAACTCATGGTAGCGCTACAGCACTTTCGTACGTAAACAATTATAGTGAATTATCTGTTGCCTGTGACATTGCCACGTTATATACGAGAAGTTACTTTAGTCAGTAATCTTATTATTTTTGGACTTTAATAAGTCAATATATTTGTTTAAACCTTTTTTAACGTTAAAGGGACTAAATAAATTAATAACCGATTTGGTATTACATGGACCTCACATTTTTTTACGGTAGAACAACTGAGTAGCGAGACTTGGTATTTTTGACAAGTATTGTTTTTAGCTAGTTTTTTATAAGTATTGTTTTTCATTCGTTTTAAGCCAAGCCAATAGATGGCGCTGTTTGTAAATTACATTGCAAAAGTTCTTCAGTTAGTTACTTTTTAGTCTTTTCGGTGTCCTGGGAAGTTACCTCTTATTTTTTAATTAGGTAAAGTGAGAGTGTTATAAATGTAAAGGCAAACAAATACAAGCAGAAAGCTCAAAAGCTTAGGAGATGAAGGAAGAGTCCATAATTATGTACTTTAGACTCGGGCATAAGAGATATCTTCTTATTGTCTGATTGGTCCTTTTATGTCATGATATTTTACGCAGAAATGTGTTTTAGAAAATAGGTCAAGAAATTTTTCAGTTCATTCGTTACATACATACAAATCTTTTACACCATTAATATAAAGTTTAATCTAATGTGAAAGTCTGAAATAGTATAATAATAATATTTATTATTATTTATGAAGGCGTAATAAACCAGGTAGTTAAACTATTCCCTCACATTTAAACGCTCGTTGTTGAGAATTCTGAGGTGAATTGAGCCTTATGCTTAACACTTTAGGGTTCATTATTACCGCCTTGGAATAGCACCTCGACTTACTTGTTACGGTTTTGTTATGCAAAATAATGAATTCGTCAGCCTGCATTATGCAATTTAATATATTAAATTTGTACCTTAAGGTTTGACGTCCAGAACCAGGCTAAATATAATTATTTCATAACCATAGTTTGTTAAGTGTCGAACAAAAGTAATTTCATTAAGTTACATTACATTTCATTACATTACATTACATTACATTACATTTCATTTCATTTCCATATCGTATCGCATTCGCTTACTCTATAAAATGTTCATGTGTGAGAGATGGACGCTTACAAGAGATACTATTTGTGATACTATGCACAAATTAAAGGTGGCGCAGCGTACTATGGAACGTTCTATGCTCGGTCTATCAATACAATACCGCGTACCCATCGATGAGATCCGATGGAGAACTTGGGTAGTCGATGTTGGCACGCGAGTGTGTGAGCTAAAGTGGAGCTGAGCAGGACACTTGGCAACGCGAAAGGATGATAGGTGGACTATAAAGCTTACCGAATGGCAGCCAAGATTGGGACAACGTCCTGTGAGTAGACCACCTGCCTGTTGGTCAAATGATATTGTAATGGTAGTGGGGAAACAATGGAAGAGTCTGGAGACCGTAGACAGTGGCGTGATAGAGAAGAGGCCTATAATCAGCCATGGGTAGATGTGGGCTGATAATATTGATGAAATGTTCGATGAAATTGATGCTTTTCATGAAATTTTTCATTGTCTATTGACCACGTCGTAATATAATCATAGAGTAGTTAGACCAATAATAAGAAATCGGGTCGATATATACAGTTTTCCAGCACGCTGAGAATTAATAGAGCCAAATGGGAAATTAATCTCAAACCTTCCACGTATGACCTTATATCTTGACCTCTATTATCATTGACTTTTTCATCTATATAGAATATAAGTAGGCACCTTTTCTTAAACACTAGTAGCTTCATAATAATTTGGATAAAAAATTCAATTACACTTGTAAATAAGTAAAACAAACTGCAGACTCATGCTACTTAACAAATGGTTTCCCAGAAAACAACATCATTACCAAAGTAATGTCTACCCATTATTAACATTTCGTTTTTTATTAAATCATCAAGTTTACCTTGTCCTACGCTCTCCCATTCATTAACAAAAATTATAATATTATTTATCGCTAGTCCTACGCCACCACCCTTATTATACAGGGTGAAGAAATCCCCTCATTAATTCATGGCTATTTTCTTCCCACGCTGCGGTTATAAAGCCAAGTTTTATGCACATAAATATATCTCAAAATATTTTCTTCAGCAAATTCATTTCTTTATGGGACGCTACAGACGAGCGACTTTTTATCAGAAGATACAAACGTCACGAGTTTTTGTCAATTGTACTAACATCATTCCTGTTAAACCATAAATATAAACGGGAATTAACGCAACGCTTATTGTTATGTAAATTGTATTGTACTGTTGCTTCACGTTTATTTATTTATTCGCAATACATATGACTACAGTTATCACGATATAACCAAGAAAACTTATGCGCCTGGAAGGCATTAGCAATAGTAATAAAAATATTTGGACCATTTATAAATTTCGCGGTTTCTCGTTAAGTGCCCCCCTCCTCTTTTGCAAGAGGGCGGCAAAATAATTTTCTGCCCTGGGAAGTCAACATTTATAAAGTACCTACCTAACTGTCGTGTGCAATGCAGAAAGTAGGAGGCCATAAATAAAATGACTATCGAGATGATAATATGATAGATCGTCGCAGTCACAGTCGCTGTTACTGGGTCTGAAATCACAAACGGTCAGTCTGCTTGTGACCACGCCCGTTGTACAAGTTGACTGTGGTCACAAGCGGTCAGTGCGCTTGTGTTCACGGCCGTTGTAACACGGTCGAAACGTCAAGCAGTAAATAGGTACTATGATGTAGGTACTTAAATAATTATGAAATGCGCCAGACAATCACATCAATCAACCTGGTCTCAAACTAGGGCAACCCCTGTACTCTTACCAGATGTCGATAATTAACTGAAGGCGTCAACCCAGAACATCCAGACCCAAGAAAACTTAGAAGATGTAATTTCTTAAAATTACTTGACGGGAACCGTTCCCGGGACCTTTCGCGCTTCATAAAGCCGTAATTATATCAACGATGGCAGCGCACTTGTAACTCCACTGGTGTTGCAAGTGTCCATGAGCGGCTGCTCGTGTGCTACCTATACCATAAAAAAAAACACGAGTAGTAGTCGCCCGTCTGTAAGATCCCTAAGGGTTCGTTGTAAAATGGCCTCCAAAAATGAAATGGGTAGGGTAAAAAGATACAAGCTATGAGTTTTTCTAGGTCGATACAGTATGTTGTTTTATAGCCTTGATGTTTATGAAGTGAGATGAGAATGGTTCCTACGGGTATTATGTGGTTTAGATTTTATAAACTTATGGGGTTAGACTCGAGAATACAAAGTGCTAATTTATTTCTATGTGATTAAGGAAACCTTATGAAAGAGGTTGGTTTTACAGTTGAAGCATGTTCAGTCTGTGTCATCTATCTTCTTCAATCTATATATATACTATCTATAAAGAGATAACTTCTATAGACAACGAAAAGGCTTATAGGTAAACCGAAAACACGAAACGCTTGCGAGATGTAATTGAGCACAGCACCATCTATTGGTTCATTTCTGAATAACGTTCCCGAAGAGAAGTGAGGGCGGGCCACTATACTATTTTAAAGAGGTAACTTCTATAAAGAACGACAAGTCTTATAAGTAAACCGAAAACACGAAACACAAGCGCGATATAATCGACGCCCAGCGCCATCTATTGGTTTAGTTTGTAACTACGGTCCTGATGCTAAGTCAGGGCGGGCCACTACTACCTACTTATATAAAGTTACATCCAAGATATCCAAATACTTGGTATACAGTAATATCAACACTACCAACTTAGCCAAATTTAACAACGCATTTACCGTGGTCAAAAATATCGGAACAACTGTAAACGTCAATATGTTTTTTCCCAACGACGATTTGAATGTGTCTTATTTTTTTTAATATTTCCTAATCACATACATTGGCGTGACTCTGAGATAGGTAGCTCAGCCCTGTTGTTACAGATATCAGAACCAACAGTGGAATTACAATATATACGTATAATACTTTTCTTTTGAAATATATACTTATAATACATAGAAAACACCCAGACCAATACAAACAAACCTGTTCATGCACACAAATGTTTGTACTGTGCGGGGATCGAACCCGCAACCCTTGGCCCAGACGCAGCATTCACTACCACTGAACCAAACGGGTCGTCATTTGGTATTGTTCCAATATTTTGGATCAAACGAACACAAGTGTTCGTCACACGAATATTGGTCCAGCGTGAGTATCGAACCCACGATCTTTAACATAGACGATAAATAATTAATTAAATACTTAAATAAATGTATTCAAATATCGCGATATCTCTTTCGAAGTTCATTTCAACCGGAAATGAGGAAGTTGTAAGTCATTTTGCAGGCCTATTCTGAAACGTAGCAAATTTTTCAGAATATTATTTGTCGACTGTACTGAACATTTTCTTAAAAATAATTAGTGTTTTTATATTTATTAATTCACTACACAAATGAAACACATAAATGCTTTGGCTTACAGCATCTTAAAGCTTAGGTTTATCTAGATAATATTATAAATAATGCAACTAAAGCATCCACAAATTTTAATTGCACACGAATGAATAAATAAATAATAACCCCGATCACCCAGACCCAAGAAAATTTTAAAATATAATTTTCTCAATAGGGTAGTTGACTAATATCGATGTAGTAAAAAATATTGATACTTTACCAAAATATTGGTAAATAAGAACCAATAGCCTAAATTTTCAGTTAAAAATATAACGTCTAGCTGGTTTTGTGAGCATTCAAAGTTTCATGGGCAAGTCCATTTTTAAAGTTTTATAATATTATAAAAAATAATTATATCATTGACTACCCACACATTAAACACAAACTTTTATTATATAACTATGTACATAAACGAAACAGAATCAAATAATTCTTTCAACAATGTTTCTTTAATAGAGGGGTCTTTTGATTAAACACATAAAAAAAATATAGTCAAGTACCCTATTGACTTGACCGGGAATCGAACGCGGGACCTTTCGCGCTTCGGGCGAACACCTTAGCCACTGCGCCAACTATAGTATAGCGCCGGGGAGAAAAACAAATACAAAGAAACCTGCAAGTTTCAAATAACTCAAACTGTACACAGAATGATTCTAAAATATGTCCCCTAGACCCAGTTGATGTATATAGGTAGTTTCCCCGTTTCAGGGCTTCGAAGCTCAGACGTCAATAGCTTCGTTGTAATCACAAGGCTTTGGCCATTCCCCGTAACTATAGCAACGGGACTATTTTGCTGCTAGACTAGGCTAACGTATGAGTGAAATAAAAGATATTTATTTTTACTGAGCTAATCACTCACCAGCTCACTGATGTGTCAAATAAATCTTTTTAGAACAACTGCGTAGTACTCGTAGTAGGTGGATGTTGATTGAAAGACAACAAATCCGCCCGAGAATACTCGTACAAATGTTTTATGACAGGTATTTGAAAATACATAGTTTGCTTGATGGATGGATAAGAGATGACCCAATTCAACGCGGGCGAAGCCGCGGGCGGGAAGCTAGTATCTAATAAGTAAGAATCATAAAGCATCACAACTAACACAAAGCAATAATATGAACTGAGCTATTATCATTTTGTGAGCTAAAAGAGTGATTATGTAGAATATTCTCACGTCAAAGTGATTTATTTACTCTTTTCGTATTCTTCGCACATCTATTTACCAGTTTCCAGAATAACCCTGTATAATCTTATTACCTACTTCAAAGATACTCTTCATAATTTCTACAGCCTTTTATATGAAGATCTTGTCAGTAATAACTTACGTTTCGTATTTATGGAAGAAAATTAAGTAAAGCAGCTTTTACAAAGTGGGGTCATTAATTAGATTATATTCATGAAGGAACAATTAGGGAACGGTAACTGTATTTATATCTATTTATATTATCTCATGAATTTTGCTCTTTGAAAGATTTATAATAATCTTAATGACAGATATCTTAAGATGAAATTACCTTGAAAACATTTCGCAGAAGTTTGTGATTATTTAATGACATCTATTACAAAATGCCAGTTTTTGTGTATAGTAAATCTTGACCGATACATTTTGTTTATATGTTTTTCCTTCCAATAGCTAAATAATAAGTTTATACGTAACCCGAAAAGCTGAAATTTTTGCGCGATGTAATCAACAGGCCACTAGTCACTCAATACAGGAATCATTCTTGAAATATTTATCATCTTCTACACTATTTATAAAGAGATAACTTCAATAGACAACGACAAGACTTATAGGCAAACCGAAAACACGAAACGCTTGCGCAATGTAACTGGACACAGCGCCATCTATTGGTTCATTTTTGAATTACGTTCCCGAAGCGAAGTGAGGGCGGGCCACTAGTTTTTGATAAAACGATTGTTTTAATCATTCCTAAGCAAGTATTTTGAGTCCATTCAAATATTATATGAAGCAAAATAAGTCTATTTTTTATTTAACGTCTATCGAAGAACTCGTAAGTCCTTTAGAGTTAGAAAAAGGATTTTTGACAAAGTTACGTTTGCTCGAGTCACAAACCTTAGATTATTCATAAGGCAAACATCGTTAACAAGTCTGCAAAAAAAAAAACAGAACTACTGATTTTGATGCATAGATACTACCCCATTATTTTTTAATCGACAAAAAGGTACTGGACTATGCGGAATGAGAGTGGTTTTCCTCCAAGCCGCATTTTTTTTCCACCCTCCTATTAAATAAATAGTAAAAAGTAAGCCCTAGTAAAGAATCCATACTAATATTTTAAATGGGAAAGTGTGTCTGTCTGTATGTTTGTCTTCCTTTCACAGCAAAACGGAGCGATGAATTGACGTGATTTTAAAGTGGATATAGTTGAAGAGATGGACAGTACCAAGGATACTTTTTGCCCCTTTCTAACCCCCTCATTTTAGGGAAGTGGGGGGCGCGAGCTCCGGGTAAAAGCTAATCAGCCTATATAGGTACTGCCCCACTGCAGGGCAATGGCCTTCATCATAGAAATCAAGTCATCATCGTAAATATGATAGGATTAGGCTTAATCACTACGCTTGCCTATTGCAATTGGTGGTCTTAAACCCGCGCTATGTTCGAAAAGTTCGAAACATATTTTTTTTAGTTTCTGTTTAATTAAAACAATGTTAAAGTTTTCAATTTACTAATAGATTTTTAGTAAAAACAATGATAGAACAAACAATTTTACCGTACGATATTCAGAGTAGAAATAAATCATTGTCAGCAAGTCGCAACTCTTTAAGTAATTAATCCAGCAACTGGAATCTAATTGTACTAAATCCAAGTTATTGTAGGCACTGTACGTAGGTTCGGTTCTCGTAAATTATTCGCAACCAACTTTGGGCATCTGTTGCCTACCTCAGTAACAGAAACTTTGACATCTGCCGATCAGGGTCGCGGAGTAAAGCTGAAATCCGTCACTAGCTATGCTTATAACACTTTGACGGCCTCGATGGCGTAGTGGCTAAGGTGTGTTAAACGAGACAGTCCCTGGTTCGATTCCCGGTCAAGTCAATTTAGGAAACTACATTTTCTAAGTTGTCTTGGTTGACGCCCCCAGTTAATTATCGTACCTGCTACTCATAGTACAGAGGTTGCCCTAGTGTGATTGTCTGGCGCATTTATTTATTAAGGACTAGATTTGCGAGCAGCTGTTTCGTCTACTCGTCTGCTTATCAAAAAGAAAAAAATACATTGACTCAAATGGGAAACGGTATTAAAAGGTAATAGATATCCATTACCATATCAAGCATTTCCAATTAATGAAATACCTTATCTATATTTAGATCTCGCTCGGAACAATAAAAAAATCGCCAATCATTTATTCCCTTTGCGGAGTTAACTGCGAGCGTGTAAATAACTCCAATCATGCTTGTTTAATACGGCTTTCATTACTTCCCTCTAGGGATGGGACGCGCCGATGATGTATCGCACGAAATTGTGTGAAAAATTTTCATTTATTTTTTTTAACGCCCCGTGTTGGTCTAGTGGTTTAAGAACGGGCCATGTATTTGGGTTTAAAAATTCGATTCGAATTTTTCGAACACAGCTCGGTTTTGTGATCAGTGTTCACCATCCGCATTAGGCAAGCGCGGTGATAGCCTAATCCCATCATAGTAGCGATGACTTGATTTTCTTTGATGGAGGCTTTTGCCCTGCATTGGGACAGATAGGGACTGATACTTTTTAATTTTTAATGAAGAAATAACGGACTTAAGAATATTTTGCAAAGAATTGCTTTAGCAAAATTGACGTACTTATTTTAATGCTTTTTCAGTGGATAGAGTAGAGTAATATTTCACTTTATAGCGCTATCGCTAAGAAGTGTGTAGTATAGTTTGAGTTCGATTCTTGTCAAATGCCTCAGCTATGCGCGCTGATACTAAGCTAAACTTGTGGTTTGCAAAGCAGATAACACAGAGTTTATAATAACTTATTCCGTTCACGAAGTAAGTAAAATAATTCCAATTATGTTTGTTTCATGGCTGACATTACAACCCCCATGGGGTAAGACACGGCGATAAATTTATTGTGTGTAAAATACGCATTATACGCACTTAATTTAAAATTTTTAACCGACTTCAAAAAAGAAGAAGGTTCTCAATACAACAGTTTTTTTTTTATTTCTTTATTGACTGATCCATTAGCGCATTAAGAATGCAGTTTTAAACGAAAGCTACGCTTGGTTTTCTGGGTTGGTCAATAATTTATAACTGAGTATTTCTGTAAAATAAGTCATTTATCAAAAGCTTACTTCAAAAAAAAAACCTAATCGTACCCTAAACTATCAAATGATAAAATAAACTTACCGTCTTCTTATTTATATTATTTTTCACTGCAAATCCAAAATCTGAAACAAAATCAAAAACAGTTTTATTGTAGGTAAAGAAAATTAATCCAAATCTAGATTATTCAATGTCTATTTCTTATATCCTTGCGTTTACTTGTAATTTGAATAAAAAAAATTAAACAGGTAAGAATTTATTCGAATATTGAGTTCATTAATAATAAATATTTAGTTCAGAACATATTTCGATAATTTCGATCCATTAGCCAGTCACAACACTATCCTCGTTTATTTGAAGCAAATGAAAAACAAATATAACTGGTCCCCAAGCCGAGTGTTCAAAGCGAGCTTTCAAGAAACTAAAGCTTATTAAGGGGACTGTTTGGTCCGCTAGCGCCGCTCTTTCATTCTTGTATTTTCATGATATTTACTCCTGAAAATTCTGGCACTCGACGAAAAAGAGCGCAGGCGCTGATTCACGTTGGTCTTCCGTGAGGCCGTGATATCACTCCGGTTGAGCTGGCCCATTCATGTCAAAACGTGGCTCTCCCACGGAACATTAATTTATTTTTTATTTTTTAAACATATAGTTAGGTAGTTAGTTAGTGTTGGACGCCCTGCTACAAAATGGGATGACGACATTCGAAGGCTGGCTGGAGTGAGCTGGATGAGAGTGGCCGAAAATCGGGAGCGGTGGCGTGCATTGGGGGAGACCTATGTCCAGCAGTGGTCGAGCGTGGGTTGCTAATGAATGATGAAGAATATAGTTCACGTATTACCTACTGCTTGTTTATAAAATAATAGTTGTAATGCAACGCGAAACATTAAAAAAAAGGATGATTGTCCTGTTAATAACATTTATCACAACCAAGTTAAATCAACTTTTTACTACTTAAGACAAGTCAAATGTTTGACTGGCCGGATGGCGCATTTGGTGGTGACCCTGCCTCATACGCCAAAGGTCGTGGGTTCGATCCCCACCCTGGACAAACATTCATGAACACTACGTTTGTTTAGTGTCTGGGTATAATATTATGTATATCTGATATCTGTAACACATGTGCTACTTAATACGGAGTAAGGTCAATGTATGAGATGTTGTGTTAATTTATTTATTTAGCATTTATTTAAATAGTGGCGCTAGTGGACTGAACAAACACCGTTAAGCTCAGAAGATGGCGATGAAAATTGGTTTAACCGTACAATCTAGGAAGGGTATTTGTGTTTCACAAATTGTAGTTGTAACTTTAGAGAAATAGGGGAGGTGATTCGGAGATAAAACGTTTGCTAGAAATATCTTTTTCATCTGAAATCCGTATCTTGAGACTCAACACTATTATCTTAGTGTTAATATTGTTGTTCTTTAATAGCTATCTACATTTTCGCTTTGAATTTGAAGTGTAGTTAAGTAGAACGAAAATTACCAGGGCGAGATTTCTTTATTTATTACTTTTCTTGCACCACGCTTGCCAAATGTAGATTGGTGAACACAAACCCGAGCTATGTTTGCAAAATTCGAAATATAGTTTTGCTCAACTCAGGAATCGAACCCGGGACGCTAAGATCACAGCCCGGTACCTACATAGACCTCTAGACCAACGGGACGTTCCAACTTAATCTCGACATACTGTCCCACTGCAGGGTAAAAGCACGTAAAAGCTTTTATCACAGAAATCAAGTCATCACTACCATGATGGGATTTGGCTTAATTACCATGCTTGCCTAATGAGGATTGGTTACCGACCCGATACCGTAAACACGCGCTATGTTAGATTTTTTTTAAACTTAGGTACTTATTGCTCGACCTGAGAATTAAATAAATAAATTGAGACAACATCACATACATTGTCCTGGTCCCAAACTAAGGTTTTCCCTTGTACTATGGAAACCAGAAACGACGAAGGAACCACAAACACCCAACCCAACACAAATATCTGTTTCATCAACAAACATTTGTGTTGGTGCGGGAATCAAACCCGCGACCTTTACATCTCAACCGGAGCTTAAACCATTCCGCTAAACGGGTCGTCTAATTGAATCCAGGACCCGAGATCACCCTGACCAACCCGACTCTTAAACTTCCAGAACAGCGGGGTCAAAACCACACCATGGTTTTAACAAGGCCACTGAAATGTTAAAACAGTCTATCTCCCATCAACAACCAAAAGATAATCTAGGTACCGATATTTTTACGAATTTCACCCTTAACTATGAATAAATAAGGATATAGAAGGAAACTATATTAGTACTCGTTAGTATACCCATTTCCCCTTTCTCTTTAATTAAGTCGAGCTTGTGGCACAGATAAGGGAAAATAGCAGTAAGTTTCCGTCTACATAATTACTTATACGATTAGGTTGATAGTATACAAAACGACGTAACTGCCACACTCAGAGGACGTGAATGAACTTTTGTCACTTTAGAAAAAAAATAGACATGAATTTCATATCTAGGCAATAACTGCTGTACTCAGAGTCGATTCATTAAATTTAATTGTCATTGTTTTAAGTAAGACAAAGATATTGACACCTATTTTAATACGCTATCAATATTAAAGATAATGGATATTATGTTGACTTTGATTTGGTTTCGTAATAATAATTCAGTGTATAGAGGGATAGTCGTCCGCTGGTGTCACATCACTTTTAGAGTATCTTTCCTGACCTGGTCCACCCAGCGATATCTCCGCATTCAAAGGCCGGATTGGCAAGAGGTGGCAGAGAATTAAGAGGACGGGCAAATTCCCGTGTCGGAGGCCAAGATCCACTTTGAGTCGCTGCGCCAGCGTTACTACGCTGGCTCAGCGACCCAAAGTGGATCTTACTTACTGTAAGACCTTCCAGAATCCCCGAAGAACAACCACAAAGAAAACCTGCCAGAATCTGGTGAAATGTGAAATCAAAATCATTCTAAACCGGTTTTATGTCGAGAATGTCAAATACCTATTTGCGAATTTGACGGCTCCGATGACTTTGACTGAACCGAAAACACGAAACGCTTGCGCGATGTAATTGGACGCAGCGCCATCTATTGGTTCATTTCTGAATTACGGTCCCGAAGCGAAGTGAGGGCGGGCCACTAGTAGACTATAATCACGCTTCTACTTATCTCACTGATACAAATTTATCTGTGTGCTTGGTCATTCCATAGAATGATACGCATAACGACTTCCATGGTGTAAATGGGATACTTTCCCATCGCCTTCCTATTTCGTACACTTGCGAAGGCGCTAATATGTTTTTCGCTTTCAGAGGCAGAAATGATACCAGATATTTACCGTGGGAGAACCACGCTTCGGCATGAATGGGCCAGTTCGACCTGAGTGATACCACGGCCTCACAGAAGAACGGCGTGAAGCAGCGCTTGCGCTGTGTTTCGTTGAGAGAGTAAAGGTACCGGAGGACCAATTCAAGGGAAAGGGGGCTAAGGGTTGGCAGCGCAATTGTGACTCTAGTTATCTAAGGACGGCAGCAATCGCTTACGGTGACCCGCCGTGTGTCACCTATCAGACAAACACGAAAAAAATACTCAATATTATATCTCGTCATCAATAAATTAAAGAAAAAAAAAAACAAAATAAAAGATAATACACAATTAACTTATCTAAATACGTATTTTACCGGTATTAGCATATTAAAGCAATTTTTGCAGGCGTAGGAGCGAAGAGGAAGTAATAATATTAAAATTAATAATTTGATTAATTTGGATCTTCAAAAGGTTCAAATTCCTAAAATAACTGCGGACATTAAAAATGTTTCTTCTTTACTGCAAAGAAGTGACGTCACCTCACTTTGTTCCGAAAGTATTTTTTATTGTTAGTTCCAATTCACTTCGTTTAATTTTTCTTTTGGTTCCTAACACGACCATTAAATGCGCAATGCAGTTGACTCCCAGCGCCATCTATTGGTTCATCTCTGAATTACGGTCCCGAAGCGAAGTGAGGGCGGGCCACTAGTAGACTATAATCACGCTTCTACTTATCTCACTGATACAAATTTATCTGTGTGCACGGTCATTCCATAGAATGATACGCATAACGACTTCCATGGTGTAAATGGGATACTTTCCCATCGCCTTCCTATTTCGTACACTTGCGAAGGCGCTAATAGGTTTTTCGCTTTCAGTGGCAGAAATGATACCAGATATTTAGCGTGGGAGAACTACGCTTCGGCATGAACGGGCCAGTTCGACTGGAGTGATACCACGGCCTCACATAAGAACGGCGTGAAGCAGCGCTTGCGCTGTGTTTCGTTGAGTGAGTAAAGGTACCGGAGGACCAATTCAAGGGAAAGGGGGCTAAGGGTTGGCAGCGCAATTGTGACTCTACTTATAAAAGGACGGCAGCAATCGCTTACGGTGATCCGCCGTGTGTCACCTATCAGACAAACACGAAAAATATACGCAATATTATATCTAGTCATCAAGAGATTAAAAGAAAAAAAAACAAAAGAAAAAAGATGATACTTACCTACTACAATTAACTTATCTAAATACGTATTTTACCGGTATTAGCATATTAAAGCAATTTTTGCAGGCGTAGGAGCGAAGAGGAAGTAATAATACTAAAATTAATAATTTGATTAATTTGGATCTTCAAAAGGTTCAAATTCCTAAAATAACTGCGGACATTAAAAATGTTTCTTCTTTACTGCAAAGAAGTGACGTCACCTCACTTTGTTCCGAAAGTATTTTTTATTGTTAGTTCCAATTCACTTCGTTTAATTTTTCTTTTGGTTCCTAACACGACCATTAAATGCGCAATGCAGTTGACTCCCAGCGCCTTCTATTGGTAGAGAATGAAACCAATGAAGTAAGTAATGGTGGGCCACTATCTTTACTATTTATAAAGAGGTAAATTCTGGAAATAACGACTAACCTTATATACAAACCGAAAAAGCTGAACACTAGTACGATGCAACCGACGCCCAACGCCATCTATTGATGAGGGGAACTAATGTCCCTAAACAAAGAGAGGGCAGGCCACTAGAACACTAATAAAGGTATTCTATTGTATTTTGTCCTATTAAATGAGATGGCTACAATTATATGGACATCACAGCTCAGCAAAATTTGGACTTTCCAGACAGAAAGTCCATATTTTGCATTTCGACTCATTTGAGTTCATCGCCAAAAACCGTCTAAGTTGATAACTCCGTTATATTATCTTCCTACATAGATCGAAATTAGTTTGAATGAACGTTTGAATTTCCAACGAGCACACCCCTTTCTCGATAATTTTGAACTCGATCGGCAGTTCATTATGTTTTCCAACGTATGCCTGTTTCGAATAAATACCTTTTGATGGGAGCCATCTTGTTTTGAATCATATGTGCCAAGGTAGGGTTGCTAACAGGACACCCACCCTGGACAAACATTCGTGTTGGTCCAGTGTTTAAGTGTTTAAGCTACTTAATACTGAGTCAGGATGTTGTGTGAGTATATCTATCTATACATAAAATAATCTGTCGGACAATTCTGTACGTCGAGTTCAAAAATATGTATACACTTTAGGACCTTGTCACAGTAAATATGTAAAAGAAAACGACTTCCACTTTCTTATAAATATGTATTGTGACAAGGTCCTAAAGTGTATACATATTTTTGAACTCGACTGTACATGAAATATATTTTCAAAATAATTACTATCAGGGTGATTAGTGATCGATACTGATGCCAAAACATGCAATCAGAAAAAAAATTGTTTGTATGTCTGTCTATCTATCTGTCTGTATGTAGCCTTAATGGTTAAAGCTACATAAAAATCATGTATGACGGAAATGTTCAACATAGAATATTCCACAACAATATACCTAAGAGGTAACTTCCTAGGACAACGAAAAGGCTTATAAGTAACTAAACCGAAACACTTTTGCAATGTAATGTACGTACAGCGCCATCTATTAGCTTGGCTTAAAAATAATCTCCGAAACGAAGAGAAGACAGGCCACTTGTTTATTAACAAATTTCGAGCCATCCTTTTGTGTATAATTATTTTGTGACTGGAGTACTTTTGTTAGAAGTTATTTTGTGTAGGTACCCAAAACATTAATAATTCATCATCATCATCAGCAACCCACACTAGTCCACTGCTGGACATAGGTCTCCCCTAATGCACGCCACCGCTCCCGATTTTCGGCCACTCTCATCCAGCCCACTCCAGCCAGCCTTCGAATATCATCATCTCATCTTGTCGCAGGGCGTCCAACACTACGCTTACCGAGTCGCGGTCTCCACTCAAGGACTTTTCATTAATTACTTTTCTTTAATTTTATAATCACTTGTTTACCAAAACTTGTTTTTGTAGTTGCCCTCCTGGCTCGTTAACGTTTTGATAAACACCCTGTGGAGTAGATTAATCAAAACTTTTCGACTACCTCTTCAACCCAGCAAAACTAGTTTCACAATCCTGAAATAAGAAGCTAACACCAAATTGAATTTGGTAATCTGTTTAATTTAAAGGGAAACTATCGACATAAAAGGTTAGTAGGATCTGACTGAAAACATTTATTCAACGTGGCAGTTAAAATCAGTAGCGCTACCATGAGTTGACATCTAAAACTGACATAACGTAAACTATTGCTCTGTCTCTTTCAAATGCATCACAATGAAAGAGACAAAGCGATAGCTTTCGATAGCGAGGATAGTATTTCAAACTCATGGTAAGGCTACAGAGCAAAGTATAATATAGTAACCTTATACTGTCCCTCTCTCAAGACCTCCATCATAGAAATCAAGTAATCACTACTATACTGGGATTAGGCTTAATCATCACGCTTGCCTAATGCGAATTGGAGATGTTACCAAGCTATGTTCGAAAAATACGAAACATACTTTTTGCTTAACCTGGGAATCGAAGCCAGGGTTCTGAAACTTCTGAAATATACATCATACATACATAGCCTGTCAAATCATAACCCTCCTTTGCTTTGCCGTAGTCGGGTATAAGAGCGTTAAATCAGAGAGTTGACACAATTTAAAAATTTGGAGGCATCCGAAAATAACTGAACTTATTTTTTTAGCATTCTCCGGCAACGCATGAGCGACATCTCGAATCTCGCAGATATACATGGGCGGCGGTGATTACTTACCAACAGGTGACTCGCTTGCTTGTTTGTTGCCTCTAGTATGGAAAAAAATCACCCACCAACCCTGTTGTCGAGTGGTGAGCTTCAAACGGATCATTTTCAATTATACCCCTCACCGATCGCTGTATGGCGGGTGACACTGATGCGTTGAACCTATAAACCCCTCACGGGATGGAATATCGATAAAGATTTATCGATAGTTTTTGCAAATAATACATTCATACAATAGCTTATACTTGTACATTGCTCATACCTGACTCCGTCCTAACTACTAACACAGTACTCACGTAACTGGATCGACGACGGGACTAGCCTCTTTTTATTTGTCTATCCTAACTTCCTAACTAATATTATAAACGCGAAAGTAACTCTGTCTGTCTGTCTGGTTACTCTTTCACGCCAAAACTACTGAACGGATTTAAATGAAATTTGGTATACAGATGATCTAAACCCTGAGAAAGAACATAGGAATGCTTTTAATGCGAAAAAGTGGTTGTAAGGGGTTAAAAGGGGGGTAAAAAGTTACTTTTCGGCCGCTAGTATTTCTATATTTGATGTATAATTATTTTGTTTCATTGTTGAATGAACGTCCCACTGATATTGATGGTGGGACGAAACAGGGATAAAAATTAATTCATTTATAGAATTCCCGTTCGATCCACTGCTGGAACAAAACCTGGTGGGACGAACGAACTTCTTTAAAAAGGGTGGCTGGACGGCTGATGTCCGTCGTAGCAGAGCGGCGATTGTCGTAGCGGAAAGAGACGTCGTAGCAGAGTGGGGATTGTCGTAGCGGAAGGAGACGTCGTAGCGCATGGCTGGCTATGTTACGTGCTGTCACGTGGCTCGGCGGCGAATGTTACGTAACAAATAATTGTTTTTCAATTCGAGAAACTATTAACACGCATGTCCATCACTATTCCATACCCCAAAATAGCTCCTAAATAGTCAAACTACTGTATTTGCCGACTGTATTTGCCGCAGACATTTCTATTATCACGCATTCGATTATTCGACGCATTCAGACCACACTCCTCCAAGGACCATTGTACCAGGGCTCCGGTGTATTTTTCCGGTTCATTTCCCGGGTTTAGGGATGTGAATTTATGAATATCAACAAAATATCGATAAGAATAAAATTATAGTGCTATGCTGGCTGAGGGTCGTTTATTCGACCTGAGAGCGCTCGTGCGCCAATATACGCTTTATTTATTGAAATTTAAACGATACCACAAATGAAATAGACATCATATTTCGATGAAAAAGCAGACCGGAGATAAATTGGAAGCAGGACCAACAGTTTAACGAGCTTTTCGAGGCACGGGGGTACAAGACCGACAACTCACTGACTTCAGGCTGACACTGAGAATGTCTGAATATCTGAACTCAGATACAATTTTGCCTGAGCTAAGGACCAAACCCGGGACCCCAAGAAGGATAAAAATTAATAAATACGCCAGATAATCACACCAATCAACCTAACCTAAAACTAGGGCAACCCCTGTACTATGAGAAGGTACCAGATGGCGATAAATAACTGGAGGCGTCAACCCAGAACTCACAGACCCAAGAAAACTTAAAAATGTCATTTCCTAAATTGACTTGTCCGGGAATCGAACCCGGGACCTTTCGCGCTTCGGGCGAACCTTAGCCACTGCGCCATCGTAGCCGTCATAGTATCGATATTTTTGCCCCGATATTATTCATCTGTTATTGTTGCAACACTACAGAAATGAAGAGTACCCACCAATGTAGGGGTTAAAGATCCGGGTGCTACATTACATTTGAGTTGCTCAGATGGTGTGTGAAATGGGGCGTCGTTTTTGTGGGCATTACCCAAATATGGTCTTAAAATGGCGCGCCATTTTGTTTACATGAAGGGATGTCTCTATAATGACTATCCTGTAAACGAAATTTTTCGAACATAACCCGGGTTGTAATCACCAAACCCGCATTAGGCAAGTGGTGATTAAGCCTAATCCCATAATAGTAGCGACGACCTGATTTCTATAATGAAGGCCTTTGCCTTGCTTTGGACTATCCTGTATGTGAGAATAAATGCATGGATTGATTTGATTTAAGGTTTTAATGAATTAAGTCTGCGCGTTTATTTTCGGACTTTATTTTCTAATTAGTTGCAAGATGTGCCAATAGATAGCGCTGGCTGTCGAATTAATCGCACTGGTGTTTGTGTTTATTTTAGTAAGTATATTTTGTATAACAAAAATGTGAACTTGAGTTTTTCAGTCAGAAATTCTCAATGTCAGCCCGAATTCTGGAAGTTGGCGATCTTGTACCCCCGTGCCTCGGAAAGCACGTTAATTTGGTATAGCGCCTGATTCCTCTTCGGTGTCCCATGGAATTAAGAAGGTTAGGAAATAGGGAGTGCACCTGTGTTTACGCACACACTTAAACACATATGTTTCGTACGTGGCTGATCATTAAGGGGCTACAATGATGAACTTAATAGATTACTTTCTTAAAAGATATCATAATTTGTCGAGACAAGTAATGTAAATAGTTTGACGGCGCTAGCTTCGTCGATATATCCCCTGGCCCGCCGTAACCGAATATCGGTTAGAGGTTATCAATGTCAGGTTTAGGTAGATAAGCACCCGAATGTCCGATCACTTCACTACACATACCTAATACACGGCTAATCTCATCGGACATGGAATTATTTTGCTGGCAAGCTTGTTCTGTCATTGGGCCGACATGTACGTTTTAATCCTAATTGACAAACAAATCTCTTCTAATACTGAGCTGTCTCTGTATTAGTTATTTTTCAAATATATTATATAACTGGGTCTAAATGTGACGAATCTAACTCAGACGAGCATCGTTTGGGAAATAGCGCAGTATATTTCTAGCTGGAGCTGGCTGGCTGGAGTGAGCTGGATGAGAGTGGCCGAAAATCGGGAGCGGTGGCGTGCATTGGGGGAGACCTATGTCCAGCAGTGGACGAGCGTGGGTTGCTGATGATTTCTAGCTCATGTACAGATAACCACACATCAGCTCCCAACTTGTCAAATTTCCTCAATTGATATTCAACTTAATGTGTCTGACAGTAAGATGGACAATCCATTGAAGAAATTTGACAGTTTTTGTATACTATGATGTGTGGCTTTACGTAGGTACCAAAGTGTCTTATGACGAAAGTTTTTAATGCGTGTGTGTTGCCAGTCTTTAAAATCGGACTTTATTCTTTGGAGCAGTCACAATTTTTTGTGCCACTAAAAAAAGTATAGTAAAACCACAAAATAGGACTGACACAGAAAGGTGACTCAGCCTTGATTTTGAATTTAGAAGAGTTCGTTGACATATGCTAGGGTTGTTGCCCGGCATGAGTACATAAGCGCGCGGCCTCTACCACGAACCTCGACAGTTCGACAATCTTATGTCATAAGTTAGGATTAATGTGGTCGAAAAGGCGTTTTGTGCGCATGCGTCAGTCAGCCTTCTGTGTCAGTCCCTATTTTGTGGTAAAACCTAAATATCACCTCGTTTTCATTTAGTTGGAGGTGTCGATGTATTAAAATACTCTTGACCGTTATACCACTAAGGCTTCAATGGTGAAATATAATATTATACTTACACAGAAAGAATGTCATTCTTGCGTAAAGCAAAGTGTCACCATATGAGTTATTAGTGGCTACTTTGCCTTAAGCCAATTATACTAAACGCATGAACTATGCCACACTTATGTAATTATCGCTGGTACCAAGAAATGATGCGTTATTTATGACAAACACCTGTGCGCGTATTTCTACTACTAGTAACAAAATGTGCTTGTGCGCATTCTTTTCAGTATTTCTACTACTAGCTCGGCGGTGAGGATAAACATCGTTAGGAAACACACACGTTTTTTTTTATGTGATAGGTAGCAAACGAGCAGGCGGATCACCTTCCCCTCCCCGGGTGGGCCTCTGGTACTCTCACTCACTCGGCGAAACACAAATAACTCACGAAATGCCAGTGCCTGATTTTGGTGTTTTTTTCTTCGCTGTTAAGTTTATACCTAGGTACATAATTATGTATTTTTTTAACCGTGGGAGACCCTCGCTTTGGCATATATGAGTCGGCGGCCTCACAGAAGACCGGCGTTCGTCGAATGAGTGAGGGTACCGGAGACCCAACTGGAGGGAAAGGGGGTTTAAGGTTGGCATTGCACTTGTGACTCTACTGATGTTGCAGGTATCTAAGACGGTGGACAAACACAAGTGTTCATCACACGAATGTTTGTCCACAGTCGGGATCGAACATACGACCTTTGGCTTATGAGGCAGGGCCACTACGCGCCATCTAACCAGTAAAAAAAAACCAAGTAAAGCTTCAAAATTAAAACACATGTACACTTGTTCCTTCCGGAAAATTTTCGGTCCTAAACAGGAAGCAGATGGCAGTTGGAGGATCCTAAAAAATGCCGAGGTTGAAGAGCTGATGGCGAGCCCTAACATAATGGGAGAGACGAAGGCACATAGACTCCGATGGCTCGGCCACGTTGAAAGAATGGTATCAGATCGGGGCGCCAAGAGGGCATATCTTGGGCAACTGGTCGTCGGCCAGTGGGGCGCCCACGCTACCGCTGGCGGGATGTAGTGGACGCGGACCTGCAGGAATTGCAAGCAGGAGATTGGCGACAAGCTGCACAAGACCGAGACAAATGGCGACATCTCGTATCGGAGGCCAAGACTCATTTTGGATCGGTGAGCCATCGGAGTAAGTAAGTACTTGTTCCTTTCACCTACTACTTTCCCCGTTTTTCATCCCGTGGTCTGTTCCCGTATAATTTTTTGTTCCCACCTGCAGCCAAATAGCCAAGTTCTCTTGTCTAAATTAAAAGTTTGCGTGGGGCAAGTTTTAATCGGAACACTGCTGGAGCCGGCTTTGCATTTAAAAAGTGTATACAGGGGGATCCATTAGTGCGGGAACGCAAAAAAGTGGCCTGATACAGCGAGAGTAAACAACGAAGATTGTGGGCTGTGGAAGTGGCTATAGACGATAGAAAAATATAATTTTCTAGTGACCCGCCCTCACTTTGCTTCAGGATCGTAGTTCAAAAATAAACCAATAGATGGCGCTGGGCGTCGAGTATATCGCGATTTCGCTTTTTCGGTTTACTTATAAGCCTTGTTATTGTCAATAGAAGGTATCTTTATAAATAGTATAGAAGATAGCACAGAATATACAACTTGTTTTCTTGTCTTTATCCTAAACTGCACACCTAAACATGCTTAATTTTTGCAATAAAAGTCCTTGTCAAAAAGACCAAGTCTAGCTACTCAGTTGTTCCACCGTAAAAAGTTGTGAGATCCATGTAATACCAAGTCGGTTATTAAATATGACTTGTATCAAATAGCAAGTCTCTACACATGATAATTAAAACAAATAGGTACATAGGGAAAAAAAAGTCGGTTATTAATTTATTCAGTCCTTTTAACGTTAATAACGTTTTAAATTATATTAGTTATATCTTTTTTCTTACGTAGACTACTTAAAAAAAATACTAACACATCCAGTTCAATGGTTATCTGTGATATAAAAAGCTAGTCTAGTGCATTTTTTACAACACAGGATTGCAGGTAAAAAATACCGCAACTAAAGCTACTGAAAGCTTATAAATTGTGTTTGTGTAGCCGATGTATTTGTTATGTTTGACGGCCTCGATGGCGCAGTGGCTAAGGTCCCGGGTTCGATTCCCGGTCAAGTCAATTTAGAAAACTACATTTTCTAAGTGTTTTGGGTCTAAGTTTTCTGGGTTGACACCCCTAGTAAGGTAATTATCATCACCTGTATTCATAGTACAGGGGTTGCCCTAGTTTGAGACCAGGTTGATTGGTGCAATGGTCTGCCGCATTTATTTTATTCATTTATTATTTAGATTTGGCTGCCGCTAGTTTAATAGTAAGCCATAGTAAGTCATACAATAGAAACACATCAACCCAGTCTTTTTTAAAAGCTTTTATTATTTAACTGAAAATGTATATATCTATTGACTATCCGAAAAGCGCATTCGGTAGTGACCCTGCCTCATAAGCCAAAGGTCGTGGATTCGATCGTCGATTCGTGCGACACTTGTGCTTGTTCAATTGTCTTGATGTTATATATTTTGTTTCATTGGTTGTCAGTTTTCGCTACTTTCTATGGAGTCAGGTCACTGTATTATATAGGTATTGTGTGAATTCATTCATTATTTGCCGACGTTAACAATTTTGGACATCCTATTAATCTCTGACAAACGTATTGAAATATTACCAAGCTGCTGAGAACTTGGCCATGTTTGTCAGCAAACTTCTCCATGATGTCACCTCCAAATGTTGATATTCTGTTTGTAATTAAACGTCGTCTGTGATTACATACGTGCCTACATTGATTTATGCGATAAGTTGGGTATCAGCCGCCCAAGTTTAAGCCAACTTCATCCTACGGAATTATAAGATGATAGTGCGGGAGGTTGTACTGGATTCGCTAACTATTGAGATACGGTCTAGATTCAGGGTACATAGCGGTTAACGTACACGACGTAGTTGCTAGTAGTACTAAAGATAAAGCGTCACATACCTAGATATGCAACACATTATTATGAGGATAGAAGTTGCGATTTCTATATGTCAAACTTATGGACCGAACATATAACGCTATTTGACAGTCGTGAAAGGCAATAACAGTGTTTAAATATCAGCAATGTAATTGTCATTACATAAGCTAGGTATACCTATGCTTGTATAGATTTTTTGCCAAACTAATCCGCATATTGTGAAACAGACCCTAATTACGTAATGTTCAAGTTAGCTCCTGTAAATGAACTCGATTCAATACAAGATAAAGCTCAATTACCGATCAATTTCAACACAACGTTACGTCTTTACTCACTTGAGATTGGCAGAATTAAAGTGCCCAAGAACACGGTGCAAGCCAAAACAAAAAAAGAACTAAAGGTTATTACAAATCAACCTTGTCCTCCTATCCTATAAGATTAGTTATAACTAATCCTATGACAGATATCGAGTGCCTGAACTGTGACAAAAGTATCACGCTACTATGCTCAGTTGAGGCACGTCACTGAATACGTAACTATGCAATCCGTGAGGGGGCTAATGCTAGGATTAAAGAACAAGAAACTATGAGCTAGAAGCTGTTTCTGAACAAAAATCCTCCAACCAATTCGGCTACGGCAGCCAATCTTAGCGATCAGCCCTACGCAGGATAAATTATAGTGATCAAGTGTGAGCGCCAAACACAGATGCACTTTCTATTCCCTTACCTACATATTTTGATGGACGCCAGTGTGACACAACCGTAAAGATCGAGTGTAAGACCAACGGTACATTATAGTAGGCCTTTGTGCAAAATTTCTGCAGGTTTCTGATTTTACATAAAATAATATCAGTAACAGACAAAGGTTAAGGAACATTCGACCAGTAAAATGTAGGTATGCGACGTCTGCAAGAGAACCAATGTCATCGACATAGCTAATTGAATTAGCAAGCTGGAGTGGCATTGTCGAGGCAATGTCTAGAGGTAAACTTAGTGTAAGAAGCCTTGAAGTCAGATTAAACGATGGAGCTGCATTCAAGTAGCTAAAGGTCGATCGTAGTGGCGAACACTTCGAAAGGCCAGTGTCCAGCAGAGGACTGCAACAATCTGATGTAGAAGATATTGAATGAATTTATTTACGTTTATTATTATTATTAAAAGCCCGTCGTGTCCCACTGCTGGGCAAAGGCCTCCCTACCCCTCCTCCACATTTCACGATCCTGGGCGACTACGTTCCAGTTGGCACAATAGGTGTCGAGCACATCCCGCCATCGCCTCCTCGGTCTACCTCGTGGCCGCCGTCGATTTTTGGGTTCTCTGTGGCTGTTCTGGCCCAAAAGGTGTCCGATATGCGGTATACGTGTCCTCATGCGCGTGACGTGTTACGTTTAGAATTACAGAAATTAATACTTAAACTAAACAGTGCCAATATCTAGCAACAATTACTGGGTAAACACCAATCAGCTTAGATACTTATACATTTACGTTTCGGAGGAAGACGGTTGCCAGATTAAATCGCTGTGGTGTGTGGAGACACACTGTATTCTAATATATCGAACCATTCTCATTTCTTTAGATATTTGGTTGGTCTCGATGCTTTCTCTTTCTTCCGAGACTTAGCTAAGCGCTTATTTGAAGTAAGGAGACACCCAAAGGCTGGCAGCTACTTAGCCCAGCGAATTTCCATTGCTAACCAACGAAGTAATGCTAACAAAACTTTAGGGACATAGCCACAGGGGCCTGTTTCTTCTTTAACTTTTTTTGTTAGTTTTTTAGCTTTAGTTTTCAGTTATTGTTTTTATTTTCATTCGTTTTTCTTAGATTGAACGAGTAAATATTCATTTCTTGTATGTGCATGTGCGTGTGTGTTTATGAGTGTGTGCGTGTGTATGTGTTTTTGTGCCTGGGTCGTGTTAGCCTCTCCCATTGTCAAAATTTTATATGTCAGATGTCCACACGTGTGTGTGCGTCTGATATGTGATTGTCTATCTTTTTAATTTCTTTTATTTTTCTCTCCGTCTTTTTGTCTTCCATTTATTTATTTATTTACATGTGTATACATGTAGTGTGCGTAAGTGTTTTTGTGTATGTATGTGAGTGAGTGTTTCTTCCTTTCAAAATAGCACAAAAATATATTGTTTGCAATTACATATCCTCGCGTGTCATCTCGCATCTCAATGCTTTAGTTAGAAACTAAATTTGACGGTTGGGTGGCGCCGCGCAACTGTTCAGCAGTAACTATCCTCACTCGGCGAAACACAACGCAGGCGCTCCTTCACGCTACCTTTTTGTCATGCCGTGATCACTCCGTTGGTGCCAGCTCATGCATACCAAAGCGGGTCTCTCCTATAGCCAAAATATTTGATGTCCCTCTCTATGCATATGTTTGTGCGCACGCTTGTTATACTGTAATTGTTTGTCAATATCTCTTTCTTTGTTTTCGTTGCGTATGTCATCCATTTTATTTCTCTTCTGTGTATTTGTGTGTAATTGTGTGTGTGTAATTGTGTATGTGTAATTGTGTGTGTGTGTATGTTGCTTGTGTGTGTGTGTGCATGTGTTTTTTTTGTCGTCCAAAAAAATAACAGATAAAAATATATTGTTTGCAGTTACATATCGTCGTGTGTCATCTCGCATCTCAATGCTCGAGTTGGGAACTAATAAGTTGACGGTTGGGTGGCGCGGCGCAACTGTCGAGCGTCTCAATTACACACAATCCGGTTGTGTTCCTTTGTAATAGGCCCCCGGAGCCCGGGGATACTGCGTTGTATGTGGCAGCCGTGTAGAAATAAATTAAGTGCGAAAGTAGGTAAGAAGCGGGAACTTTTTCATATTTACTTTCTACTTAAGTTTACTTTTAGTCACTCCTTAGGTAAATTCTTCTTAGGTAATTTCTTTTTTTTATGTGATAGGTAGCAGACGAGCAGGCGGATCACCTGATGGTAAGCAATTGCCGCCGCCCATGGACACCTGCAACACCAGTGGAGTCACAAGTGCGCTGTCAACCTTTTATCCGCTTCCCCCCCCCGGTAGGCCTCCGGTACCCTCACTAACTCGGCGAAACACAGCACAAAAGCTGCTTCACGCCGATTTTCTGTGAGGCAGTGGTATCACTCCGGTCGAGCCGGCCCAATCATGCCGAAGCATGGCTCTCCCACAATTAAATTTTAGGTTAACAGACTCAATTGGTAATTAGTTTTTTCTTTTGTGCCTGTCAACCTCATATCTGGATCTCACGGCCGCTTACCATCAGGCGGAGTGAGGTCATCTTGATTGTCCTCAATATAAAAAATAATGTCCAGTTTCGTTTCACTCAAAATAAAACCGATGCGGGTCCCCTTTCAAATAAATTACTCGAAATATATTATCCCTTAGAAATTTTACAAATATTAACGCAACAAATATGAAATACGTCCAATCTTAATTCACTACAAAAGAACTAGGCAAATAAAAAAAGACATCAAAAATTCATCACTCACATTTATCATTCAGAATATGTCGCCTTTAGAAATCCCAACGTTTTTCAAATTCATATGGATAATGTGTTAAAAGACCGAAGGGCTTATAAAAACCTTTCTTAATATTTTAGTGCTGACAGCACATTTCATATTTATTTGCTCTCTACATTTATTATTACGAACATTCTAGAATTTAGGTATCAAGTATTTTATTGTGAATTAGTGGCCCGCCCTCACTTTGTTTTGGTACAGTAGCACAGAATACTTAATAGTACAAGGTACAGAAGACCCACTTCTAAAAACCGTTTATGGAAATGAAGACTCAGGCTACCATAACATAACGTTGAAATTCCGACCGCCCAGCGTTCAATGCCTACCATTATTCATACCTAGAAGTGCGTTCTCTTTCTATCGCAAGCAACTGTCGCGCGTGCGTCGCCGCTCGTTCGTGATTTTCTACTAATTTTCCCCTCCGGAGGGGACGCCGCATGTACTTGCAAGTTCGATACCTACACGCGGAGTGGGACAGGCCTGACAGTAGTTCAACTGGCTACCAATAGATGGCGCTGGGCGTTGACTGCATCGCGCTAGTTTTTCGCCTTTTTCGTTTGAATATAAGATTTATCAATGTCTGTAGTGTAATAGATATGTATTTAATTTTTAACGTTAAAATTATTACATACGTAGTTAGTTTATTTTTAAAATAATAACTTTTAAAATTTTGTTGCTTTTGTGTTGTGTATGTCTTTAGAATTTATCTTTATAAATAAATAATTCGTTTAGATTTGTTATAGATGTAATATACAGATATTAAGATAAAAGATATTAAGCGTATTTTGCCAATGCCAAGTAAAGTAAAACTTAGAATAAAAATCACAGTAAAAGTCACCTGTTTGTATGCTTAATTACTTTGTTTAAGATAGTGTACAAACTCAATTGAAATTATATCCAGAAGAAATTTTTACCTATACGGGTAAACTTAACAAACAACTTGTCTCTTAAATAACTTGTCATTGGCAGAGTTACTATGTTTTCGCCGTAGGCAGACACTATAAAATACCTACCTACAGCAAAATTTGAGCATTTACCTTCTATACATAAACTGACAACCGTTGGGGTAAAAAAGTTCTTGAGTGGAGACCGCGACTCGGGAAGCGTAGTGTGGGACGGCCTCCGGCTAGATGGAGTGACGATTTGCGAAAAGCCGTTGGTATAGACTGGATGCGTCTCGCCGAAGACAGGGTGAAATGGCGGACATTGGGGGAGGCCTATGTCCAGCAGTGGACTGACAGGCTGATGATGATGATGATGACATAAATGCTTCCTTCTTCTTCTTTCCTCATTTCCTTTAACAATAAGTCCGACAGATTTTTTTCTATGATATAATGTAGGTGCGCAGACGAGCCGACAGATCACCTGATGGTACGCTATTACCGCCGCCCATGATCACCTGCAATACTAGTGGTGTCACAAGTGCGCTGCTTACCTTTTAACCCCCCTTCCCCTGGATTGGGCCTCTGATACCCTCACTCTCTAAACTGTGGTTTCCAAAACTGTAACTATTGTTAAAGCACAGGTAGATACAGTCACACATGAACCGGCCGATTTCTTCAATCGACTCTCAACTTAGTGTCATACACATTAGGTTTTAGGTATATAAGATATTTGACAGGTTATAGTAACTGTGTAGCTAACTGTACAATTGTATACATAGGTGATCACCTAGGTACGTAACAGACACACATCAAAGTATACAAAACTATCAAATTTCCTCATTCCATTCTCACCTTTATGTGAAACGCATTTGGTTCAATATCAATGAGGAAATTTGACAGATTGTGGTAACCTGATGTGTGGCTGTCTGTACATAAAATAAAAATACAGCGTCTGATTCCAATAAAAATTCAAACATCAACGAAGTTCAGCGGGCAACAAATAAAATTGCAAGGCATAACTCCATAACCTTTTGTCCTAGTTCCTCCAGCGTTTAACGCTCAGTGTTGCCAACAATAAGAAATGAATTACGAACCAAGTTCGTTTTATTTTAGCGCTTTCATTAAAAATGTTAATCGGAGCGGAGAGGGAGCGAATCTTTGCGATAATTATGGGGGACAAAAATGAATGGAGCCGATTTAAGTTCAGAATTACTGTTGTACGACAAATTTTGCACAAGTTGGAAAATGCTTTGAGTTTTACTCGTGGCCGGGAAAGATTAACGTTTGAATACAGATCTGTTATTTCAAGAAATGTTTTGTCAATTAATTGAGTCTCTAAAATATTCTTTACTAGCGGCCGCCCGCGACTTCGTCCGCGTGGAAAAGTAACTTTTTACCCCACTTTTAACCCTTTACAACCTCTTTTTCGCAATAAAAAGTAGCCTATGTCCTTTCTCAGGGTCTAGACCATCTGTATACCAAATTTCATTTAAATCCGTTCAGTAGTTTTGGCGTGAAAGAGTAACAGACAGACAGACAGACAGACAGACAGAGTTACTTTCGCATTTATAATATTAGTATGGATTGCACAACAAACTTGAAATCTAAGTTGTACCTATCACAGAGATCCAAAGTATACTTTAGTTGACGGTCTTATCGCTAGGAACGATTTTTAGGTTAAAAACATTAAGATAGAAAAGGGGAAGGTAAAACATGTGTTTTTTTTTATCAGGAACACACCACTTGGAATCCAGACATTAGTATATTTAGTAGTACCTATTTCTCAGAAGAAGCCATCGTCCGACACATAAATGCTGATTCTTCTTGACATTCCGAAGCTGGGATAGATTACTTGACATTCATAAATGTCTTGTACGGACTTAAACTGAATAAAGATTTTTCGATTTTGATTTAATGTTTGCGATTCCATAGCCGCACAGAAGACTGGCAGCGTCTGCGCTATGTTTCATAGAGTGATTGGAGGTAACGGAGGCCCAATTGGGAGGAAAGGGGGTTAAAGTTTGACAGCGCACGTGTGACTCTACTGATGTTGCAGGTGTCTATGGGTGGCGGCAACCGCATACCATCAGGTACCGTCTGCTCGTCTGCCACTTATCAATTTGTCGGCTTGATGAAATTGGGGCTTGGGTCTAATCATTTTATGACTAACTTGAGGTTTAGGTTTCGAAGAAATTTAATAAGTAATCCAAGATTCACCGCCTCAACTTTGAAGTTGCCAGCAAAATAACCTAAGAAACTTATAAAATTACTTCTCAAAGACTACTTTAGCTCAAGTCCCAGTTTATTCGAGACTTTATAAGTTTCCTCAAAAATTTAAACTTATGAAAACTGAAATTTTTATTTACATCTCACTGAACGACTTCTTATGAATTCCCTGAGTTTTATTACACTTTACTTTGAAGCAGAACCAACGGTAAGGTTTTAGACGTTTCATTTTTACGACATTTTGTGAATTGGACCGGAAAATCGGAATACGAATAAAGTTTCGTTTATGCGATGTTGGCTGTAAAATTACATGATTTGCAAGGTGAGTCTACAACGTTTGTTTGTTAATTAGGTAAGAAGCCTCCCCGATACACCCCAAAAGAGGTTGACTGGTATTATGGATTGTACAATTGTACATTCCATAGAGTGCTAATATTGTATTATGTATACAGGGTGTATCTGTAAACATTTACATCCCTTTAACCACGTGTTCTATCAACCATTCTGAACAACATTTGGTCAACGACTTTTCTAAACTTTTCGAAAAAATTTCGACTCCCTATACAAAATGACCAAGTCACGTGACCGACTTTGTATGGAAAGATGATTTTTTTTTTGCGAATTTTCAAAAGTCATAGAACAAATGTTGTTCAGAATGGTTGGTAGAACACATGGTTAAAGGGATGTAAATGTTCACAGATACACCCTTTATAACGTAGGTATGCATACGATAGGTACTAAATTATTGTCACGAATCGCGCAGTGGCTTGAGATTCTGAGGTTAGGATTTCCAATCAGTATATGTAGTGTAACATTAAGTAACTAACTAGGCTGGTGGCGCAGCGACCCAAAGTGAGCAGGATCGATCTAGATGGAGGCTCTTATATCGGAATATAAGAGCCTCCATCTAGATCGATCCTGCGCCACCTCTTGCCAATCATCAGCCTGGAGTAGGCGCAAATCTTTATCCACTTCGTCCCTCCATCGGTACCTTAGACAGCCAACTGGACTTTGACCATTAAAATAAAATGTTTGGTAAATATTTATTTGTGTTAGCCCTGAATCTAGAAGCCTTTGGCCGTATCCGTGAGATACTTTTGGCCCACGTGCGGATCTGTAGCGGACAAGCGGACGGATCACCTGATGGTAAGCGATAGCTGCCGCCTATAGACACCTACAACATCTATATTTAGAGTTGCAAGTGCGCTGCTAATCTTTATGTCAAAGTCAAAGTATTTATTTGCATATAATTAACCTCCTTTCCTCTCAATTGGGCCCCCGGTACCCTTACTGACTTGACAAAATCCAACGCAGGAGCTGCTTCACTCCGGTCTTCTGTGAGGCTGTGGTATCCATTTCATATTCAGCCCATTCATGTCAAAGCGTGGCTCTCCCACTATGTTTTTTTTTTACCATTTGTTTGTACTGGTGTTGCAGGTGTCCATGAGCGGCGGCATTGCTTGGTGATCAGGTGATCCGCCTGCTCGTCTGCTACCTATCACATAAAGAAAAAAAAATAAAGATTATTATTAATAAGTTAATATTCTAACAAAGATTAACGATGTACAAAAACAGATTTTTCGCAACAGCAACACACACATGTAAGTCTAAAAATTTGTGTTAAAATGAAACCTGGGAACCTTTAAGGAGTATTAAAATTTCACTAATATCTGCGTGCTTCAAATTGCCTGCCACAGCTCAGACACACTCGATTTAGCTTGTGGTTTAAAATGTAAAAGGGATTTAATACACATTAAGCTTTTCTGTACGCGTGAAGCCAGTTTTTTTTAGAACAATTCTTTTTTTGACTCGGTGGAAAATGAGCAAGCGGGTCACCTGCTGGTAAGTAATCGCCGCCACCCATGAACATCGGCAAGATCAGAGAAGTCGGGAATTAAAAGGCCGACCTTATAGGTAAACCGAAAACACGAAACACTTGCGCGATACAAATAACGTCCAGCGCCATCTATTGGTAGACATTGGAATTACTGTCCCAAAACGAAGTGAGGGCGGACCACTAGTATTGGATAAAAATCGATCCAAGATGGCCGCCGTCACAAAGATATTGATTGTATGTTTTGACACAATTCTTACAATATGGGTATCATATTATAAAAGGGCTTGAGTAGCAGAATATATTTATTGTGACAAATTTCAATTCCAAGATGGCCGCCGTCAGAAAAGTGAGTGTCGGGGTTTTTTTAAACGTTCATGGGCAGCGGTGATTACTTACCAGCAGGTCACCCGCTTGCTCGTTTGCCGCCTCTAGTATAAAAAAAATAGTTTTTGTCATATAAGCCCCGCTTTCTCCCCCACCTTACCCCAACCGCATACTCGATTGTCCCACAACTAGGTCAAGCTGGGTGAAGCCGATTTTTGCCATTTAATTAGAGCGCGCCGACAGGAGTACTGGTTGACTTTTTGCCGGTTTTGTGCTGGTGTAATCTCGTTAAGCCTACACCAAACTCTGCTACTGGGCCACTATTTTAAAGTGTGACTCGGATTTTTGAATCTCTGAATTGGTAGTGATTTTTATGAGCATTTTCAAATGAGTGAAATGAATGAAACTAATGAAACGAATGAGATTAATGAAACGAATAAAATTAATGATACGAATTGAAATAATGAAACGAATAAAATGATTGAAACGAATGAAATAAATTAAATTAATGAAACAAATTAAATAAATGAAACTACTAAAACTAATAAAATTAATTAAACTAATGAAATTTATATTTTTGTAATAATTCTGTCAGTAGACTGGGCCACCATTTTAAAGTGTGGCTTGGAATTGGTGTTGATTATGAGCAACTGTGAATGTACTATTAACCGAATGATTGACTAAAATGAATGAATCTAATGAAAATAGTGAAATGAATTATATTCATAAAATGAATCAAACAAAATTTTTCATTTTACACTCTCCGGGTTCATACCCGGAGAATAGTACCAGTGTCATCACTGGTACTATTCTTCATGACATCACATTTTAAAGTAATAATGGGATATAGTTATGCAAACTAGAATACCCACACAATTATACTTGCGATATAGGTAATCACACTTTCAATGTGGAAAACGCAGTCAAAATATTATGTAATTCGATTTAATCCGATAACTTATTTTAAAAACTATATCTTATTACAAAATATGTGACGTCATACTAGTAGGCGAGAATGTCATAAACGTGACCCGTCATAACAGTACTAACATTTACTAGAATTAGCCCTACAACTCCATGTATTCTCCTCACGACCACGTCCATCTGATCTCGTTCCATTATACGGACCGCTGGGAAATCGCAAGAAACAGGTATAAACAAGTCAATTGCGTATTGTTTAGGTCAGGTCGGCGTACGTGAGTCCGTTGATCGGAACGTTGGGTGCAGAAGGGAAACTCAAAGTAGTTTCACTCAAGGCTTCAGTAGCGCTACCATGAGTTGACATCGAAAACTGACATAACGTAAACTATTGCTCTGTCTCTTTCAAATGCATCACAATGAAAGAGACAAAGCGATAGGTTTCGATAGCGAGGATAGTATTTCAAACCCATGGGAAGGCCACAGAATTAGCGACTAATATTTTACGGTGCATGTGTGTACAATTTTCATTGACTACTTTAAAAGTAAGACTAATATTAGTCGCTAATCTGAAATCTGAAGCCTTTATAGTAAGTACGTCCTTACAGAAGACCGGCGTAAAGCGAGTGAGTGAGGGCACCGGAGGCCCAATTGGGGGGAAAAGGGGGTTAAAGGTTGGCAGCGCACTTGTGACTCTACTGGTGTTGCAGGTGTCTATTGGTGGCGGCCATCACTTTCCATCAGGTGATCCGTCTGCTCGTCTGCCACCTACCACATAAAAAAAATCATCTAAGGATTCAGGTGGGCTCGAGCCCACAAACTTACACAATCATAAACATACCTACTTACAAAATTCATCAACCCTTAATTAATTATGCGGAAGGTTGTCCCATCTGAACCCTTCAATGTGTTATTTACTTTAGAATAAATTGTAAAGAATTGTTATGACAAAAATAAATAAATTGAGACAACATCACATACATTGTCTTGGTCCCAAACGAAGGATTTCCCGTGTGCTATGGAAACCAGAAACAACGAAGGAACTACAAACACCCAGACCCAAGACAAATATCTGTTTCTTCAACAAACATATGTCTTGATGTGAGAATCGAACCCGCGACCCTTGCGTCTCAACTGGCGCCCCTCCCTCTTTTTTTACGAGTTTCATCCCTGACTTCTGTATGAAGGTTCACGCTCTATGACGGTTCGGAAATCACACATTATTTCCTACTAGGCGGCGCTGGTGTATAATCGAAACTGAGAGTTGTCGGAAGCTGTTTGCGGAGCTCATTTATCTCCTACTTTATGGCTTTGAGACGTGTGGAAATGACGAAAGATCAAAAAGAATAATAATATTGGTTGTGATGAATATGCTCGTGGTTGAATCAAATAAGTTATGGGCGAGACAAAGTCTGCTAGACTAGGCTGGTAGCGGCCACGATGTTAGAATGGAGTCAGATCGCGAAGAGAGCATTTCTGGGCCGACAAAGTATCGCTGCACAGACCAGGTCAAAAAAGATCTTTCCCACCTTTAACGGGTGGACTGGCGTCAGATGTCCGAAAGCAGACCGGAATGACGAAGTCTCGTGTCGGAGGCCAAGATCCACTTCGGATCGCTGAGACAGCGTAGTAAGTATGTAAGTTGTGATGAATACTTTGCTTGGTGGAGAGCCACCAGGCTCCACCAGAGTGATGCCATGGCCAAGAGCGTAAATATTGGGGGACAGGGCCGGAAAAATACCACAAGCCCTTGAAATAAGGGGGCTCGGGCCCAAGACGCCGCAAGCTCAGAAAATAACCTAACAGCTTACGTAAACAGTGTTTTTGTGGTAGGTGGCAGACGAGCAGACGGATCACCTGATGGTAAGCGATTGTCGCCTTCCATAGACACCCGCAACACCAGCGGAATCACTTGTGTTGCCAATTTTTCCCATCACTCACAAAAACACAGCACCAATTTTACTTCACGCCGGTCTTCTGTGAGACCCTGGTATCACTCATGTCTAGCTGGTCCATGCCAAAGCGTGCCTCTTCCATTATGGCGAAGAATTATCATTTTCTAAGGATTTTGACATTAGCACGCGGCCGAGCGTGACATGTTTATCTATTTTGTGACTCAAATTGGAACTTATGAACCACTAGCCGTACTATCACTTTGGTAACGTTAAAGATGTCTTTTATATGATTTATGTTCCCACCAAAAGGTCGATAGACGTCGAAGTTTTTATCGTTTTAGATACGTTTCATGGACGCAGCTTTTCATACCGTTCTATATTTATACTTTTGGCTATTTCCTATTTCTATCAAACATTGAGGGCAAGTTGTATTCGGGTAGAAAGTTTTATACTTGTACATGAAACGTTGGGAAGTTGTAATATCCTTTTGACTACCTCTATTTATTTTTTACAGAATGTAAATTGCGAAAAACAACATTTTTAAATGGTAGAACATAGGTTCAAATAAATACTTCATACATAAGCAGGACTAACGGCTTAACGTGCTTTCCGAAGCACGGGGGTACAAGCAAGATCGCCAACTTCCAGACTTCGTGCTGACACTGAGAATTTCTGAACAGGAAAAACTCTGGTTTAAATTTTTTGGCTCGACCCAGGGATCGTACCCTAGACCCCAATCGCAGCTCTGTTGCTTTAAAGTGTGACCCACTAAGTCATCATCAGCAACCCACGCTCGTCCACTGCTGGACATAGGTCTCCCCCAATGCACGCCACCGCTCCCGATTTTCGGCCACTCTCATCCAGCTCACTCCAGCCAGCCTTCGAATGTCGTCATCCCATCTTGTAGCAGGGCGTCCAACACTACGTTTACCGAGTCGCGGTCTCCACTCAAGGACTTTATGGCTCCAACGGTTGTCAGTTCTGCGGCTAATGTGACCAGCCCACTGCCACTTCAGTTTGCTGATTCGGTGGGCTATGTCGGTGACTCTGGTTCTCTGTCGGATTACATCATTTCTGATGCGGTCCTTCAAAGATACTCCGAGCATAGCCCTTTCCATAGCTCTTTGAGCGACTTTGAACCGGTGGATTAGTCCAGCCGTGAGCGTCCACGTCTCGGCACCGTAAGTCATGACCGGAAGGACGCACTGGTCGAAGACTTTCGACTTAAGACTTAGACTTAGACCCACTAAGTACTATTACTATAACAAAGGCATAAACAAAAATGTATATCCAGTCTTTTCTCTACGAACCATTGGTCACTCTTTAACAATACAGCTTGAAAATCTACTGCAGAGAGACAAACTGAAAAGTGCTATGCAACAAATCTCACGAAAGCTTACTTCACCGTATAGCAAATCCCCGGAACGTGCAGGAATGAGAGCTGCTGCCGTTTGGATTATCGATAGTACTGGTACTAGCAGGAATGCGTCGGTAACAAAGTGGCTAGGACCATAGCTACGTTTTATTCCTCTCTATTTTGGGCCATGGCAGATCAACCCTAGATCTGTAGCCCAAGTAAGTTTTCCCTCACTTTATCCCTTCAGCAATACCTTGGACTTTTTTATGTGATAAGTGGCGGACGAGCAGACGGATCACCAGATGGTAAGACGATACATAGACACCTGCATTACCAGTAGAGTCACAAGTCCATTGCCCCCTTTACCCGTACCTTCACTCACAGCACTGGCGCTGCTTCACTCCGGTCTTCTGTGAGGCCATGGTATTACTCCGTCGAGCCAGATTCATGCCGCTATGGCTCTACAACGTCATTGACGTCCAATCGTATTTTGTGACTTACTTGCTTATTCCACTGGCTCGGCGACCCGAAACGAAGTCTTGGCCTCCGAAACAAGAGAACACACTTTGGTCGATCCGTACTTGTTGCTAGTCATAAGCCTGAAGTTCTCGCAGATCATATATTGTATCAGTCACATAAATTACTATAGGCAGCAAGGTTTATCGATAGTGTAGCAACACTAGACCGATTCGCTTCCGAAAGTAAGAAAGAAGACGAACGTGGCCGCGGGAGCGGCGAGCAAATCTTGTTGTTTTCATAAATTTTCAATTTCATACCGCACCTACTCTTCGGGGATCGGGTATGGCGTAAAATAAGGAAAAAGTTTACGGGACAGAATCTGAAGTCCAATATAGTCCAGTAAAGTATCAGTCTTTAATATAAGTACCGGTATATTGTTTCACTGCAGGGCAAAGGCCTCCTCCATCATAGAAATCAAGTCATCGCTACTATGATGGGGTTAGGCTTAACACCACGCTTGCGGATTGGTGATCACAAACCTGAGCTATGTTCAAAAAATCGATACATACTTTTTTGCTCGACCCGGGATTTGAACCTAGGACCCCGAGATCATAGACCGGTACTTAAGCCACTAGACCAACGGGGCGTTTACTCCAGTCTCCACCATGAAAAGTATCAGCCTATATTATAGGATAGGTCATTTATTGCATAATTTGGTTTTACAAAAGATTCGACAAGTATACAAGGATCTCATATTACCCTGCAAGGGCACTGCAATTTCATACTTAGTAATACTACAAAATATATTTATGCTTTAAAGAATAAAACACTCACACACACTCACTCCCAGATACACTGTATAATTGTTTTTTTTTTCTAAATCAAAATGGCCAATCTCCTGTAACTTATACCAGTTAGATCCAGTAAAAATAAAATACATTCGGCCAAGGGGTAGAGAAACCTGAAATTTCGCAGCAACTCGCCTACCTGATATTAAGGAATAAATTCAAACGAAGATACGTTATTGGCTCGGCTTGTAACTTGTTCCAGGTGGGGTGCCCAAGCGCAGGTTTTTACCCCAAAATTATTACTAGTGATCAGATTTAGGTGTGCATTAACGAAATCTTAAAATGGACATGCCAACGGCACCTTTTAATGGATTACATGGATGGATGGATTTTTAATGAATCATCATCATCATTAGGCCGGTAGTACACTCTGCTGAGTACCTATAGGCCACCCTTCCTTTTCAATGTACCTACCCGGTCTTGATCTGCTCGGATCCATATAGTCGGTCTGATTTTAGCGATGCCGTCGACCCATCGTGCCACTGGACGTCGTCTTAATGGATACATTCCCGATAAAAGTGTTTCTTTTATTTATTTTGAGGACAATCAAGATGACCTCACTCCGCCTGATGGTAAGGCAGCCGTGAGATCCAAATATGAGGTTGACAGAAAGCACAAAAGAACAATCAAAGTACCTATGCTATGCTGTTTCACGACCTAAAACCCTGGATTGTAAAAGAAGGAGACACATATTTTGTTATACTTGTTTTTTTTTTGTTTCCCCGTCCCGCTCCCCCATTCAAAGACGTAAGACAAGCCCCCCAAAACGGTTTAAAAAAAATTGTAGCGCTCTTCTGCGAATGGAGCCTTTTTTGGCGGCGTCACTTTGAACGCGTTGTATCTAGTTATATGACCCAAGGTGAGCACAAAATTAACAATCAGTAACCTTAAACATCGTCCGTGTAATACAAACGTGAACCGGCCATCGTTAACCAGCTTAATTAGTCGGGGAACCAATGATTAATTAGTTAATTAATATAGCTTGATAACCCGGGATTGCCTATTTGTAGGCCTGATGGGACTTACCGGCTGTTTAGTATTAAAGGGTCGGAAAATTTGACTTTTCTTTTTTAACACCCCTTTAACCCCCTAAACCCCCATTGGGGAATAAGGGGGTTAAAAAGTTGACAGCTCACTTGTGACTCTACTGGTGTGACAGTGTCTATGGGCGGCGGCAATAGCTTACCATCAGTTGATCCGTCAGCTCGTCTGCCACCTATCACAAAAAAGGTAGGAAATGGCTAAAATATTTTTTTGTACTTACTATGTGGACACATTACTAAATTAACACAACATCTCATACATTGACCTGATTCCGTACTACGTAGCTTAAGCACTTGTGTTACAGATATCAGACAACAGAGGAAACACAAATATAATACTTACTATTCAGCGGAATCGCTTGCCATCAGGTGATCCGTCTGCTCGTCTGCCACCTATCACAAAAAAAGGTAAGCAATGGCTAAAATAAGAAATTTACTTGCCCTGTTTTTTTTATGTGATAGGTAGCAGACGAGCAGGCGGATCACCTGATGATAAGCAATTGCCGCCAGCCCATGAACACATGCAACAAGTGCGCTGCTAACCTTTTATCCCCTTCCCCCCGATGGGCCTCTGTACCCTCACTCACTCGGCGAAACACAACACAGGAGCTGTTTCACGCCGGTTTTCTGTAAGGCAGTGGTATCATTCCGGTCGAGCCGACCCATTCATGCCGAAGCATGGCTCTCCCACAATAAAAATTAAATATAAATATTCTTTATTCAATTTAAGTCCGTATAGAACATTTATGAATGTCAAATATTATGTAAGCTACCGCTGATTCGGAAAGTCGATTTCTACCGAGAAGAATCAGCAGGAAACTCAGTAGTCACTCTTTTCAAATTATGATCATTACATTACAATTTTCAATCTGATAATACAATGACTGGATGAACAGTGGTATTGTTAAGACACCGTTTTCGTATCATAAACCAAAATTAGCAGTCCACATTAATGTACAACTTTGTTGTAAATCAAACTCTAGAATGAGAAATGAAGGAAATATCGGAATAACTCAAACACGGGCAATAAAATCTTAACGACGGGAATTTGAAATAGGAGGCATCTCATAAAATAAAGTTTGTTTCCGAGGAACATGAATTACTCGTCATAATATATCTTTTAGTACCTACATTGTTGAAGCAACAAATCATTAAGGGGCTATACGAATGAAACTAGCGCCGCCAACCTATTTACACTGATTGTGGCGAAAATACGATATTTTTTAAGAAAGCAAAACATTACAGACTTAGATAAAAGTAAATTATTGAATTTTTCAAGATGCAATACAATTTATAAAACACGCGACAAGTAACAATAATGTCAATTATTGCTAAAAGTGGCCGTTTTTAACAATAATTAACTTTATTGTTACTTGTCGCGTGTTTTATATATTGTATTGCATCTTGAAAAATTCAATTTACTTGGATCTAAGTCTGTGATATTTTATTTTCTTCAAAAATATCATATTTTCGCCACAATCAATGTAAATAGATTGGCGGCGCTAGTTTCATTCATGTAACCAAAGATGTATGACAAAGACATATAATCCTAACATCATGTATGACAAAGACATATAATCCTAACTAATATTATAAATGCGAAAGTAACTGTCTGTCTGTCTGTCTGTTGCTGTCACGCCAAAACTTCTAAACGGATTTGAATTAAATTTGGTATACAGCTGCTCAAACCCTGAGAAAGAACACAGGCTACGTTTTAATGTGAAAACGCTTTCAGTATTGGATTGTGTGTGTATCTATACTCTGATTCATAATCATGTAAAGTAAACTGACAGATGAAAACGACAAGTTTCTATGCATTTTGACATTTTGCATGTGTCAAATTGAGTGATAATGTATGGGGATGACACATTGACATCTGTCAGTTTACTTTACATGATTATGAATCAAAGTAAAGAGATTTAAGAGAACTAGACTAACAGCTACCCGCGACTTCGTCCGCGTGGAATAGTATTTTCTTTGGGAAGCAATTTTAATTATTTAATCATTTCCACGCCCCTTGTTAATCCTTTACAACCCCCTTTTCGCAATAAACAGTAGCCTATGTTCTTTCTCAGGGTCTAAGCCATCTCTATGTACCTTCATTAAAATCCGTTCAGTAGTTTTGGCGTGAAATAGTAACAGACAGACAAGTTACTTTCGCATTTATTTCGCATTTAGTTAGGATAAAACCAGAGACAACAACATTTTTTAACTTAACCGCGCCAAAAATAGAAATCCTTCAAAATCACCGTTCCTTTTGACAATACCTCGACTCTCATTGAGTTTTACCTTCATCTCCCAATTGCTATTTGTGGACCAAAATTCCATCTTCAAACGAAGGGTCAGGAATATAATACCTTTTCGAGTCCAGCCTTTGAACTGCGGTCCAATTCTGTTACCGCAAAGGTTTTAGAGTGATATGATATAAGTCATATCAAAGTGGGACGAAACGGACACTTAAGGTGAGGGGTTTACTTTCGTTTGTGGTTAAGATTTGGATATGAAGTTTTATCAGAAAAAACAAAGGTTGTCTATGAATTTTTCCTTTTTCAGTTACACTCAAGATTTCAATTAGACTGGAGTAAAAACATCGTCGTTTTGTACCTTTGGGCCCCTGAAACTATAACTTTTGTACTGGAAGGGCCATGCTTCGGCATGAATGGAAGTCCAGCGTGAAGCAGCGAGAAGGCACCTAGTGCCCAATCGGGGGAAAGAGTATTCTTTTTTCAAAAGCCAGCGGCGCACTTGTGATTCTTTTCGTGTTGGGGGAATCCATGGGCGGCGATAATCGCTTACCATCAGGTGATTCGTCTGCTTGACTGTCCCATGTTTCATATAAAAGGGGATGAATAAGTTTGGTAGCGCACTTAAGACTTATTGTAATATTGATTATTAGTAAGCGATTGCCACCGATCATATAGAGACACGTCTATGAGCAGAAATCGCTTACCATCAGTTGATCCGTCTGCACTGCTTCCTATCGCATGAAAAAAAACTATAAATACCATTAATACTGGGTCTGATCCTTTTATAATTGAGTGAGACGTCTCATAAGAAAATTAAAGACGCTCTCTCTAATTTTTATTTTAAGAAATTGGCACATGTCTCTCCTCATTTGAAAAGTCAAGTTAATAAAAGTAACTACAATTTTAAATTATTCATTACATGCAACATCGATTTATTTGTAATTTATTATAAAAACACTTATACTTTTATATTGGCAGGCGTCTGAGCTAAGCACGTTTTGTATATGAAATCACTGTCTTGATTTATGTTAACAGTCATAATCTACGCCTGCCACTCAATATGACAATTTATTTATATAACCACGAAATCACCTTAGATTATAATAATAATTTTATATGAATCTCCCAAATGTTTGTTTTTATAACTATAAAATTATGTTGTCTATGTGTACGTTTTGTTTTTGATAAAGATGCTATTTCTACTAAAAAAGGACTGGATTCATTAAATGATACATTTCAAAGGCACCGGTCAATTTCAACACGCGTGACGCCACAAAATATTGTGGTAACGCGTCTCTTTATTCATTTGACATTGGCAGAATTAATATGTGCCCAACATGGCATTTTGTAGTGTGTGCCGTACACGCCACACGAAAAAAATCCGAGAATCTCCCTAGAAAATTTAAATAAATAATAATATTTCACTACATCACATACATTGGTCTGACTCTGAGATAGGTAGCTCAAGCACCTGTGTTACAGATATCTGAACCAACAGTGGAATTACAAATATATACATATAATACTTTTCTTTTGTAAATACATACTTATAATACATAAAAAATACTCAGACCAATACAAACAGACATGTTCATGCACACAATGTTTGTACTGTGCGGGGATCGAACCCGCAACCCTTGGCCCAGACTATCACTAAACCAAACGGGTCGTTGATAATTAACTGTGTCTATTTTGTATGTCAGTGTATGTTTCGTTTGATTTAGGTGGTGTAAAAATTAAAAACTCAATTAATTAAAGAGCTCAGTCGCCGACCATTTCCCAAAGAAACGTGTCTCTATAATCACTTGACATTGGCAAAATTGCCTGTGTCCTGAACACAACAGACTGAATTTAACGTGGGCCACTCTTCGGAATGAATGGGCCGGCTCGACCGGAGTGATATCACTGCCTCACAGAAGACCGGCATGAAGCAGCGCCTGTGCTGTGTTTCGTCAAGTGATATAAGTTACTTTGTGGTCGAGTGAGTGAGGGCACCGGAGGCCCTATTGGGCGAAAAGGGGGTAAAAGGTTGGCACTTGTGACTCTACTGGTGTTGCAGGTGCCAATGGGCGGCGGCCATCTCTTACCATCAGGTGTTCCGTCAGCTCGTCTGCCACTGATCACATAAAAACAATCCCGGCCATTAAATAAAAATTAATTAGGTACCTAATATTTTGTCATTTCAACACTCCCTTGCTTACATTACAATACTTAGTTGTCTGGAATTAGCTTTTCAAAGCAGATACGATCTACGGCGTAAACTAAATTTTAATGCAGTTCTTGTTTCGTGCAATGCCACGTGGAACGTATGGTCAGCAAATTAGGCTAATAAATTTTGCGTTGGGACTGGGTTATGGCATGTTAGGTTGAGCGGCGGACGCGATGGGGTTCAAACCGCGTTTTTTATACAAAGTCGGTGGCAAACAAACGCGTGGCTTGTTTGATGGTAAGCAACTACCGCAGCCTGCAGTTCCATAGGACCTGCATACATTTTTGATGAACCTCATACTGTAGTAGTACTCTGAAAAACTTTTGGAGGCGTTTGCGCTGAGACGGGCACCTCAGGGGTGCTGGTTATGTCTTTACTGTCAGCATTACCGTAAACCGGGGTTATTTTGAATCTTAGATTTACCTTGATTAAAACTTCTTGTTGGCATAGAATTACGAATAACAATCGATTCTTAATGCCATTTGCATGATTAAGTTTTGTGAATTATATTCAAAGAATTACATAAGGACCTTTCCGCCCCAATGGCCTATGTCCAGCTGCGGACGGCTATTGGCTAAAATTATGGTGATGATTTCTCGTTGAAGACCAAAATAAAAGTTATGATTATGACCATGATTATAGCATGAACACCCTGTTTGTGTAGTAGTTTAAAAGTACCGGGCCATTGTCTTGGGGTCCCAGGTTCATCATTCCCGGGTCGAGCAAAAGTACATTTAGAATCTTTCGAGCAGAGCTCGGGTTTTTGATCACACTGATCACTAATCCGCATTAGGCAAGCGTGGTGATTAAGCCTAATCCCATCATAGAAGCCATGACTTGACTTCTATAATGGATGCCTTTGCCTTGCAGTGGGACACTATTATGGGCTTATTTTACAGTATTCCGCGTTAACTACCGCTGCCGCTCGTCACCTGAAGCTGACCCTAACAAATTGCAGTTTTAGCAAGCCGTATGCACCTGCAATATTTCAGAGTCGTCATAAGTTGGCAATTTGCGCGTATTGCGCCCCATTCGAATTTAATTGCGTTTAAATTAAATTGTCCGCGTTTTAGTGTATAAATTTGACTTATTTGTTAAATGGAATAGCCATTTTGGTCTTTTTCTATTTGATATAGTGAGACAATTTATACTATTTATAAAGAGATAACTTCTATAGACAACGACAAGGCTTATAGGTAAACCGAAAACACGAAACGCTTGCGCGATGTAATTGAGCACAGCGCCATCTATTGGTTCGTTTCTGAATTGCGGTACCGAAGCGAAGTGAGGGCGGGCCACTAGTATATTATAAGTAAAGTAAAGCATCAGCCTTTATATACTGTCCCACTGCAGGGCAAAGGCCTCCATCATAGAAATCAAGTCATTGCTACTATGATTGGATTAGGCCTAGGTAATCACCACCCAAAACCGATATATGTTCGAAAAATTCAAACATGCTTTTGCTCGACACGTTAATAGAGCCTGAGACTCCAGTAGCGCTACCACGAGTTGGTATCGAAAAGTAACGTAACGTTACTACAGTCGATAGCGAGTAAACGGGCGTCGAATAGATTTCGATTGAACACGTAAACCTCGCTAGCGTTAGCTCGATAGCGAGTGCGTTATTGTTTACTCAGAAAGTGACGTGCTTGTCTTCACGCCCTATGTAGCTGTTTCTTTCTAACTGTACTCAATTGTGATGCATTTGAAAGAGACAGAGCAATAGTTTACGTTATGTCAGTTTTCAATGTCAACTCGTAGCGCTACGTAAACGCTACTCGCTAGCGACTACGTTTCAATTTGACAACTCGATACTACAGATTTTATTTTGTGACCGCTAGAGGACCGCTCAAGTGACCGCTAGAGGCGCTGTACACTTTTTCATACATTTTTTTTACGCAGACGCTTGCGAGTTCTGTCACTGTAAACTCATGGTAGCGCTACAGATCATGGCCCGGTACTTAAACCACTAAACCAACGGGGCGTTTAAACCGAGCTATGTTAAAAAAACGAAACATACTTTTACTTGACCCGGGAATCGACCCGAAACTCTGAAATCACGGCCCGGTACTTAAGCCACTAGACCAATGGGGCGCTTTTGGTTGGAATGATGATGATTTATATTTGGATATGAGTGTACGACTCGTCTTGACTGATCTTATATTTATATTTCTTTTGCCGACTGTACTTTAAGTCCTAGTCTATTTTAAACCTTATTTACACCTGACACGCGAAAACAAGCAAGTACCTTCGTGTTAAGTTAGAAAATGCCTCTCCGATAATAGTGTGAAAGATTATAAATAAGAATAGAAAACATTTATTATTATAGAAATCAGAACACGGAACATTATATAAGTACAAAAGACAGTTATATGTAAACATATTATGTAACCGTGAAATAGTCTGAATCCTTTGCGGGAAAAGGGGTAAAGGTTGGCAGCTTGACTTGACTAGGTGCCAGATCACTTGATAGTAAGTGATTACCGCCGCCCACAGACACCTGCCACAGAAATCTTCAAGAAACGAGCCTATACCTTCCTAAAGGGCCGGCAACGCATCCGCACTCCTTCAGGTGTAGCTGATGTCCATGGGCGGCGGTGTTCACTTACCATCAGGTGACCCGCTTGCTCATCCTAACTATATTATAAATGCGAAAGTAACTCTGTCTGTCTGTCTGTCTGTCTGTTCTGTCTGTCTGTCTGTCTGTCTGTCTGTCTGTCTGTTACTCTTTCACGCCAAAACTACTGAACGGATTTAAATGAAATTTGGTATACAGATGATCTAGACCCTGAGAAAGAACATAGGCTACTTTTTATTGCGAAAAAGGGGGTTGTAAGGGGTTAAAAGGGGGGTAAAAACTTTTCCACGCGGACGAAGTCGCGGGCGGCCGCTAGTTTGCTATAAAAAAACCTGCAAACCCAGTAGAGTCACAAGTGCAATGACAACATAACCCCTTTTCACTTCAATTGGGCTTTACCCTCACTCACTCAAAGTCACACAGCGCGTGCACTACACGCCAGTCTTCTGTGACCCCATGGTATCTCTCCCGCCAAGCCGGCCCAAGGCATTTCGTATCTATACTAATTATAAAGAGATAACTTCTATAGACAACGACAAGGCTTATAGGTAAACCGAAAACACGAAACGCTTGCGCGATGTAATTGGATACAACGCCATCTATTGGTTCATTTCTGAATTACAATCCCGAAGCGAAGTGAGGGCGGGCCACTATTTAGGAGATAAAAAAAGAATAATAGAAATGTCAAAATGGATTAGTCAACCGGTAGATAAAATCTAGAATAAACTATATCGAGGTCGATTTATCAATTCTAATAGATTTGGTAGCACCCTTTAAGTATCCCACCCACTACTATCACCCTCCCACACTCTATACACAAACATTGAGTAAAACGGCTCAAAATCTATAAAGTTCACATTTTATTCAACCCAGAAACAAACAGCCACAAACATTCAAATTAATTGGAAATACTCAAATAGGGTATTTGACAAAAAAAAATTATGTGTTTAATCAAAAGACCTCTCAATTTAAGAAACATTATTGAAAGAATTGCTCGATTCTGATTTGAATCACCTGAGATATCACAACTTTAAGAGCACATATTTTGGGCAAGCCCAAAAACGCTCTATACAAATGGCTACAGGCAAGTGACGTCACACGCTCGTATCTTGTATGCGCGTCTAGTAAATTTTGTTTGGTAGCTATATCAAATGTTTCGTTTATGTAAATGGTTTCATACTAAAAGTTGGTGAAAAATGTACGGGTAGTCAATGATATAATTATTTTTTTTTAATTTTATACTTTAAAAATGAACTTGCCCATGAAACTTTGAATGCTCATAAAACCAGCTAGACGTTATATTTTTAACTGAAAATGTTGGCAATTGGTTCTCATTTACCAGTATTTTGGAAAAGGATAAATATTTTTTACTATATCGAGATTAGTCAAATACCCTATTGTGTGTTCAACAATATTTCGTACTCGCTAAAACATCAAAACGAAGTTACGAGAATAAAAGGGCTCGTTTATGTAACGATGTGTGCCTAAGGATATTGGTTACATACTCATTGGAAAGACAATTTTATTTACTTCTAATGAAATTTAATATTAAATTAAAAGACACAACATCTCATACATTGACCTGACTCCGTACTAAGTACCTTTAGCACTTGTGTTACAGACATCAGACAACAGATGAATCACAAAATGTAACTAAAACAACACGAAGACACTGAACAAACACGCGTGTTCGTTCATCACACGAATGTTTGTCCAGTGTGGGTATTGAATCTACGACTATTAAACTGAGATGATTAGCTGGATGGCGCATTAAGCAGTGACCCTCATACGAAATAGGTCGTGGGTTCGATCCCCACCTTGGACAAACATTCGTGTGATGAACACTTGTGTTTGTTAAGTGTCTAGGTGTTATATATGAATGTATGCTATATTAATAAGTAGCTTAAGCACATGCGTTACAGTAAACGAAGACACTGAACAAACACACGTGTTCGTCGCGAATGTTTGTCCATGGTGGTCGAACCTACGACTTTAAGAAGCAAAAACTAACGTTTTTATATAAGTACACACTCTATTTGAAACATTATTTTGATTTTCTAATACCCGCAATACTGAAAGTAACCTAAAACTAAAACATTCACCATAATTGACTTAAAATCCCGGTCATTCATAGACTAATGTAATTTCGACGCTAGTAAAAGCGAACTTATAAAAAAATCACAAAGACACGTGTTGGTTTCACTGCGAAATTATATGATTTATAATTCATTGCCGCAACACACGTCCTACAGCTGCCGTCCTAACGAAGAGTGCAATAACTATGTTTTGACTACTTTCGAGATATTCGCGTTTAACGATAGATAGATACTCTTTATTGAACAAAATATTACAGAAACTTAATGGCTATGGTCATTTATAAATACAATCTCGGCGGTCTTATCGCTAATAGCGATCTTTTTCAGACGACTTCCTCCTCTTTCTTAAATTTCTGTTTTGTGTGTATCTTTGTAAATTAATATAAAAGCTGTTGCTTTGAAACTTTTACTAAACGACAGGTAAAAATTATGTTTAATTTTATGTAATAACACTGCAATAACTGTGCTGTACAAAATAACGTATAATAAGCGAACCTAATACCAAGAGGCTTTCTCTACCAATTAACCTTTGGTTAGTATCCTACTTACTAGTTTTCTACTAACCATTTATTATGGTTAGCTTCATACAAGTAATGTATTTGATATTTCAGTTATGATAACCAACAGAGCCGAAAGTTCTGAAGATATAAAAAAGACGTCTAAGGCGAAAATATAGAGCTTATTTTCCTGATTACGGATGTCTCGTAAGATCGTCCATCATCACAGATCGTTTTGGCCAAAACTCGACTTATTGCACCTTTCGCTAGGAGGGCAGAGCGGTAGGGGAAATAAAACTCAGAGAGGGAAATTAGGTGCGGTATAAACCGGGGTAGGAGGAAACGACGGTAAATGCTTGTCAGTTGCAGGGTATTGGTACCTTAACTGCCTTGGTGTCGCAGTGGGAAAGTAGTGGCAGTAGTGGCACAAAATAAAGACTGACACAGAAGTCTGACTTAGCCTTGATTTTGAATTTAGAAGAGTTCGTTGAAAAATGCTAGGGTTGTTGCCCGGCATGAGTACATAAGCGCGCGGCCTCTACCATAGACCTCGACAGTTTGACAATCTTATGTCATAAGTTAGGATTAATGTGGTCGAAAAGGCCGTTAGTGCGCATGCGTGAGTACATGACATATTTTAGCTCTTAGTGGGCAGTCAGCCTTCTGTGTCAATATTTTTTTTGTGGTAGTGGGTCGCAATTTAAAGCGACCGGCGCTTGGGGTCCCGGGTTGGTCCCCAAAAATTTGAGTTATTATGACTGGCCGGATGGCGCATTTGGTAGTAACCCTGCCTCATACGCCAATTGGTCGTGAGTTCGATCTCCACCCTGGACAAATATTCCTGTGATGAACACTTATGTTTGTTCAGTGTTTGGGTGTTATACGTATTTCAGTATTAAGTATATTTGTGTTTCCTCTGTTGTCTGATATCTGTAACACAAATGCTTAAGCTACTTAGTACGGAGTCAGGTCAATGTATGAGGTGTTGTGTGAATTCATTTATTTATTATTATTGATTCTGTTCAGAATAACTCAGAAAATCTCAGTGTCAAGTCGAAGTCCCAAAGTTGAATTGTCACGCTGTTAACGGTGTTCTGGAGGTATACAACCTCATTGGTTCAAATAAAGAACACAACTTTTTTACCATAGAATTTTGATCGTCAATTGTTAATTTTCTTTTCACTTTTTGTCAAATTGTATCTGTGTAGTAAATAACACAATGGAAAATAAATTTATTTTATTTTAAATCAAATTCGTATGATTTGACCAAGGAAGCATTAAAACCAGATATACAGTCCATTAAGAATAAGAAGGGCAATTTGTACAACGCTTTGGCATGAATGAGCCGGATCGACTGGAGTGGTACCGTGGTATCATAAGGCCCTGGCCTCACAGAAGAGTGCGCTGTGTTTCGTCAAGTGAGTGTACCGGAGGTTCGATTGGAAGGTATCTCACTGTTCAAACAACTTGTCCTTAAAATTTCAATAAATCTTTCCCTAGCACTTTTGAATAGGAATTTGGTCTTAACTCGAAATTAGTTCGCTTCTAACTCTCAGTCCAATAACCTTCCCCAATTAATCACTAAAACCTTCAGCACTCCATAACGCTAGCATTCCAACGTTGGGCTATAGTGTAAAAGTTCCCGGTACGACAACCAAATAGTAATGGCACTGGGCATCGTATACATCGCGCAAGTGTTTCGCCCTTTCAGTCGAGTAATAAGCCTTGCCATTATCCATATAATTTACCCATTTATAAACAAAGATTTCTTTGTTTATAAATCGGTCGTATAAATAAAGTACATTGATATATCCGCGGCTACTCGCTTTAGAACTAACATACGATTTCAAACTTAGAAATTCAGTAGCGAACTCCTCGGTTCCAGCTCTTGTCAGCTATCTCGCGCAAATCATCACACTTGGCTTGAGCTCATCTTAAGATCTTCATCGCATCAAATCAGTCCACATCCACCCACTGCTGAGTATAGGCCTCTTCTCTATCACGCCACTGTTTACGGTCCCTAGCCAGCCTCATCCTTTGTTTCCCCACAACCATTACAATATCGTCAGACCAACAGGCAGGTCGTCTACCCATAGGACGACGTTCCAATCTTGGCTGCCATTAGAGGCTATTATGCTACTACAAATATCCCTACTGTGGCAGTACATACTCGTTATTCCAAGACAGCAAGAAAGAAAGAACCGCTGTGCAGCCACTCAATACTGACACCTCGATATTGTCTCACCTAGAGGACTTATTCGTGAAATATTTTTGCACTGCTGCCACTTTTTTTTGTTTTAGTCACTGTTATGACTGAAACCAATTACCAATTAGTAAGCTTTCCAAGAACCGCTTAAGAACTAGTCAAATACAGTAGTGTACCTACCATGATATTCCACTTATGTTATCGCTAGCAAATTATATTATCTGTAGTGATTCGGTTTGTTATTTGTCGGTTTTTGTTAAGCCTGTTACATTACATGGTCGAAGTAAAACCAACCAGAATTTAGAATTCAGAATACAATGTTGTTTCCGTTTAAAACTTTAATTATTCACATGACAGAAATAGATAAAGTACGAGTAGGTACATACGTGACAGAAATACAGAGTGTATTGGAGAAAATTTACGTCCCTTTAACCACGTCTTCTAAAAATCATTCTGAATAACATTTTTCTACGATTTTTGGAAATTTGTACAAAAGTTTTTCGACTCCTTAAAGAAATTTAACAAGTCATGTGACGGATTTCGTATGAAAATTTGAAAAATTTTTATGAGAATTTTTAAAAGTCTCAGATTTTATATGGCTTAGAATGGTTGGTAAAAGACGTGGTTAAAGGGACATAAATGTTCACAGATACACACTGTAGACAAAGTACGAATATACGCGTGACAGAAACAGATTAGCTACGAGTGAATACGTGACAGAAATAAATTAGCTACGAGAATACGAGGTATGAGACGACTTGGTGAAGATCGCGGGAATTCCTTGGACGCGGATGGGACTGGTTAGATCAGTTAAGATATCCTTGGGGAGGCCTATGTCTGAGAGTAAGCGTCTTTTGGCCGAGATGATGATGGTTTTTATAAGATAGGTAGCAGTCGAGCAGACGAATTACCTGCTGGTAAGCGATTGTAGGTACCCATACACACCTGCAACACCAATAGAGTCACAAGTGCGCTGCCAACCCAATTGGTGGAAAGGGGTTAAAGGTTGGCAATCATTACTGACACGATCACGCAGTAAGATTCCGCGCATAATCCTCTCCAATTTGAGCCTCTATATTATAATTGACTTTCCTATTTGAGACTGGTAAGTATCTAATTAGTTAATAGGTTTTGGAGCTAAATAGACCTTAATACTTAAGTGTGTAGACTTAGTAGTGTACATAACGTAATACAAATTGATATGATATAATTAATATTAATATCCTAATTCCTAACTAATTTTCTAACTAATATTATAAATGCGAAAGTAACTCTGTCTGTCTGTCTGTCTGTCTGTTACTCTTTCACGCCAAAACTACTGAACGGATTTAAATGAAATTTGGTATACAGATGATCTAGACCCTGACAAAGAACATAGGCTACTTTTTATTGCGAAAAGGGGGTTGTAAGGGGTTACAAGGGGGGTAAAAAGTTACTTTTCCACACGGACGAAGTCGCGGGCGGCCGCTAGTAGTTAATATATTTCATGTATATGTATGTAGGTTTTTTTTGGTCTTGTAAAAGCATCTTTACTTCTTAATTTCATTTAGAAATTTATTTGCACTGCCCTACCCCATCTTTCCTCTACCTAAAGGTTGTCTGCAAGAAATCGCTACAAGCGATAAGACCGCCATATTGTACTATTTATCGCCGTTGTTTCACTCGTGTATTTTATTTATGTGCAATAAAGAAAGTCTATCTTCTATACTATTTATAAAGAGATAAATTCTATAGACACCGACAAGGCTTATAATATATACAAACCGACAAGTCAAAACACTAGCGAGACACAATCGGCGCTCAGCGCCATCTATTAGCAGAAGGTGGAACTAATATCCTGAAACGAAGTGAGGGCGGGTTACTAGTCTAAAATACTCGTATAGAAACATTTCCCAGTGTCAGTGAACTTTCAATTACCATACAAAAGTACCAAGTGATATAATACCCCGCTACACCATTATGCTGGCTTGTACCCGCCAACATATTATGTCACATAATATGTTACAGGGTACAAAATATGTACCCTTGGGGAACTTCGCACGAAGTTGACGGACGAAAATTAACGTCTACTTGTACCTTGAGGCAAACCGGGGTCTAATATTAGCTTGGGCTGGTTGTATATTTGCTTTAAGGTTTAGCCAGCAGCGGCAAACATATCTGAGCCGACAAGGAAACATGTACAGTCGAGTTCAAAAATATGTATACACTTTAGGACCTTCTCACAATACATATAAGAAAGTGGAAGTCGTTTTCTTATACATATGTACTGTGACAAGGTCCTAAAGTGTATACATATTTTTGTACTCGACTGTACACTTCGATCGTCACTTATTACTGACGTCTTAAGTTGTCATTTTCATGTAACGTTCAATCCCATCTAAAACATAAATGTGAAATGTGTAGCCAAGGTAAAAAAAGTGTGGTTTATCGAGTTCATCGTCAAGAAATGATATCTAAATAGGTGCAAAGTTCAATGGCGAGACCTACTACTTGGCTAATTTTAATTTACGAATTATTTATTTAACACTTGTAACTCCACCGGTGTTGCAAGTGTCCATGAGCGGCGGCAATTGCTTACCATCAGGTGATCCGCCTGCTCGTCTGCTACCTGTCACATAAAAAAAAACTAAAAATGGCATACAAACGCATTAATATGTTAAATTTTGAGGGTGAACTCGACAAAGCACACTATTTTTTACCTTCGCTACACATTTATGTTTTTCATTACTTTTTGTAGATACAAGAATCATTAGCAAATGTCAAAGCCTGTTTACCTTCGAATTCTTAATTTGAAAATTATGACATAGGTGTAGACATTTTTTTTAGAGACATTGCTGTACTATTATGTATTCTGTGACATTGCTTCCATTTTGTTTCCGTCAGGATTTTTCAAATTTCTCCCCAGAATACTGACGCGGATCTCAATTTTCCCCGCCATTTTTCCCTTCCACGCGAAAAAGCGAACTACAAATAACAACACCCAAGATCCTTCAAACTGACACTAAAACAGTCCATCACTATTGCCGAAGGAATCTAAACCCTATCCGTGGCCACAAAGGGTACGTTTTTGAGGACTTCGGTTCGTAATTAACCGGGAACGAAGAAGTGTCATCGTGGTGACGTCACGATAACCTATAATTATGAGGGACGATTAGGGGTGGGGCTGAAAGGGGTGTGAAAGTGTCGATAACATAAACATCAGAAGTTGTAGAGACAATCATAAATTAACGGAGCGATGGTTTAATAAGACGTTGGAGATAGTAACTCAGTGGATAAAAATACGACTTCCATGCGAGAATATTCAAATTCAAATACAATTAAGTATTTTAATTTGCACGAAACTGTCCAATATTATGTATATTTAAACCATATTTAAAAAAATACACTTCCAGATAATATATTTACCTACATCTATAATTAAATATTATAATTATGTTGATAAATAAATTAAAAATTAATTTAAAAAATATAATAATTATGATATTTCTACCACCGTAATCGGAAAAATTAACGAGAAGACCGGTCAAAAAAGTCGCAATATTTTTTTAATAAAATGTTTTTTTTGACCTCATACCACCTCATACAGTCCAATTACAAAATGAAGAAAATAGAAAGCTAAATATGAGGAAGCGGAATAGACCAGTCTCCAGTGGAAGGCCGTGGGTTCGAATCCAAGCATATTTTTGCACCGTTAACCATCAATAATCTACTCGATTGCGTTCTTAATCACGTTTTATCTTAATAATTTGATTTTCATTATAGCAATTTATCTAATAAGTAAGTAGTAAGTAGTAATTAATCTATCGTCAGTTTATGGCAAATCAAGCACTTACAAAATTCGTCGGCTAATGACGGGTTTCAGTTAGTTTAATTGGTAGAACAGCCACCCGGTTCGTGGAAGGTCGTAGGTTCGGGTCCCACCTGAGTCTTTCGATGATTTTTAAGTGCATTAAGTAATTAAAGATCGATGAAGACGTAATTCCTTACGTTCCATCTTCATCGATATCGACAAATGCACACCTCTAGAGCTCTCTGCTCGCTTGATACTTAAAAGTGTGCAGTGCAATTGTTAGCAAAGCATAACAAGTTGTTAAGCCAAGCGTAACAAGCGCAGCACGCACGGCTTACTAACAACTACACTTGGATATACAGCACTTAATGCCTTAACGTACATAGTAGCATGTAACTGTTGGAGAGCCACGCTTTGGCATGAATGGGTGGTCTCGGAGTGATAGGTACCACGGCCTTTCAGAAAATCGGCGTGAAGCAGCGCCTTTTTTTTTATGCATCCCTTACTTACGAGTCGCTTGTGCTGTGGTGTTTCACGCCCCATTTGGGGAGTGTGTGTAAGTAAGTGACATTGAGATGGGCTAAAGACACAGACTTTGTAGGGAGTGAAGAAACGCACCGGGGAAAGAGCCCATAGCAAGCACCTGGTGAGCGTCTCCCAAGATTCGGTCCGTATGCCGAGACGGTAGGAAGGACCATGGGCTGGTGGAGGGATCTGTGTCTATACCTTACTGCCGGGGGGCAGGCGGGTTATGTCGGGCTCTCCTCCGGCAGCGCCCGGAGGCATACCGACTAAACCCCAGCGGCGCTTCCTCGTCGCCAGAGTGGAGAGGGGACATGAGTACTGGTTGAAGAACCTTACTTCACGTCCCTCCCCAGGCAAAATGCCCATTTACACTACGGGCCCAAAATTGCCTCCCCCAGTCAGACTGGGAGGAGCAATAGGGACAGCCGGGAGCGCCGAGCCGTCTAAGTACACTGCACTTGTGACTCCACTGGTGTTGCAGGTGTATGGACGACGGCATAGTTTGCATGACGCGCGAGAGTGACACGGAAGACTAATGGCCGACGACGTCCTAAGGTGTGTAGACGAAGTTTTTATTATAAGGAGATTCAATATATAAGTAGAAGATGCTTAAATTACATTTCCTGGTTCCAATTATTGCCCTGACCTACAGTACTTTTTTACTTTTATCGGTTTTGGACGCAAACGGGAATGTCATGTTAGATAAAAGTGGCGGTAAGCCTAAAATCCGGGATGCGTCAATCCTCAGACTATAAGTAAAGCAAATGATCGGCTTTCTGTCCAACGTACGGACGTGGTTTAGCAGCCATGGATATTCAGGGAAAAAATATTACTCTCCCGGAAGCGTCCCGAGAGGTTCCCTTGAGTTTTGTATGGATAATGGCTCAAGTATATTATTAGGTATACCTAAGTAAGGGTCTCTGAACATTTACATCCCTTTAACCACGTGTTCTACCAACCATTCTGAACAACATTTGTTCTAAGACTTCTGAAAATTCGCAAAAAAAACATCTCTCCATACAAAGTTCGTCACGTGACTTGGCCATTTAGTATCGTTGAACAATTGTTCAAAATGGTTTATAGAACATGTGGTTAAATGGATGTAAATGTTCACAGATACACCCTGTATATAAATAGTTATATATACTGTATAACTGTATTATACTGTAGGTATATATACTGTATTATATATACCTGCCTAGAATATTTCGTAGTACCTAACACTCGGGCGAAACCGTAACAATTATTTCACACCTTCTACGAAACACAACAGCAATTTCAAAATATGAAACCAATTGATACTGTTTCAAGGAATTCAGTCAGAAATTCACTGAAATATATTATAATACTCGTGGAAACATTTGCGTGTGTTGTCTAATCTTTTTATTTTATTTTTAGTGGATTTGATTCAAAGGAATTTAATTTGTTTGTTTGTGGTAAACGTTTCTAAAAAAAGTTAAGTAGTACTGAATGACATTTATAATATGAAGATATTTATGACTTGATAGCGGCCGCCCGCGACTTCGTCCGCGTGGAAAAATAACTTTTTTACCCCCCTTTTAACCCCTTACAACCCCCTTTTCGCAATAAAAAGTAGCCTATGTTCTTTCTCAGGGTCTAGATCATCTGTATACCAAATTTCATTAGTTTTGGCGTGAAAGAGTAACAGACAGACAGAGTTACTTTCGCATTTATAATATTATATAGGTACTAGCGGCCGCCCGCGACTTCGCCCGCGTGGAAAAGTAACTTTTTACCCCACTTTAACCCCTTACAACCCCTTTTCGCAATAAAAAGTAGCCTATGTCCTTTCTCAGGGTCTAGACCATCTGTATACCAAATTTCATCTAAATCCGTTCAGTAGTTTTGGCGTGAAAGAGTAACAGACAGACAGACAGACAGAGTTACTCTCGCATTTATAATATTAAGTATGGATATGGATAATAGTATAGTATATATAGTATGTATGGATTGGTTGTGAACAATATATAGGTGACTTTCAATGGAAACAAATTTTTGCACCTTTGCTCTTCATATGTTTTTGACTAATAATGTATTATTCTCATTAAAACATGGATGTTTAAATTGATAAACTTATTCAACATTTGAAATCATTGTTAAATGAAAGGATATACTCACCCGTTACTGCCTTTTTGTAGTACGCAATACAATCTGAAACAAATAAAACAAATATAAATACATAGGTATATTATTAAAGAGTTTAACTGTGAGAGAGCCACGCTTCGGCATGAATGGGCCGGCTCGACCGGAGTGATACCACTGCCTCACGGAAAACCGGCGTGAAGCAGCTCCTGTGCTGTGTTTCGCCGAGTGAGTGAGGGTACCGGATGCCCACCCGAGGGGAAGGGGATAAAATGTTGGCAGCGCACTTGTAATTCCATTGGTGTTGCAAGTGTCCATGAGCGGCGGCGATTGCTTACCATCAGGTGACCCGCCTGCTCGTCTGCTACCTATCACATAAAAAAAAGGTTCATCAAAATCCATTTGCTAGTTTTTGCGTGAAAGAGATCCAAACATCCATCTTTACTTACAAACTTTCGCGTTTTAATAATTAGTGAAAAAAAAATGAAAAATGCTTTATTGCTTTCCGAGTTACATACTTAGACTAGCAAAGAATTAGGTACATTACTTACACATATTAGGATTATTTATTTAAACAACCACATTGAAGGTGCGTTTTTATTTACAAAGCTACCATTTCTCCCATCAAGTCACCTCCTGCTATGCAAAAATAGCGCTTGCATAGCCATAAAGACGGTTCAAAATGCAATGGTAACGTGTCGCGGTACAGTTGACGTGGCAGTCCTCAATTACGGTACAGTTCAACGCAATTACCGTACTGATTCCGTGTTTAATTGAATATTGACTCGTTTAATCAGTCGTCCGGAATCGGATGAGGGAAACGCGCGAGTTCTCTGCACTCAGGATGGCTGGCATGGTTGGCTGGATTAGTAGAAGTGTATGTTATTAGCTTAAGATTTTATGCCCTTTATAAGGTAGGTCACAGTTAAGCACCTATAGCTGGCGGCACGAAAGTATAGCGATGACCGTTGTTTTGCGGACTTGTGAAAAAGAAGACTTTCTATTAAAATTGGTTTCTGCGCACTCAAAGTCATAACTACACTTTCTTGCTGTAGACTATACTTACTTTAGTGTGTAGCATCATTTTTGACTCTAGTCTCCACACAAAAGTGAACAAATCACGTTACCGACTTTATATGAAACGTTAAATTTTTTTAATGCGAATTTCCAAAAGTCATGGAACAAATATTATTCAGAATGTTATGATTTGCCACCTCATTGGTATACCTCGGTGATTTGTCTGTTCGTTAGCCACCAATCATTATAAAAAAAAAAACAAAAAGGTGGAATGGCCTAGTAGTTGATTGTCGGTTTTAGCGATTATTATTTTTAAGGGTTACATATAGAGTAAAAACGAGTATATTCTAAAGATGCTGTCTGATGTTTCTCTGTTTGTCACCAGACAGTATTAATTACGTATTAATCTCATGCACCGTTAAACCGTTTCCATCGCTGGAAAATTGAATTGGTCACATGTTAAAGCGCAATAAAAGAAGATAATATCGAAAAAGTAAGCAAAAAGTGTTTAAAATATCGTGCGATTTGATCATAAAAGTCCTGGATTACTGGCAGTCGGCTTCAGTACGCGTTGTTTCCCGATGTTATCCCAAATTAATTAATAGGCAAATGTAATTTTAAGAATTTACTGCATTTGCATACAGAGTGGGCTATTAAACCCCATGTGTGCATTCTGAAATGGAAAAATAAATTTGTAATGAGACACCCTGTTTATATAAGGTTAAATCATATGTAGTGAGTGTGTATTGATTTCTTTATGATTTCGTGACCCGTACTTAAGTGACACAAGCAGGAGTGTAATTTTTTATGTGATAGGTGGCAAACGAGCAGACGGGTCACCTGATGATAAGCGATTACCGCCGCCCATAGACACCCGCAACACCAGAGGAGTTACAAGTGCGCTGCCGAATTTTTAAGAAGGAACGCTCGCTTTTTGAAGGTTTGCAGGTCATATCGGAGGGAGTCCCTTGGATGCGGGTGGCACGGGACCGATCGGATCTGGAGAACTTTGGGGGCCTATGTCTAGCAGTGGACGTCTATTGGCTGAAATGATGATGATGAAGATCGGAAATACCGCAGGCGGCCAGTTCATTCCATTGTTAGATATGAGGTATGTTTATCATTTTGAACACGGTCTAATTGCTTCTCATCATCAGACAACAGTCTTACGTTTGTATTACAATACTAGTGGCCCGCCCTCACTTCGCTTCGGGACCGTAATTCAGAAATGAACCAATAGATGGCGCTGTGTCCAATTACATCGCGCAAGCGTTTCGTGTTTTCGGTTTACCTATAAGCCTTGTCGTTGTCTATTGAAGTTATATCTGTATAAATAGTATAGATTGTTCTATAACAAACTTCAAACATTTAATATAGAATTGAACGGGAAATGTTGAATCTCCCATTAATGGAGGTCCCGTCGGAATTGAAAGAAAACGTCTAGTTATTCAACCTAAAAGCGATCCGTATAATTCCGGCGAAAATATCTGGGGACAACCGCAATCCATTGCGAGCCGACGAACTAGAAAATTAATATTAGAATTAAAAGATCTGCAGCAGGACAAGTTTGCTATGATTCTGTCATAGACATATTTATTTTGGTATGTTGTAAGACTAGTGGCCCGTCTTCTCTTCGTTATGGGAGTTAATTTTGCTAATAGTCTCAATATTTGTCGATATAGGCTAGGTGTCAATTACATCGAGCAAGCGTTTCGTCTTTCGGGTTACATGTTTATTGTGGTTATGTTTTTTTTTATAGTGGCTCAGTAAATTCGCTCACCTCAGCCTGATGATAAGCAAGAGGAGTGCTTACGTTGCAGTTACAATAGACGCGATGCCACGGCATCATATACGTTGGCACTGCCAACGTAGGTACCAGCGTTTACGTTTGCATTTGGTTGTCTATAGATTTCTTATCTTGATAGACGGTATAATTATGTGTGTGGAATATCACGGTTTTTTTTAATTACTTTACATTTACATACTTACCTTAACCACGTTTTTTTGTTCTATGACTTTTGGAATCTTGAATAACAACCTTTTTTTGATAAATTTCGAAAAGTGGTTGAACAAAAATGTTGTTCAGAATGGTTGATAGAACATGTTAATGTAAATGTTTACAGATACAACCTGTAGGTAGGTATTGCATGTATGGGCTCGAAATCTACAGCTTTGAACGCAACCGGGAAACATACGTTAAGACGAGATATTATATGTTGTATGTATGATTCAACATTGAACTAAAACGTCTCAGCCAGCTTACAAATTATCCTTGGCAACCCTTCACATCCAATATTTTATGTAAGAAAGATGCCAACTGTTAACCAATAACTTTTTATGTTGCACCGAAAATGCTGACTTGCCAAGTAGGCGAAAACTTGTAAAAGTTGCTAAGCTAGTTGGAACTTGTCCATAATTGCTTATCCTACTTTTATAAAATGTATGGCTTTATAGAAGTTCTTTATAGTACATTAATCTTATAAATTATACACTAGACGGCAAATATGGTTGCCAGCTAATTAACAAACTTGCTTAAGTCAGAGGCCAACATAAATGAATTAGGTAACCTAAGAAATTGACCTTAATGTCATTGACATAGCGGAGTTATTTTCTCGAAAAACTTAAGTTAGATAGCTGGTATTGGCAATTGCTGTCAATATAGGTTGTCCACTTAATAAATAGGTCAAAAGATAATGGTGACATTTTGTTGATAAACCTTCGTTTCGGGGCCTTAATTTTACTATTAGTGTGTACAAATAGATGGCGCTGGGTTTCGATTGTATTGCGATAATGCTTCGAATTTTCATTTTGCATACAAGGTTGGCCGATGTCTATATACAGGTTGTATTTGTAAACATTTCTTTGCTAACCATTCTGAACAATATTTGTGCAACACTGCAACAACTTTTTGAAATTTCTCGTAAAAAGTGTCGACTCCCCATACAAAATGTCTTAGTTATGTGACCGACTTTGTATGAAAAGTTCAATTTTTTTTATGCGAATTCCCAAAAGTCATAGAACAAATGCTATTCAGAATTCTTGATAGGAACACATGGTTAAAGGGATGTAAATGTTCATAGATACATCTTGTATGTATGTCCCTTTATAAGTGTATAGATTTAAAAAAAACGCTATCCAATTTAACATGTAGATTTTGCAATAAATCCTTCCCCGGTTTCGTCTGTCAGGGCTCTTATTTGGATGCAAAAAGACCCATTTTGTGGTAAGGAATATCGGGCAAAAGGGTACTTTGGGGAACTGAGACACATTGTAATATATAACAAAAGGATGTTTTCACAAATTCAGTTACACATTCTACATGAAGGCTTTGTATAAATGTAATTTAACTTCTTTTTTTATTCAGTTATAGGTAGTTTTTTATTCTGGTAAAGACAGTTTCATACTTAATATTACGCCCCCGAGGTAGGTTGTCAATATGAATAACTAGCGGCCGCCCGCGACTTCGTACGCGTGGAGTTAATTATTGACACTTACCTTCATAGTTTGGACAATCCACACAATATATTTTTATAAATTGTAGCCTATGTATTATTCTGATGTATAAGCTATATTGTGGTAAAGTTTCATTCAAATCCATTCAGTAGTTTTTACGTGAAAGAGTAACAAACATCCATACATCCATACAAACTTTCGCCTTTATAATAGTAAGAAGGATATATTCAGACTTCCTCTTGACTGTTTTAAATAGACAGCTGCGCTTGGAGTCCCGAGTTCGACCCCTGGGTTGGACCCAAAAATTTACCTGCGTTTATCTGTTCACAAATTCTTAGTGTCAGCCCGCAGTCTGAAAGTTGGCGGTCTTGTACCCCCCGGAAAGCACGTTAAGGCGCTGGTCCTGCGCCTTATTTCTCTTCGGTCGTGTCACACTACTGGTGTCCAAAAGAATTAAGAGGGTAAGGGAATAGATAGTGCATCTGTGTTTGCGCACATTTAAGCACTAAAACATATCCTGTGGACGTGGCTAACCTTAAAATTGGCCGCCGTAGCCGAATATCGGTTGGAATTTTAACTAGTGGCCCGCTTTCACTTTCGTTTGTTTTGGACGCAATTTCTTTATGTAGTAGTTCCAGACTGTATCCAATAGATGGCGCTGGTTGTCAATTGCATCGCGCTAGCGTTTCATCTTTTCGGTTGATATATAAGCCTGGTCGTAGTCTTTATAAATTACTTCTTTGTAAATAGTATAAATAGTAACTAACAGTTACAAATACGCCGAAAATATACACATTTACGTAGAAAATCGCAGTTAATTCTATTGTTAACGAGAACTGATTAATTTCACGTCGGAGAGACGAGCGCGGGATTTATATGTGGTTTGTCTGACCTCGGTCCGGGCGGATTGCGGTATATCAACTGCGTATAAATATACTTGTTAGTAGTTTGAAAAATGTACGCCAGCTAGTAACACTGTTTAGAGCTTGTAATGTAATCAGCCTATATACTGTCCCACTGCAGGGCCTCCATAGAAATCAGGTCATCGCTACTATACTGGGATTAGGCTTAATCACTACGCTAGCCTAATGTTGGTGATCACAAACCCAACCATAAACCAACGTCTTAGCAGCAAGCTTATTATAAGACCGCCATCATCCAGACCCGTGGTCCTCAAACTGCGGCGCGCAGACGTTATTTGTGCGGCCCGCAATATAGTAGATTAATTTAATTACTAGTCAACTACATATTCGTACTTATCAGAAATCAGTTTAGTGGTTTTTGAGTAGAGAAGTAATAGACATACATTTTCGCATTTTTATGAAAAGTGTGGAAAACTATGGATAAGTATCTATGCAAAAGCTCTTGAAACGCATATACTGCGGCCCGAGCCCTGATGTTCATATTGATATGTGGCCCTTGAAGAGTAAAGTGTGACGACCGCTGATCCAGACTTTGGACTGACACAGAGAAATTTTCAACAGAAAAATTCGGGTACAAATTTTGGCTCGACCCGGGTGTCGGTGGACAAAGGTGGTAGGTGGACTATAAAACTAACGAATAGCAGCCAAGATGACACGACGTCCTGTGAGGAGACCACCAGCCCGTTGGTCCGACGATATTCTGTTAATAAACTTTTAATTTTAATTTGATTTAATGCCATTTAGGAAAAAGGACTAATCAATATAAATAAAAATTAATTGACGTTCGTTAGTCTGATAAAAACCCGAGAACGGCTGGACCGATTGAGCTGATTTTAGTTTTAAAATGTTTGTCGTAGTCCAGGGAAGGTCTAAAAGGTGAGAAATTAAATAATATTTTTTGAAAAAAATCAAAACCGACTTCAAGACTACATCATCAATATATACCATTGAACATTTTTTATTTTAAGAACCACTTAGGAAAAATTTGTATGGGACCACCTTTGAATGATGGCCTACCAAAAAAAAAAAGAATCATAAAAATCCATTCACAATTGGCGGAGAAATCGAGTAACATACATAAAAAAACATGACCCGTATGTTTTTTTTTGTATGTATGAATTGAGAACCTTCCTCGTTTTTGAAGTCGGTTAAAAAGTAAGCGGAACGAAGTTCGCCGGAGTCACTAGTTTAAAAATAGATTTTAATTTCAATACTAGACTGTGTTTTTGGGTACCTTGCTAAGCCTACACAATACAAATGAAGCTGTCCAACAAATTAACTTGCTTATTCCCTTTGAAACATTATCTAATTTTATTAACCTTACACAAATTGTTCTACCAATGTTTTCTCGCTGTAATTTGGGCTAATAAGTGTTTGATTGAGTTAAAACGTAATATAACGTGAATGAAAAGGATTTAAGGTAAACCTTCTAGGATATATTTTGGCGAGCGTCGACTGGGTTTTCGGGTGGATTAAAATGAAGTAATCAACTGCAGGAATTATGTGTAGCTGTTAAAGTATTGTCTTGAAGAGAAAGCCTATTTCGGTGTCTTTGTAAGGGGGCATTTACTCTTTATCCCTCCAGGCAGACCTTGCACCAGATGGACCGACGATGTAATGAAAGTCCCTTGGCTGCGGGTGCCACAGGACCGATCTGTGTGGAGAACTTTGGGGGAGGCCTATGTCCAGAAGTGGACGTCTATTGGCTGAAATGATGATGATGATCTTTAGTAGAAATATGCACATAGATTTGAAAAAAATATAGGTGTATGCTCGGATTGGAACGACGAGCACTTATGTGAAAGGCGCATTCTTATTCACAGAGCTACTATCTCTCATTAACCAATTAGTGACCGGGTAAATTGATGTAGTGTTGTTTTTATTTATTTGTTTCTACCTCACTTTGCAATTAGAATAACACTGGTGAAACTTACAAAATGGACCACAAAATCTACATTCACTAATCCTTGCCTGGAGCGTGTTCCGAACGCAAAACGCGCAGAATAACCCGTGCAACTAAACGTACGACAGAGACTGGCTATATCCTAACATATTCGCCGCAATTTACCCTCAGTATTGCCTCGACTACAGATTTTAGCGAAACAAACACACCCGTGTTTGTGTAGATGTCGCATTCATGCTATATAGATTGACTAGCCGGATGGTAGTGACCCTGCCTCATACGCCGAAGGCCTTGGGTTAGATCCCAACCCTGGACAAACATTCGCGTACTGAAAACTTGTGTTTGCTCAGTGTTTGAGTGTAAATATGTATTTACGTATATTTGTGTTTCCTCTCTTGTCTAATATCTATATTAACATATCAGTGTTTATGCTACTTAGTACGGAGTCAGGTCAAGACCGGCTTGAAGCAGCAGCCTACGCTGTATTTCGTCGAGCGAGGACCGGAGGCCCCCATTGGGGGAAAGGGGGTTAAAGGTTGGCAGTTCCCTTGTGACTCTACTGGTGTTGCAGGTTTCTATGGGCGGCGGCCATCGCTTACCATCAAGTGATCCGTCTGCTCGTTCTGCCACCTGTCACATAAAAAAATGTGGGAAAAAGGGAGTTAAAGGTTGGCAGCGTACTTGTGACTCTAGTGATGGTGTGGATGTCTATGGCCGGCGGCAATTGCTAACCATCAAGTGAAGCGTCTGCTCGTCAGCCACTTTTCACTTTAAAAAACCACAAGCTTAATATGATGGCCATGATAAATTAAATAATTCTCTGCTAACCCTATCTAAAGGCAGCAGCAGAGGCGCCATAATACACAATTTGAGGAGTCACAATATTTCCAGCGCTGTCCCGCGTCCGGCGCGCCCGTCCCGTAAGCCCGTAAGCCGACATGTGCCGTACATCAGCCGGACAACGGCCGGCTTACAGCGCATCATGCTGTGTTGCTATGGGCTAATTTTATAAATCTGAACTTAGATTCGTTTTCAAGTAAGTCAGCGAAAATGAAAACTGCATTTACTGAATACGCTGATTCAATTCTTTATGGTACACTAACTTTTGCCCGCGACTTCGTTCGCGTGGACTTCAGGTTCGTAGAAACCTCAAAAATTGTAGCCTATGTGTTTATTCTGATGTATAAGCTATATTGTGGTAAAGTTTCATTCAAATCCATTCAGTAGTTTTTACGTGAAAGAGTAACAAACATCCATACATCCATACATCCTTACATCCATACTTACAAACTTTCGCCTTTTTTTTATGTGATAGGTAACAGACGAGCAGGCGGATCACCTGATGGTAAGCAATTGCCGCTGCCCATAGACTCTTGCAACACTAGCAGAGTTACAAATGCGCTTCCAGCGTTTCTATCATTGTGCCAAATAATATATCTATTGTATGTTAAGTATTTAGCACTATGTCATATTAGATCTGGTAATTCCTATAAAGTGTTAAACCGGGAATTATCGCGACCATTATTTTTTAGTACATTGTATGTACTGGTAATTTCTGCTTCACGCCGGTCTTCTGTGAGGCCGTGGTATCACTCCTGTCGAGCCGACCCATTCATGCCGTAGCGTGGCTGAGCCCATTCATGTCGAAGTCATGTTAAGAAAGGATAAAGCTTAATCACCACGCTTGCCTTATACAGATTAGTGATCACAATCTCGAGCTATGTTCGAAAAATTCGAAATATACTTTTTGCTTTTTTTTTGACGATTTCTGTGAAAGTTCGTGGTATTTCTGCATATCACAAAATCCTAAAACCACAACTAAAGCGGCCTATCTTGATTTACTCCTTGCCCTAACGTCAATGCAAGCCCCATAATGCACCCATAGTAATCCTAACATGGTCGGAGCGTATAGAGGAGTCAGCTTACTGGCTTACGTAGTACATCAAATGGACGCAAACGGAATATAAGCGGTATGTATGAGATCTTCATAGAAGACTGGCAATGCATCTATACTAAGTGGCTTAAGCACTTGTGTTACAGAGATGAAACAACAAGAAATTATTATAATCATCATCATTTCAGCCAAAAGACGTTTACTGCTAGACATAGGCCTAACCCAACGTTCTCCACACAGATCGGTCCTGTGCCACTCGCATCCAAGAGATTCCCGCGACCTTCACTAGGTCGTCGGTCCACCTGGTGGGAGGCCTGCCACGGCTACGGCCTCCACTCAAGGACCTTTCTACCCCAATTACGGCCGTCTGTTCTCCTCGCAATGCGCCTACCCATTGACACTTGTGCCACGCAATTCTTTGGGCTATTTCTGCGACCTTAAATCTCCTGCGGATCTCATCATTTCTGACACTATCAAGACAAGGAGATAGAGCATAGGCAGAGTCATCGGGCTAGTATAGTTTATTAATGACTCCTACTTTTCAAGGAATATGTCAATACGTACATGTATAATGTCCGTTTGTTTATGGCGGCCAATATCAACAGTAAACTAACATTATAATGAACAAGTGTTTGCGTAGACACATGGGCATTTTCTATTCCTTTACCTTCATTATGTGTGACACAACCAGAGGAATCAGAACTGTGGGAGAGCCACGCTTCGGCATGAATGGGCCTGCTCGACCGGAGTGATACCACTGCCTCACAGAAAACCGGCGTGAAGCAGCCCCTGTGCTGTGTTTCGCCGAGTGAGTGAGGGTACCGGAGGCCCACCCGGGGGGGAAGGGGATAAAAGGTTGGCAGCGCACTTGTAACTCTACTGGTGTTGCAGGTGTCCATGAGCGGCGGCATTGCTTACCATCAGGTGATCCGCCTGCTCGTCTGCTACCTATCACAAAAAAAAAAATCAGACGCAGTTTTTCCATATATGCGTTACCTTCTATGATAAAACAACACCCTTCAAAATACACAGCGAAAAAAAGATATTACCTTTCACCCCCTATATTCCACTTAACCCCATTTGAACCTCACACCATCAATATCGTTATTTGACCAAAATATTGGACCATAAACCCGCCACAATAGATGTACCTCGTTAAGGATAATTATCTGGACTTCTTATTACTGGGCAGGAAATTGGTTCAGCGATAGCCGGGGTATTAGCCGGTGGGTACAGTCAACTTCGATATAGACTATTTATAGTGAAAACGGGGAAGCGTCTTCCTAACAGAGGGGGTAGCTGAGGAATGGAAGGGGGAGTCACGTAAAAGTGTAGCAGCAATACTACGAATTTGTCGATTTTTAATTGCTGCTTGACACTTTCAAGATGTACTAAGCGTTTCGCTTCTTCTTTCTTGGTACGAACTGCTAAGGAATGGAACAACTTGCCGGCTTCTGTATTTCTAGAGAGCTACAATTAGGGTGTCTTTAAGTCGAGAGTGAATAGGCTTCTTCTGGGAAAGTACGCTACATCTTAGACCTCATTGTCACTCTCCATCAGGTGAGATGAGGTCAAGTGCAAACCCATCTTATATAACAAAAAAAAATGTGAGGGTGTCCGAAGATTCGCTGCTGGGCCCTAGCAGACGATTCCGTGCACCGCCAGTCCGCTTGTGACCTCAGCAGCTGCAACGTCAAGCAGTAAGTACAATACAATGTACTTAACAAAAAACGTCGCTAATGTTATAATGCAACGCAAAAATCTAAGAAACTACATTTCCCTTTTTCCTAAAAATTGCAAATTATTATATTTATTTTTGTTACTTACATTTGCCAATTCATGAATTATTGATTTGCACTGCCTTGCCCCCTTTCAATTTGGTTTACTTTTCCTATACTTACTATGGTAAAGATAGCTACTAACGATAAAACATTCGATTTTTTATAGGTTTTTGGGTATCACGATGGTATAGCATTAATTTTTGTAACCTTTTGCACCAAATAATTACACACAGAAAGTAGGCTGCCCACTAAGAGCTAAAAACGTGTCATGTACTCACGCATGCGCACTAACGGGGAAATACGCCTTTTCGACCACATTAATCCTAGCCTATGACATAAGATTGTCGATCTGTCGAGGTCTGTGGTAGAGGCCGCGCGCTTATGTACTCATGCCGGGCAACAACCCTAGCATATGTCAACGAACTCTTCTAAATTCAAAATCAGGCTGAGTCTACCTTCTGTGTGTAATTATTTTGTGCCTTTTGTGTGCAATAAAGAGTACCTATCAATCTATGGTCGATAGTTCGATATAGTTTAAGCTTTTTACGAGACTGACTGTAGAGATACCGATAACGCGATGTGGGGGGGATTGGGAGGGGGGTTTATATTGACGTGAAACAAACGGCCCGTGTTAATTATAAGTGGAAAAAGTTAACAAGAATTAAATTGGTGACACAGATTAAATTACCGGTGTATTTTACTTTTATGGAAAAAGTTAATTCTCTTATTTTGATTTGAACCAGGCAATTGACTTGACCAGTAGGGGTAGAAAAGATCTGGAGGCCAATTCTCGGTTTTTGTCTTAATTATAGAAATTAAAAGAAGGCGAAAACCGAGAATTGGCCACCTGGTGTAGAAGGCACCCTCAAGGTCCAGACAGGGAGACGGTTGAATTGAAAGACCAGTTCCGTCTGTGTAGCTTGAGTATATTTTGCAACCTGTGAAACCTAGGCAGGCGGCTTGGGGTCATTATTCCGGTGACACACAATGCTTGCGCAATGTAAAAATGCATAGTGCCATCTACCGGAATAATGACGAACCGCCTGCTTGTGTGCTTTGTACACCTGGAGTGGAGACCGCGACTAGGAAAGCGTAGTTTAGGAATACCTCTGCTACAATGTGGTGAAGGTCGCGGGAATCCCTTGGATGCGGATCGAGACCGATCTGTTTGGAGAACATTTGGGGGACGCCTATGTCCAGCAATGGGACAGTATAATGATAGGCTTTACATTTTTACTTTAATAGGGACAGCGAAAATATTAGACAAATGTGTAAATCTACCTCCGCTTTGGTCAGATGTGTTCGCTTTTCAATTTATCATTTACAGACTTAAAAATCAATCCATTTACTTAAAGTTTGGATCAAGTCCGTAAGACTTAAATTGGAAAGTTTTTGTTATTAAAAGTACATTAAAAATCCAACACTTTTAATTGACGTCAACACATATGAAAACTTATATTTGTATCTAAGCCATTTTATGAACATTAGGTTGTAAACAAACAATTTTCAAAAAATATGTATCGGTCAATAATATATGTAGATATATGTAGATATGCATGCGTAGTTCAATTTAATAAACTTACTTTGACTGGCCCTTATTAACAATGCCTAGCGATCCATGGTACATTGAGTAAATCATAGTTTAATAAAGCTTGAAGTTATAATTTGGATATTCATACAAAGTGAAAGATACCTAGATAAAATTAATGCTTTTTAATGCACAAAGTTATAAGTGCAGTGGTATGAGTGCCGGTCAATCAAAAACAAAATTATAATCTATCTATCTTTGGGTAGATGAAAAGTAGGCGTAGCGAATTTAAAAGGGAAAAAGTTATTTATGGAATGTTGTATGGAATGTTTTTGTATGGAAACTTACTTCTAGGAAGCGAAGCCTTACAAAAATGATCGTGTTTTGAGCTAAATTTACCCATTTTCATCAAATTACTTCACGTTTGTTGTTCTTACATTCCACGCTTTAAATTCTTGGAAAATTCATTTCACAAAAAATCCTGCGCAAAATGTTCTTTATGCGATATTACACGACATGAAAATATGTGTACAATATGTGTTTCTACGATATTCTGAAAACCCATCGCTTTTCCGAACTCGTTTTATTTAATCATTTTATTTTATATTTCGTTCCTTTGTCCTTTATAATGACAAACACACACACTTTACAAATAATTCTTCGCATTGTTGAATAATACACTCACATTCTTAGTAGTGAGATAGCTAGGTCTTAAGTTTAGCCGGACATTTGGGTAATAGGGCCGACGACCTGGGAGACCTTTTGGCGGTGGGAGAGCCATGCTTCGGCATGAAAGGCTCGACCGGAGTGATACCATGGCCTCACAGAAGACTGGCGTGAAGCAGCGCCTGCGCTGTTTCGTCGAGTGAGTGAGAGTACCGGAAGCCTAATTGGAAGGAAAGGGGGTTAAAAAGATTGGCAGCGTAGTGACTGGTGGTGTTACAGGTATCTATGTCTGGCAATCGCTTACCATTAGGTGGTCCGTCTGCTCGTCTACCACCTACCACATAAAAAAAACATTCTAACTTGTAGGGTCACGTCTTAAACGAAAAGTCGGACTATCCTAGCAGTTTAGCCGGACATTTTGGTAAAAAGTCCGACGGCTTGCCACATTGTCTACGACGAGTCCTCCAGCGGCCTATCGTAACAACTACGGTGGGGGAGAAGAGAAAGCCTAACAAAATCCTTACCGTCCGGACATCGCCTTATTTAGCCGGACACAAAAATTCTAGCTCCAGTCTTTAGCATTTATATCTGTGCCCCAAAAATAAACCTTTTTACGCCGATAGTTTACCTTTTTCGTAACTTCTCATTAACCTTTGAAGGCAAGTGAGTTTATTTTTTATATTTATGACCTGACATTTTGGTACCTACTTATAATTTTAGGGTTGACGTACAATCTACCCGTATTTACTACACTTCTAAATCACTCAGACGCGTATACTAATACTAAAGAGAGAATACAACCATCAAGCCATGGAGTGCCCATCCAGTTTGTGTTTCCTCCTTCTTAGGGTTTTTTAGGCGGGGCGTGAAACGGCATCTCAGCAGGCCTTTATGGTGAGGATGACAGACTCAATAGGTACTCAGTTTGTGCTTTTGTAAGTAAATGATTTATTTGGCATGATACAAATAACATACAGAAAAAAGAACATTGGTAAATACAAAAAAAAAAACAGAGTACAAGATATTATTATTTAGGTACTACCAAATAGGGCACCTATTTCTCAGCTCAGCATATTGCCCTGGTCTTCCTGAGGCCGGCCAGGGCGCTGTTTATCAGCGGAGCCCGCTTTTGGGGCCGCGTTTGTGCCTGTTAACCTCATATTTGGATCTCACGGCCGCTTATCATCAGGCGGAGTGATATCATCTTGATTGTCCTCAATGTAAAAAAAACCAACCCCAGCACTAAATAATTATATGGAAGCAGATATCACATCAGAACTCTAAATGTCATCTATATAAATGCATATTTTCATATTGTAAAACTGCCTGTAAACCAAAACATCCGTGACCATAAAATCTAGGCAAAAAACTCTTTCCCTCAAACTTAGATAAAGTCTGAAGATCAGAACGGAGTCAGAGAATCAATCCGAGTTCTCGCATGTAAACTAACTTTCATTCTTGCAAAAACGGGGCTGAAACTGTAGAAAAACAATCCACAACTTTCGTAAGGTACCCTTCTTTGAGGAATCTTTGTGGAACTTCCAAACTTGATAAACAAGTTCTAGTTTGGTACAAAAAATCTGGCTGGGGTTACCTTTTTTATTACGGGCGCACAGTACTGAACAGAGCAGACTGACTCGTTAGCGCATTGGGTAGTGAGTCGTGCCCAGTGGCTAGGGGCGTTAAGAATACTGCCAAGGTATTCCCAGCCTGTCGTAAGAGGCGACTAATCGGGCTTCGGAGTACGTGAGCATGCCGACTACTGGGGAGTGGTTTGCTCAGTATCACGACTCCGCGAGGAAAAAATCCTACTGGGTGTCCTGGTAGGTCGTGCATTTGGGAAGGGCTGCATTAGCGCCAAACAATTTGGCTCAAAGTGGCGAGCGCGATTAGCGGTTCAGTATCAGTCCCGGCTGTGGGGTATCCGACCGCGATTGCGCTGAGATGGACGCCCCAGGGGTTTTGGTTATGGTTAGAGTCCCACACACCACCTTGTCTCCTACATGTGGCAAGGTGAAGGCCATGATGATTTCCCCCAGGAAAAAAATTGGGTAGTGGGTCGCACTTTAAAGTGACGGCAACATTTGGGACCCCAGGTTCCATCTGATGGTAAACGATTACCGCCGCTTATAAGCACCTGCTACACTAGAGTCACAAGTGAGCTGTCAACCTTTAACCTTTGGTAAAATATAGATCGTCTTGACGAGTGATGAATAAATTAATAAAACTTGATCAATATGTCGCTACATGATTTGAATGTAACCTATGAAATGTCAAGTATAAGTGTTACAAAACGGTGATTATTACGATCACGCGATGTCATGAAAAAATCGATAAGTCATTATCGATGTGGGTTAATTACTCAACTTATCGATAGTATGTTAAGGTGAAAACATACTTCGAAGGGCAAACAAAAGGAGCCGTCGTCCTGTGATAAGATGCCAGGAAACTCGCAACTGCTTCGTGTACATCTTGATGTACCATCCTGATGTACCATACTGATGTACCATACTGATGTGTCCTGATGACGGTGTAAAATACCTGTATTTTATAATCTTTTTGCCAAATCAATGTCATTAGTTAGGGCTGGCCGGATGGCGCATTTGGTACCTAGTGACCCTGCGTCATACGACAAAGATCGTTCAGAGTGTTCGATCTCCACCCTGGACAAACATGTGATGAACGCTTGAGTTGATTCAGTGTCTGGGTGTAAGTAGTATCCCATCATAAACAATTACTTGTCAAAAAAACCAAGTCTTACAACTACTTGGCCATTGCATTTAAACAACCGAATCAATAGATATATTGTGTTTTAATGTGATTGCCAAGTCAATAAATGAATTAACTTAACAAAACATGGATCTCACAACTTTTAGTCATAGAAATCAAGTCATCGCTACTATGATGGGATTAGGCTTAATCACCTAATGCCTAGCTTGCCTAATGCGGATTGGATGATCAGAACCCGAGTAATATTTTATATATTTCCTACGCATTTCCTCATTTCAAATTGAACCTTATACTCGTAGATATACAACCGAGATCTTTATCTCTTGCAATCAGCAGAGTGTCATTGACAAATGATTTTATCATACAGCATCAGCTGTAAATGCGCCATTATTCAAGTTGAACTGCAGTAATTAATAAAAATCAGAGTCAATCATTCACATATTTCTTCCATACTATTTATAAAGAGATAGCTTCTGTAGACAATCACAAGGCTTATAATGTAAACCGGTAAAACGAAACACTTGCGCGATAAAATCGACGTCCAGCGCCATCTATTGAAACAAAAGCAAATCTTAGTCCTGTAGCGAAGTCAGGACCACTAGATCCTGTAAAGTTTTCGCAATAAAAAAACAATTAAAATGTTTAATAAGCTACCAAACAACAGCTAAAAAATATCAGTAACCTATCATGGATAAGTTTAAGTCCCATATTAAAACCCGCCTAATGAAGAAGGGTTACTATAATGTACATGACTTTATAGTCTTGCCTAATGCGGATTGGTGATCACAAATCCGAGCTGTATTCGAAAATTTCGAAACATACTTTTTGATCGACCCGGAATTCGAACCCAGGACCCCGAGATCTCGACCCAGTACTTTAGATTAGACCAACGGGGCGTTACAATGAAAATATAAAAATGGTACATACAATTTAAATCCCGACTGCACCCGTACTCTGCACCATAGGTACCTAATGTCTTCTCAATTTACTAAGCCTCTAGAAGTAAGAAACAATTTTCGCCGAGCGAGACGTAAAATGTTATTAGATAAAAATCACACTCGCAATAGAACAAGGTATTTTCATTGCAATTCTATTGTGTTGGAGAATCGGGACAGTAATAGCTTTGGCAATTGGCCGGAAGTTGTTCCTGGGAAATAAAATCCACATGTGAGCGGAACCCATAATGAGGTTAATAGCCACTTTGTCGATTCTCTTCGGGGCAGGGGAGGGACACGTTGGCTGCCCAAGTCACAAGATTTGTCCAATTCCAATTATTTATTTCAGAAAACAATTTTACAAAAAAAAAATTATAAAAATAACAAAAAAAAGTTAATATCTAATTAAACTTATTAAAAGATATCTACCCTGCATATTGCCACATGAGTCATGCAATTCAAAATCTTCCTGTATAATCGTCTCAGGAATGTTAAGATCTGCAGGAGATCTAAGGTCGAATATGCCTAATAGTAACTGATTGCCGTCGCCCATAGACAGCCGCAACACCATTGGAGTCACAAGTGCGCTGCCAACCTTTTACCCCCCTTCCCCCGGTTGAGCCTCCGGTTGGGCCTGCTTTACCCCTGACGAGCTTTTCATGCCGAAGCGTGGCCCTCCCACGATTAATTAACTTTTTTTTGTTCTCTTATGAAAATGTAGCAAATCATGGAAATAAAATCATTACTACGCTATCTTTTATACCTTGGCCCTTCTTTAACAAGATAGCAAAGAAATCAGGCAAATTAGGATTTCCCCTGAATTTTCACGCCGTCTATAGATTGATGACGTTTCGTTTCCTACTGATAAAAGTGAGTATAGCCTCTTTTTGATTATATGTAGATTAGGCTGACTTACAAAGTATACTTTAGAAGTGAGTGAATAAGTTCAAGGTCGGTCAGCACAAAATGTTCCTACATGGACGAAGGCTCACTTTGGTGCTTTCACGCAATAAATGAATTACTATTTTTTTGTGATACGTGGCAGATTTTTTTAGTCGTCCCAGGGGAAATACGTTACGCATATCCGTCTGGCAGGAGGTGGAAGGTTTATGTAGGACTGCTCCCACGGCGGCGGGGCATTAACGACTAAAACCCCTGGGCACCTTGTCATCGTTCATGGTGGGGGAGCTGGGAGTTGGGATAGCCCAGGGTAAGCAAAGGAGACGTGGTTTGAAGTCCAAAACTCTTGTATCCCAATAGTTGTTATTTCTTCAGCTGATATATTTTTTTTATGTGATAGGTAGCAGACGAGTAGGTGGATCACCTGATGGTAAGCAATTGCCGCCGCCTCATGGACACTACAACACCAGTGGAGTTACACGTGCGCTGCCAACCTTTTATCCCCTTCCCCCCCCGATGGGCCTCCGGTACCCTCACTCACTCGGCGAAACACAGCACAGTGGGCTGCTTCACGCGGTTTTCTGTGAGGCAGTAGAATTATTTTTGTTATTTTTTTTCTCATGTCCTATTTTAAGTATGCACGTTCGTCGCCCAAGCGCTACAGTTACTGGATGCTGCAGCAAAGGCTGAGGCTGCGCCTTGTTGGTCAGAAACCACAATGTCATGTCTGATTATATTTTGTTGTGTTTTGTTATTCAAATTTGTTTACTGCTGTATGTTCTATGTTTATGGCTAATAATTGTTTATCTATCTATCTAGCAAGCTAAAGTGGCATCCAGCCAAAGTCATCGGACTTTGGTTCTCTACCAGATGTTGCAGCCAACCCGTTCCACAAAACTGAGGTACGTGGAATTGCATAGAAAGCAGATCAAAACAAATCGAAAGCACATTTCTCTCAACAGATGATACTGGCACCCATGAACTGGTGTTGTAATATTTCTCGAGCTATCACCCGCCGCTCTGCTCGATGCCTCGCAAAAATAAGCAACAAACGCGATGAAAAATTGCCCTCCAGCGGTTGCAATAATGCATACACCTGTACCTATTCCGTCTTTGTCTGTGACGGCGACACAGTTGAGATGGAGAGAGTGAAGCAGCGTTCGACTTTTAATATCTTCCTAACAGCTGGTTCGGCTATGGCAGCTAATCTAAACGATCAGCACTCAATTATGGACATGTGCTACGTAATCTACTTTGAACCGCTATTTTGGCTTATGGCAGGACATTATCATCAACATCACCACTTCATCCAACAGAAATTCACCACTGGACATAGGCCTCCTCTAATGTTATCTACACAGATCGGTCCCGTGCCGGCCGCATCCTAGGAACACCCGCGACCTTCACTAGATCGTTGGTCCACCTGGTGGGAGGCCTGCCACGGCTGTGACCTGCTGCACGTGGCCTTCCACTCCACAGCAATTGCTTACCATCAGATAATATGTCTGCTCGTCTAATATAACAAAAAGATAACATAATTCAGAGTTTCCTCTCTGTTGCTGTTTTGCTGTACCTTAAGCTGTAGTGGTTCTTGAGATAACCTATATTATAGTGCAGTAAGAGGATTCTTGACGCACGGATAAAATATAGCAAGGACTTAACGGTTTTCTTAAAAGAAAATAAAATACGGAGCCAGCTCCGGGTGAAAAATCACCATGTTACAATGTGAAAGAAACACGATCATGGTTAAATAAGGAAAAAGAAAAATGCGGTAAGAAGATATGGATTAAAATGAATTGAAACTAACTGAAGGGTACAGGGGTAAATTAAGAAATGTGACGAAGAAACACAATATGTACTATAACAAACACTTTTCACACGCAAAACCTCAATTTTTTTATATACCTAAGTAAACTTTAAAATTACAAACTGCTTATATAAAGTTATAGTGGATTTAGTTGTGTGTTCATATGATTTATGTAGAACTGAAATAAAAAGGTGACCAAAATCCTTTTTGACCTGGTCCATCCAGCAATATCTGGGGCGCCCTACTTGGATCTTGGTCACCTTCAAAGGCCGGATTAGCAAGAGGTGGCTGATAAAAGAGCAGAGCGGCCAATTCTCGTGTCGGAGGCCAAGATCTACTTCGGGTCGCAGAGTCAGCGTAGAAAGTAAAATATAAAGGACCTAATAACAAATTGATTCAAAACAATAATTGCTGTGAAGTTACTTATAAATAGTAAAGGTTATCGACCTTTGTGTTATAAATAATAAGTTCACTTAAAACAATAAAGTTACCGACTTCATACAAAGGTTGCTCTAAGTGTTTTCCTTCTGAAGTCTTCAAAACTTCGAAGTTTAAGCATTTGCTACATGAGTGGTTTTGAAACTTTCAACGCTCGATTTTTCCCATCTACTGAGCTTTTGAACGGAAACAAAAGATAACCAACAACAAACAAACATTCGCTCAGTTATTATTTTTTATGAAGCCGGAAGGTAATCGAGCAAGCGAGTCACCTGATGATATGTAATCTGCCAATAACCATCTAGTGCAACAGAAGGGGTGCGGAATGCAGGCTCATTTCTCATCGCATCATCGCATCGACTTCGCTGGCTCAGCTACCTCGAGAGAATGGGAGAAGATTGTGCGTCAAAAAGAGCACACCCGGGACGGCCTAATGGTCGAAGACCAGTTGGCCGACCATGGTACTGCTGGAGGGGCGAAGAGGACATAGTGGTTCCACCTGCCGGCTAAGGCCTTAGCTAATTTACACATTTGCAGTCGTCCATGGTACTCACTCAGCTGGTCCCACTGAAAACCAGCGTTACGGCCTATGGTCGTGACATAAGCTGAGTGAGGGCCATTTATGCTGGATACCTCAACACAACATAGCATAATATAAATACACGGCATTGCTGACCAATGGGAGGGACAGTTTATTTTCATACGTCATACTGAGTAAGTTTGTGTGAAAATTGACTGGTAGCTCGATGTATTAAACGATATAAAGCATTGTATATCATACTGCTATAAATATTATCAAATGAAAATGATAATGATCATAATTTGAAAAGAGTAACTACTGAGTTGGTCCTAATGGCAAAAGGCCAGTCGGCCGTCTGAGATATCGCTGGAAGGATGAGGTCGAAAAAGACTTGCGCGGACTCTCGGCAGATTACTGGCAGGAGGTGGCGCAGGATTGACCAAGATGGAGGCTCTTAGAGGCCAAGACTCACTATGGGTCGCTGCGCCAACCTAGTTAGTTAGTTAACTACTGAGTTTCTGGTGGTTCTTCTCGGTATAAATCGACTTTCCAAATTAGCGGTAGCTTACATAATAGGTATTTACATTCACAAATGTTCTGTATGGACTTAAATTGAATAAAGGATATTTTTATTTTGATTTGCTTCCCAGTGTAGAGTATCTATCTATCTATATTATCTAACCCTGTGACATAAAAATAAACAAGCCGTAGCACTAACATTGTTTACGAGTACAGTACGGGATACTCGGGGACCATTCATTCGGAAACAATGAGACCGTTCGAGACCCATGCTCAGGTGTACGGTAACCATGAAGTCCGTATTTTATGGTATATAGAAGACACAAAATAATTTCACACAAAGTAGACTGCCCACTAAGAGCTAACAACGTGTCATGTACTCACGCATGCGCACTAACGGGGAAATACGCCTTTTCGACCACATTAATCCTAGCCTATGACATAAGATTGTCGAACTGTCGAGGTCTGTGGTAGAGGCCGCGCGCTTATGTACTCATGCCGGGCAACAACCCTAGCATATGTCAACGAACTCTTCTAAATTCAAAATCAGGCTGACCCTAACTTCTGTGTGTAATTATTTTGTGTAGAAGACGAGCAAATGGATAACCTAATGGTCAGCAATTGTTGTCCATAGACACACGCAACATTAGAGGAATCAAAGTTTCATCCACCCTAAAAATAAAAATATCCTATTACTGAAATTTAAATGTATAGTTAAATAAATGCGACTTTCGTTTAATAGCGTGTGTTAGCCGAGGGAGAGCTGCGCTTTGGCATGAATGGGCCGGCTTTATTTCGCAGTGTGAATGGGGCAATGGAGGCCTAATCGAAGGGAAAGATGAAAAGGTTGGCAGCGCACTTGTGATTTAGCTGACAATAGTCTATAGGCGGATTTAACAAGAGTTCCTTTTGAGGTACGGAACTATAAAGACAAATAAAACCCGCGTGTTCGTAACTCAAATACACAAATCAATTAAACTATCATTGTACTAGTCTGCAAATGTTTGTTCAAACAATCTATTACTGAGGCACTCACATTAACAGAATTACCTCGTTCCAACTCTTAACACACGATTAAACCTAGAACTAAATTGTAGCTCATTCGAAACTGGAAACTAAAAGTGGAGTGCTAAAGTTGAATGGAAAATGTTATCGGAGCGATCGTATGGCTGAGTAGATAAAACACGCCTTCCATACGAAGAGTCGTGGTTCGAATCCTCGCATCCTCTAGACTTTTCAAATTTTCGGCATTGTTGTTGTCTATGAGCGGCGGTTACCATTTACCATCAGATGAGCCGCATGCTCGTCTGCCTATTTCAGCAATAAAAAAAAAAACGCGCGTGTTAGACGACCCGTTTAGCGCAGTGGTTTAGGCGCCGCGGTTGAAACGCAAGGTTCGCAGATTCCGGCATAAACACAAATGTTTGTTGATGAAACTAATGATGAAAATAAATTTGTGTTGGGTCTTTGCGTTTCCTTTGTTGTTACTGGTTTTCATATTAAAAGGGAAAACCTTAGTTTAGGACCAGGATAATGTTGTGATGTTGTCTCAATTTATTATACTCAATACACAATTCTATATTACAAAGACCCTGTTAGGGCACTGCAATATGAGAGGGATGATATGCATATGATTATTGTTATTTATTTTAATACTTTACTATTTTATTTTTTCTTAGCTTGTATTATTTATTATTATTTCTACTATTAGCTCGGAAACTGCCGAACCAGTTTCTGAAACGTGTAAACATGATTCAGTTGTTTTGGTTCTCCTGATAAAGGGTTGCAAAGGTCAGAGGGCAGTCGCTTCATTGTAATTAATCGACTCCTCAAATCATAAATCATGATCTAACTGTACCATAGGCTCCAAAGCGACAGCTTAAAAGGCAGACAACGCATCAACGACTTTTCTGCTCTCGTAGAACGAAACGCTTTTCGTCCTCTTTGTGATGCGCACTGACAAACATCATGGATGGAACACCCTTCCCGCGTCTGTTTTCCCCAATGAGTACAACCTCAAAACTTTTAAAACTAGAGTTAATAGGCTACTTCTGGGTAAGCCCACTCCATCGTAGGTTTCTTCCCAACTCTGGAGTTCAGAATGACGCCAAAGGCAAGAAAAATTAAAAAAAAAATGTTAATGGGCAGCGGACTACGCTGGCTCGGACACGTGGAGAGAATGGGAGAGGATCGAACAGCCAAAAGAGCCTATCTGGGACGACCAACGGGGCCTGTGGGTCGTCCGAGATACCGTTGGAGGGACGAAGTCGCCAAGCACCTCAAAGCACTCAACGTGTACGATTGGGTGGAATTGGCACAGGACCGCAGAAAATGGCGAACTTTGACGTCGGAGGCCAAGACCCACTTTGGATCGTTGAGCCAGCGTAGTAAGTAATGGGCAGCGGTGAATACTTACCAGCAGGTGACCCGCTTGCTCGTTTACCAAATGTAGTATAAAAAAAGCTTTGGACGCAACCGGTAAAGACACTAAGATGAGATAGAAATCAAACAAACTATCATTGTACTCTTCTGCAAATGTTGGTTCAAGCAATCTATTAAGAGGCACTCACATTAACGGAATTACCTCGATCCAGCTCTTAACACACGATTAAACCTGGAACTAATTAGAGCTCATTCGAAAATGCAAACTAAAAGTCGAGTGCTAAAGTTGAACGGAGAATTTTATCGGTAATCGACATTGATTCTGTGGGCTGGGTTTACGACATAGGCAGACGAGCAGGCGGTCGGCCGGACGACATTCCTTAAGTTTTCTTGGGTCTGGGTGTTCTGGATTGACGGCCCTGGTTAATTATCGTCATAGTACAGGGGTTGCCCTAGTTTGAGATCAGGTTGATTGGTGTGATTGTCTGGCGCATTTTTTTTATATTCCGATGGAGTCACCAGTACGCTGACAAACCTTTAACCTCCCTTTCCTGTATGGACCTCCGGTACCCTCACTCACTCAGTGAAACACAGCGCAGGCTCCATATCTTCCACCGTGAACAGTGCCATAACTGGCCTGGCATTGTTGGTGTCTAATAATGCCGGTTACCATTCCCATCAGGTAGACCTTATCCTCGTATGTCTACGTCAACAATACTAAATTCACTGCCTGCTACGACTGCGACGGTCGCGGTCTCCTCTAAAGGATCTTCTCAAACCCAAAGGCTGTCTGTTCTTCTTGCAATGTGCCCTGCCCATTACCACTTGAGTCACGCAATTATTTTTGCTATGTCTGCGACCTTAGATCTTCTGTGGATCTCATCATTTCTGACACGACCATGCAAGGTGACTGACGGTTTAGTGAAGGTCGCGGGAGTCCCTTGGATACGGGTGGCACAGGACCAATCTGTGTGGAGAACTTTGGGGGAGGCCTATGTCCAGCTGTGAACGTCTGCTGGACATCGCCGCGGCGTCGTCACAATGTGCCCTGCCCATTGCCACTTGAGCCACGCAATTCTGCGATGGTCGTGACATTAAGCTGAGTGAGGGCCATTTATGCTGGATGCCTCAACACAACACAGCAAAATATAAATACAAGGCACTGCTGGAAAATTGGGAGGGACAGTTTATTTTTTGTTGTTATGTGTTTTTTCGGTTTTAATTTATTTTTACTAGTGTTTTTTATTTTCTTGTGTTGTCAATTGTCTGTAGCATGTAATATGTGTTGTGGTGTTCAAATTAATAAATGTATTTATGTATTTTCTATATTCTAAAAAAAAAGAAAAAAAGTCCGGAAAAGTCTATAATTTTTGCTCAACCTGTCGCAAAGGGAGGAAAAGGCACTTTTTCCCTCCGTAGACAGATCGTAATTGGCCGCGAGTACGTGCGGACTCGATAATAGGACGGCAAATGAGGTTTACATTAGAACATTCCAACTTGGCGTGTTGTTAACGGGACAATTGAATACTTGAAGTCCCTCGTTGAGCCCTTCCTGAATGAAAAGAACATTAAAACCACTCAATCTTTTACCATCAGTTTTTTGTTATCCTTTACCTTTATTGCCCCGTTGGTCTAGTGAGTTAAGTACCGGGCCGTGATCTCGGGGTCCAAGGTGAAGCAAAAAACTATGTTTCGAATTTTTCGAACATTATTTCGAGTTTGTGACCACTTCTGTGGGAACATGCAGAAAGCCAGCGTCAGGGCACAAAATAATTACACACAGAAAGTAGACAGCCCACTAAGAGCTAAAATCGTGTCATGTACTCACGCATGCGCACTAACGGGGACGCCTTTTCGACCACATTAATCCTAGCCTATGACATAAGATTGTCGAACTGTCGAGGTCTGTGGTAGAGGCCGCGCGCTTATGTACTCATGCCGGGCAACAACCCAAGCATATGTCAACGAACTCTTCTAAATTCAAAATCAGGGCTGAGTCTAACTCCTGTGTGTAATTATTTTGTGGTCAGGGTGTCTAACATCCTGACACATGCTGAGTTTGTGCCTTTTCATTGTTTATTTTCATTTGTTTTATTTTAATGTTAGTTAAGTTTAATTGTGATGCACTGAATAAATATTTTTCATTTCATTTCATTTCAATCTGCATTAGGCAAGCGTGGTAATAAAGCCATCATAGTAGCGATGATTTGATTTCTATGATGGAGGCCATAGGTAATTATAGCGCCAACCAGTAGGTAGTCGAAGAAACCGAATATAAATTGCTCTTTCGCTTACTCATCTTGACAAGTTCAAGACCGTGTCCCCAGATAAAAAAGAAATTAAATTTAGAAAGGGTGGTTTACCAAATTAAAACTCGGACAGAGAAGTTGAGACTTTGATACTTAATACTAATTATATACCTCGGTTAACAAGCCGAAATTAAGTCCAAGATGAGCCGCTTCCTAAAAATTAACGAGAAGCAGATTATGAGAACCATTATAATCTGAAGTTTCAAAACTTAGATATTCATTTCTAAATAAGCAAAACTTTAAGCCTTTAAACTTGAAATTGGGCAAGAAGTTAAAACTTCTAGACACCTACTTGTACCTAAAGCTACCCAAATAAAACATGACAGGCTAAATACAATCAGATTACTAGCAAAGCGTCTTACATCAATCAATCAATGAACAAATCAGTGCTTAAACTACTTAGTACGGAGTTAGCTCAATATGAGGTGTTGTGTGAATTAATATTATTCCCTATTTTGTTACCCTTAGGGTTGGAATTTTTTTTAAATAACTATGTGAAGATAACTTCAGAGCGTAACCCTTTCCATTAAAAAACATGTTAGATATATAGATTTCATAGAAAAAATCAGAAAAATATGCGCACTGCCTTCCAAGTAATTCAGTTTTTGAATCCTACCGAACATAAATGTAATGTTCGCTTACAACATTCCTCAAGCGCAGGAAATCCGCTTCTATTATTGTTACTAAATTGGCACTAAGAGATATACAGCATTTTTTCTGATAAGTATAAGAAACCTCTAGAAATCCAGTTAATAGATTCGCCATGTGATATTAACTTTTACGTCTATGTTGTTCATTCGCGAGAATGTGCGTTTAAATGGTCAAAATAATCCACAGTAAGACCCAGAGAGATTCCAACACCCTGTTTATTGTATAACAAAACGATGTGTAATTAAAAATACACGTCGAATTGAGTACCTACCTTCTCCGATTTTTTCATCTGTTGAAAATTGTAGTGCAGCAGTTCAATGTGAGCCAAGCCTATACTCATGCGCAATTCGGCAGAACTTTTAACAGCCAACTCAAAAGTTAAAAGGTGCAGATGTAAATGGCGTCGCCTACTCGCATTTTTATGAATAATGTTTAAATTCCCGCGAGTTTCGTACTTCCAACGTATGGTAATCCACTTTTTCGTTGCAATAATTAATAGCCAGAAAACGCCGGAAAATTTAAGCAAGAGCTCAGTTTCGTTGCTTTATTAAAATTTCATTTTCTTTCTCGTACCTAAGCGGCTAAGGTAATATTTTATTTTGGACTTGGTAACATACCTGTCCTTATTATTAAAAGGGTAAGGGTTAGTCTTTTAAGCAGTTTCCTGTCTTCATACACCGTCATTTCCTTACTTACACAATTCTTCATCAGAGTGTTTTACTTCTAAAAACAAATCAATACAATAGAAATTTTATCACTTTTATGTAGGCACGTTTCGGGTAGTTTTTTGTTTCAGTTAGTCTGGTCTCTATTAAAGAGTTACGAATTTAAGACAGCAATCACTTCATTGTAATTAATAAACTCCTCAAATCCTGAATCATGACCTAAGCGTACTCAAGCTCCAAAATTTACAGCTCAGGACGACAACAGGCTAAGATGAAAGAGACATATGAAGTCTAAAACTCAAATATTTTTTTTAATCTGGATGACTGTCAATCTATCTCAAAACTTAAGGATTTGATCAAACATTAAATACGTAATATGCCACTAAGGAAAATTATGGTGTTGATTGATTACCTACATTGCAGACACCTGAGAATCTTTACTAATGTACCTAATGTTGGAGGTCGTCGACTCGTTAATCTTATTTCAAGTTACCGTTACGTTACCTGATTTTCAAGATCACTTTTCGCTTTTGCAAAAACATTGGCACTTATATCGGCTATGATATTATCTCATCTGGATCTTAACTCTTCGGATTAACACTTGTTTACGACCAGCTGATATTGCCGTGAGTTGCTGAAAATTCTCTCCAAAACATTTCCGTGGCTCAACCGTTTTGGATGCTGGCGAACCACCAATTCCTTTTATGTATGTCCGAAATGGGTGTTACACGAAAAAATGGCGGAATATATTCCATAGAATTTTCTTTTCGAGGACCAAAGCTGTGGACATTGCTTTAGGGTTCCGCGTTTGTGAGTGTGACATGCCCGCATTTTAATTAAATCTCTCGTTTTATGACGGATTAGCTGGAATTAATTACGATAAAATATGCGACAAAATATCGTTCTATTCCACTTAGTAAAGTATCAGCCCATATACACTGTCCCACTGCAGGGCAAAGGCCTCCATTATAGAAATCCAGTTATCACTACTATGGGGGATTTACGGGATTAGGCTTAATCACCAAGCTTGCCAAATGCGGGTTGGTGATCACAAACCCGAGCTATGTTTGAAAAATTCAAGACATAGGTATTTTTTGCTCGACCCGGGATGCAAACCCAGGGCACCGAGATAACGACCTGGCACTTAAACCACGATTTTATTTTAGGGGTTTTCATTTTAATATTTTTCTGGACGAGATATAGTTCTGTGATTTGGTCATCTTTAAGGCAAGAGTGAACAGGCATCTTCTAGGCAAACGCGTGTTATCCTAGACCTCATCGTCACTTTCCATCAGGTGCGATTGTAGCCAAGCGTTGGCCTATAGTCTAATAATAATAAAAAAAAATCTAATATCAAGGACCCGTAATTTATGAAACATAAAACTATTCAACTATTTGTGCCTATTTCTACTGTTATGTTGGCAGTGAAGGAAACATCATTCGGAAGCCTGCACGTTTTGGATAGTTTCTGAAACTAGTTGGATCAGTTGATCGGGTTTCACAACCCATCAAGGGTTACGAAGGTCAGACGACAGCCTCCTTAAATCCTGGATTATGGGCTAAGCGTAACCGAGGCTCCGAAGTTTTATTTAAGCTTTGACTGGACTGGACTTAAAAAAAACATCTGGAACCTTCTCGTAATACAGAATAAACGCTTGCCCATTTTTTATTCCAGAACGTTGCTTGTTATTGTCCTTGTTCATAAAACATCCCAACATAGTGTAAAACGAACAAGAATCGCGCTAAAACTAGTTTTGTTTATTGCGGGGCCCTATTTTTTGACTGCCCACTGCACCAGTTTTTGAGATGGGACTCTTAAATTTTACGGCCTGGTTTGTTGCATGAAATACTAACGAAAATAGTTCACACATTTCGACGGGTACCTCTCTAGTGCCTATCTAAAAGGTAACTCAAGGTTTTCAAAAGTCTGCGTAGTAAGTAACAGTCTATCTGACTCGAAACTAAATACCATAAATTAAATACGTGGATAGGTATAGCATGTCGCACCCCAATTTCTTTTTTATTTTTAACTTATGAGAATATTTTAGTTCCATGCGATTTATAACACTGAAATAAATCAAAAAGTAGAAAGATATAACGTTGATTTACGTCAACAAAAAACCTATACGCTTCGCGTTTCTCATATGAAACAATTTGCACCTAGAGCAATGTGAAGAGAAACTAAATAAAAATTTGAAGCAAAGGCTGTTTTCAATATCTTTTGCTCATGCGCTCTAAGTTTTTCTCAGTTGCGCATTTCAAAGATCGTATGTTACAAAAGATAGTGTATGTTATGAAACACATGTGTCGGGAACGAGCTCCACTTTTTTAGTTGCGGCAAAGTTGGAAACTATTTGCAAAGTTCATATGTTATGTATTTCGATCAGAATAACAAAGAAAACCTAAAATAGCAATACTCATTTTGGTAGTCTTGCCTTACTTCCATAACTTATACTAGTTTCTGACTTTATCATTATTGTTTTCGTTCCTTCAGAAACAACATTAAGTCTTTGTATTCTGGTCAGTGATTTATTTTCATGTTTGTACTCGTATATATGTTGGTAATCAAATTAAGGTTTTGAGTTAGGCTTATGACCCATTAACCTAAGTTTATAATTTAAACTTCTTTCCATGGTCCCTACGTAAAACATCTATCCAATATCAAGAAAGCCTTCTTCCTTGTATGTTTCCTATCTTCCACACTATTCGCGTTTTCCTTTAACTAAAATTCCCTAGATAATGCGAGGTGTTCGCCAAGGCTCGATTCTAGGTCCAATCTTGTTCAACATTACCCATTGTTTAAGAACGAATTCCGAATTCAGAGGTGTTCACAAGGTAACATTCTAGCTTCCTGCTCCACATTTACTGCCTAGCTACACATTATCTAAGCAAGAAAATGCGTAGAATGCTCCCTTACCCTTTTACACGGCCATCCCCCACATAAAGCTAACTTGTGCCAGATTACATTACCATAACATAACAGGCAGTATTTTGGGAAGCGTAATTCCATTAAAAGGGGCTGGGATTCGGCCCAGATGACGTCCAATCGTTTTGCCAAGCATTTTTGTATGAAATTATTTGGGCTGAATGTTTAAAATGACATAAAGATGGATGACGTGTGGAATAAAAAGGACTTGATAATCATTTGTGTCAGCTTTTAATCCATCCTTTTTGGGTACGAAAATTTAATCGGAATTTGAGGAAGCATTATGAAATAAAATCTTTTTGGGAATTTGAGTTGGGTCTTACTTTTAGTCCGTTTGCCAAACTCAATGCTACAACAATGTGTTATGGTAATTAAGTAACCAGTCTTCTATATTCATACTTTTATCGTGTAGGTTTATGAAAAAACCTCGGTAGCACAGTAGCGTGAGTGGTACTTGCAAGTTGAGTTCACATATATTATCATGCCAAAATAAATATCAGATTTTTTGTGACTCCTAAATTTTCAGTGACAGTCCTAAATCTGAAGTATAAAAAATAGACGCAATCTTGCACCGTTCGTTGAAATATCTTTCTTGACTTCTATTATCTTTATCTGTTTGACTGAATCAACAATTTTGGTCTGATATTGTACCTACCAAACTCTAATTAAGGAAATACGAAGTACTAAACATTTCTCAATATTAACGACGAGACAAACGCACTCGCTAATCGCTCTTGAGCTGAAAATCTCCTGAATCCGAAATTGCCTCACGCAATCCAACATTATAGAACCTAACGGCTACCACACAGAGAAAGCGAAGCAGTAGCGACTCGAATGCTATACATTTTACTTTTATCACAATATACAGAATGTATCTGTGAACATTTACATCCCTTAAGCTACGTATTCTACCAACCATTCTGAATGACTTTTGAAAATTGGCATAAAAGAAATTCATCTTTTCATAAGTCGGTCACGTGACTTGATACCATACTTGAGATCATTTTGTATGGGGAGCGAAAAAAATTTCGATGAAAGTTGTTGAACAATTGTTGTTCAGAATGGTTAATAGAACACGACGTTAAAAGAATGTAAATGTTCACAGATACACCCTGTATGGTTAAATAGTAGATTTATGATTGTTTTTTAAGAACCACGCTTCGGCCTGAAAGGGCCGGCTTCATAGGACTGACACCACAGCTTCATCCAACCAACGTCTGTGCTGTGTTTCGCCGAGTGATTGATGATACTGGAAGCCCAATAGGGGGAAAGGGGGTAAATAGTTAGCAGCGCACTTGCGACTCCTCTGGTGTTGCGGGTGTCCATGGGCGGCGGTGATCGCTTACCATCAGGTGATCCATTGGCTCGTTTGCCACCTATCACAAAAAAAAGAACAAAAAATGTCGACAACAAAACTCGTCATAAATATCAATAGCTACTATCTAGCACTGTGCCCAATCCTAAATTGTCACTGCGAAGTCCAGACCGCAAATCACGAGGCCTAAGTTTATCTAGAGCGCTTTTACCCTAAATAACAGCATTTACCGTACCGGTACACGTTACGCAACACGAGCGAATAATGCGAACAAACCTAGTGTTGTTTCTGAGCAGACTGAATGTATCTGAGGTAATCGGCTCGACTGTAGTGATACCGATTTGACTGACCGGTTGGCGCAATGGTAGTGACCCTGCCTCATACGCCAAAGGTCGTGGGTTCGATCCCCACCCTGGACAAACATTCGTGTGATGAACACTTGTGATTGTGCAGTGTCTGGGTGTTATATATGTATTTAAGTATTATATTTGTGATCCTCTGTTGTCTGATATCTGTAACACAAGTGCATAAGCTACTTCGTACGGAGTCAGGTCAATGTATGAGATGTTGTGTGAATTTATTTATTTATACCACGGCCTTACAGAAGACTGGCATGAAGAAGCACCTGCGCTGTGTTTTTTGGAGTACGTAAGGGTACCGAATGCGTCATCTAGGTCCTCTGGTGGCAAATAAGGGAGCACAGTACATAGCGACGTTTTATAAAAATACTAACTCCATTATGGTACAAAATAGTGGTTACGGCGCAGAACTTTTTGTTTCTTCTTCAAGGTCTTTTGGAAATGAAAGTAGCACCCCTTTACAGCCACATTGGGAAATACCGAAAGTATTCCTCTTACTGCGGCTTGTTCAAAGTCACTTGTGAAAAAATCTACGGAAATGTCGGGTATTGCAGATTTGAGTAGCTTCTGTCCTATAGTAGGGTAATATACAGTGATCGCCCACTATGATATTTTTTTTTAAATTTTGCCATATTTCACTTTCAGTACCTGCAATCAGAAGCCTAGTGTTGGCTTCTGATCAAGCCGATGTTAAGTAAAGACTAAAAAAATATTTAAACGTATAATAAGTATTTCTCTTACTGCGGCTTCTTCAAAGTCACTTGTGAAAAAATCTACGGAAATGTCGGGTACTGTAGATTTGAGTAGCTTCGATGCTATAGTAGGGTAATAAAATACAGTAATTGGATTACCCTTTGAATTGGATAAGTTATATATTTTTTTAAATTTTGCCAAATTTCTTATTTAGAATTCTGGAAGAAGTAGTATCACATACCTTGGTGTTTATCAAATGCTGCATATTTGTTAGTTATATTGTAATAGTATTTTTATGTTGGTAAATAAATAAAAAATTTTACGGATTTAACGCAAAACCGAATTCGAAACCGGTTCCGAATAACGGTCTTTTGCAAATGGAGCTTCTCTATTGGAAAAATAATAAAAATAAAAATTGTTTATTTCAGACCATTGTTTTGGTCCACAGATTATTAGTAAGAAAAATACTTATAATTATATTAGTAGGTACACATAGACAATAAAATAATAAAATACACTTTAAATTTAAAAAGTGCTTTAAAATTTTAATTGTGCTTCATTGGCGGCGATTCCACAAGCGATACTTTTAACGCGTTCATACTGTTTAGGGTTTCTATCGCAGACTTCTGACGATCGATCTGCCACTGTAAACGGGCCGGAAACGAAATAATTTCCCACAGTCATCCTGAAGCCTCCCCCATTGCTAGGGAGAAGTCATTTACATAAACGATTCGGCCGAGATTATTAGAAGTTAATGTACTCAAACTGGTCCCATTTTCACCTCATTTTTAAAGATGTCACAAAAAATAAACGCCTATAACTAAGCGACATTCTCGAGATTGCCTTTCGAATCATCTTTTCTACAATCGAATAAAGAAATCTTTGTTTATATTAAATAAAAACCTACTTAGTTCGTTAGACAAAACGGAGAATAAAGTTAGTCATAGTTTTAAAATGAAAAGTATCAAACTTGTATAAGTTTTAAATCTAGGTAGACTTGTTTTAGACCACGTGTTATAATAAAGGTGTTTTATATTACGTCTCTTATATGTTTTGGGTTTTATTTGTTCTTGATTTTTGAAAATTCGCATCAAAATTATTCATCTTTCCATACAAAGTTGGTCACGTGCCTTGGTCATTTTGAATGGGAAGTCGAAAAATTTTCGTTGAATTTCAAAATGTTGTTGAACAAAATATGTTGTTCAGAATGGACGATAGAACACGTGGTTAAAGGGATGTAAATTTTCACATATACACTCTGTATAGGGTTATTCTCATCCAGATGTCATTATTACCCTGGCAGTTTTAATTCCTCATTCCTAAGAAATAGACATCAGAATCTTAAAATTGTGACCCCACTGGTGTTGCAGGTGCCTATCTACTCATAATGGACGACGGCAATCGCTTACTAGATGATCCATCTTCTCGACTACCACTGATCATAATAATATGAAAAATATATCAACTACTTCACTTGACGTTGACAAAATTACCATCACAAAGAGAAGGTTATAATTTCAACCATCGGCTACAAAACCCATTGGTTTCTCTATAAACAAGAGATAGTAGGTGCTTTGATCAGAACTGCAGTCGATAGTGGAATGTTTTGAAAACTTAGATCAAGCCCAGACTTGCTTATTCTACTAGCAATGCCGTAAGCTCCACTTCTTTCCGGGGAACTTAGTTACAAATTCCACCTTCAAAGAAACCCAGCTTCAAGTAAACGTTGAGGGACTTCGAACTAGACGTATAACAAGTTTTAAAGAAAGTAATACAACCCATAAATTAGAAATGCACCTTTGAACTGGCTTGGTTTAATTTCCAAACCAATTATGTGGGGGTTAGGACCCGGCTTGAGTAATAGATGGTGAGGCATCTATGAATAAAACATCTCCACGTATTGTCACAGTGTAAAGTTGACAGTGAGTTAAATAAGGGCGTCACCCGAGCATCACCCAAATAAAATATACATGAATAGGCCTTAAGTTACTATAAATACATCCCTTACTTATATTTACACAACAACTACACTACAGCACGTTGTCAACACGCCTTTTTGCGTATTACCTAAAATACATTACATTCAATATAAATGGATACGCCCGTTCTATACCTACGTAAAATACATTTTCTCACGTTTGAATCTCAAACAGTAAACTTAGGACTTAAGTAGGTAAGCATTATAATTAGCATGAACAACTTTCATCGAAATTTTAATCCATTTATACGCCCCGTCGGCATGTCATGTCTGGATTTCGTCAATAATTGCGCACCTAAATCCGATTATTTACTGCTTATTACCATACCATAATTTACAAGACATAAAAATCAATTTTTATTGGGGCTTGGGAGAACATAAACGAAGACAGACCAAAATGGCCGGTGCCAATGGATGGAATTTTAATTTCACTAGTCCACCTCCTTTTGCAATTTACGCCAAAATACGGAGATGTGACGTCACAAATCTGGTGTCATTGTCACGTTTGTGGGCTTACTTATCAAAAAAATATGATTTAAAAGTTGTGTGGTTTTGCAGTAAGAGTAAATCTGTTAAAAAAGCCACCTAATTAAGAATCATTAGAGTATTACTGCACTTTAGTGTCTGGTGGGCAGTATTCTACTCCATAATTAACATGCCATAATTCACTCAAGTATCTAGGTCAGAGGTCGCCAATTCTTCGCTGTTATCTTGTTCACTGTGGCATAAATCCTGTCTGGCGACGACGTGTCCTTGACGTTGACATATTGCAGGAAAAATCAGGAAGCTTGGCTTATGGTTTTACTAAACATCCGTTTATGTAATAATAAGGCATTAGTGGTACAATGGAATTGAGAATCAAGCATGAAAATTTACTAAATAAATAAGGACAATATCTATACTATTTATAAAGAGCTAACTTCTATAGATAACGACGAGGCTTGTAGGTAAACCGAAAACACGAAACGCTTGCGCGATGTAATTGACACCCAGCGCCATCTATTGCTTCAGTTTGGAACTACTGTCCCAAAGCGAAGTGAGGGCGGGCCACCAGTTGTTGATAAAACCATTAAAAGCTATTTATCTACGGCATCTAGCTAGAGGTGTGGAGATAATATTTTTCTCCATAGAATATTTTTATATGACAGGTGACAGATAAGCAAATTGAAACAAAATTAAAAAACAAACACAACACATTCACAGACACACATACCCACACGCGTATACAAACATTACAAGCATAAGTCCAAAGTAAACAATATAGGTAGTACAGTGGCTAAACATTCCGAGCATGATACAACAAGTCGTCACATACACAATATGAACAAACACACATAAACATATACCAAAATAACAAACATATACCTTGTGTGTGAGCTTGTACTATATGTAATACTTCAGTGGGTGAACAAACATTCCGTGCGTGATATGTATTTAAACTTTGAACACTAGGTACGTACGTGTTTCAAGTCGTCACACAAACACACACACGGACACAAACACATACGAGGTGTATCTGTGAACATTTACATCCCTTTAACCACGTGTTCTACCAACCATTTTGTACAACATTTGTTCAACGACTTTTCGAAATTCATCAAAATTTTTTCGACTTCCCATACAAATTGACCAAGTCGTGTGACTGACTTTGCATGAAAACTTGATATTTTTTATGCGAATTTCCAAAAGTCATACAACAACTGTTGTTCAGAAGGGTTAGTAGAACACGTGGTTAAAGGGATGTAAATGTTCACAGATACATCCTACACATATAAATACATTCACATACAAACAAGCCCAAGGCAATCATTTGCACATAGCTCGCTTCATCGGGTCCAATTCATCGATCAGCTGAGAAGCTCGGAGCGTGCAGCGTAAATACATCAGCACGTGAATACGCCGTGCGTGATTCAAGACGGGACGTGACGTGACAGGTTGTACAGTCAACAGCAAAAGTAAAACACTTTGAGCGGAATACGCGTCAGACTGTATAGTGTCAAATTCATACAGATCTCACGCAAACTCCGTATAGGCTCAAAGTGATTCATACTGTTCTGATGCGTGTATGCAATAGTAAGTATAGAGTTTTTGATTTTGATCATCTTCTTTTGCTCTTGACTATTCGTACTGGAAACTATCTTCAGAGTTTGGAAAAGGTAGAAAAACTGAAGTTTCTTGTTTTATGTGATAAGTGGTAGACGAGCAGACTGATCACCTGATGGTAAGCGATTGCCACTGCCCTTAGACACCCTTGACCCCCTTCCCCCCAATTGGGCCTCCGGTACATTCACTCACTGTGCAAAACACAGCGCAGGTGCCTATTCACGCCTTTCTTCTGTGAGGCCGTAGTATCACTTCGGTCCGCCGTCCATCGACACCCAAAATTCCAATAAAGTCTCAAGAGCTCTGCCAAAATGTTTGACCAAGCACATGTCAATCTCATATTAACATAAATTATGTACCAATGTATTCTCTCATTTTGTTGAAAATAAAATATTTTTCATTTTCATTACATTTTTTCAATAATTTCCCCTTACCCCAAATTAGGCCTCCTTTATCCTCATACACTAAGCAAAACTCAGTGCAGTCTTTTTTATGTGATAGGTAGCAGGCGGATCACCTAATGGTAAGCGATTGCCGCCGCCCATAAACACCTTCCACAATAGAGTCACAAGTGCGCTGCTAACCTTCAACCCTCTCCTTTAATCTAGACTGAACATTCCTGTCTAACTGTACGTATTCATAAGTAGTGTTTGAAACTCATTCGAATATCGACTCGAGCGCAGAATAAATCAAATATTGGCTGTGGGCATATTTATTGACTCTGGATGCAATATGCTAAGTCATATATTAGATTTCTCACTAGTCTCTTCATTGGATGCTTTGTCTCGTTCATACAATTCAATATTTATTATTTACCCATTTAATACCCATTTACCTACACCATTTGATCAGGGTATAGGGAAAATAAAACTCCTTTGGTTTAAGTCCCAGGGGGACAATTCTCGTGAGCCGACATTGAAGTCGAATTAGAGATTTGTATCCAGGGCGAATGTATGAAATATCTAAAAAATCGACTTCAATGTCGAGTTCAAAAGAATTGTCTCCCAGGCTACGATCGGGTCCTAAGCTCGATACCCGGCTCGAAAACATAGTATGTTTTGACTTTTTCGAACAAAGTTCGGGTTTGTGATCACAAATCCGCATTTGGCAAGGTTGATGATTAAACCTAATCCCGATATAGTATGAATGAATGAATATACTTTTTATTGCACACAAAACAGAGGTATAAAACTTAAAAACTAGTTATAGGTATTAGGAGTAATGTACAACAAGGGCGGCTTTATCACTAGGTATGAGCCTTTAATTCTATGTAATGATGCCTTTATTTCTATGATGGAGGCCATTGCCCTGCTGTGGGACAGATTTAGGCCGATAAATAAATTAATACGCCAGTCTGCCAGACAATCGATTGTGGGTATCGAAGGCCCAATCGGGACAAAACGGATCAAAAAGTTTGCAGCGCATTTGTGACTTTGTGCTACGGATGTCCGCAATGGTAAGCGTACCATCAGGTGATCCGTCTGCTCGCCTGCCTGGAAAAATAAATTAAAGAGGAAGGGGGCAAGAAGCCTATCAAATTCAACGCAAATGCTCCCTAATAGAAAAACCCCCAAATTTCGATAGCGCAAACAATTTTCCGTACGAGCGAAGCCGTAGGCGCACCTTATACAAATCTAATTCCATCATAGCTTATAGACGAAGTTCACTTGCCGTGATATCTACATCATAGTGATGTGAAAATGTTACTAGAAAATTGTTTAACATCTCATCTACTTTTCCACGGCGCTTTTCCAGGGATCCCTAGTTTGGCCAACAGGGCATCGGCCCAATCAGTCGGCTAATCACCAATAATTATAATCGGGGAACTTCAAGCTAATGACTATTTCTACTAACCATTCTGAACGACATATGTAGGTACTATGAAATTAAATTTCTCGACTCCTAATACAAAATGATCAAGTCACGTGATCGACTTTGTATGAAAAGATAGATTTTTTTAAGTGAATTTCCAAAAGTCATAGAACAAAATTAAATGTTGTTTAGAATTATTAGAATTTTATTATTAGCATAAGACGTGGTTAAAGGGATGTCAGAGTTCACAGATACAACCTGAATAACCAACGAGTTCCCTTGTTATAAACCCAATGGAGCTTATGATAACGTGGAGTCATAGGGTATGCCTATGGCACAAGTGGCAGTAGGTAACTCAATTGATGTAACTCATGCGTAATTTCATGACTTTATTAACACATTATAATAATACATATTAAAATTTTAAAACAATTTATACCGTTCTTATGGTGATCGTACCAAGATTGGATATTTTTAAATATATGGAAAAATCACTGATCAAAATTATCGATATAATAGTAAAATGGCACATCACTAAACATCTCCCCTTTATAGGTTTTCTAACCTTATTTGATTCCTATCATCATGTCATGACGTCATGTGTCGGTAGAAATATTTCTCACTTTTGGAGATATCTTTGTCGGACCTTCAGTGCTGGTAAAATATTTATAACAATGATAATAATCTTTTGCAGATAGGGCTTTGCCCTGCTGTGGAACAGTATATTGGATGATACTTTACTTTTTCACTTATTGCATTTATATTTACTCTCTCATTTTACGGATAAAACCGGCCAAGTACGAACAACGCGCCAATGCTATTAAATGCAATATTACTGTTTATGTACTGCGTTTTATCGCCCATACATATCGGCTATTGAAATCAATGGAAATTTAATATAATATGTGCTATTGAGCATCTATAAATGCAATACCATTAAATACCAATACCATTTTATTCGCAAGACTGTGCAATTAACGGTTTTGAATGGTAAAGGCCCGTGATTTTATTTAATAGGTTCAATAACAGAGTGGTTTTCCTGTTATGTGGATTTTGGACTGCGTGCGGATTGGGCCACCATGTATTATTTTAATTATAAAGCAAAATTAAAGGAAAGTATGCATCGACTTAGCAAACTGCAGTGGCAGTGGGCTGGTCACATTAGCCGCAGAACTAACAACCGTTGGAGTAGTGTTGGACGCCCTGCTACAAGATGGGATGACGACATTCGAAGGCTGGCTGGAGTGAGCTGGATGAGAGTGGCCAAAAATCGGGAGCGGTGGCATGCATTGGGGGAGACCTATGTCCAACAGTGGACGAGCGTGGGTTGCTAATGATGAAGCATTTGTTGACCACATAAAATAGATACACACAACAACAAGGAACAGTAGCAGATAATTATAATACTAGTATAGATATTGCTGACATACAATTTAAACGAAGAAACACAAGGATTGGTATAACGCGTCAAGAAAGCCGTGACAGCGTATACGTACGAGTAATAATGGTTATAAACCTTTTTAGGGTTCCGTAGCCAAAATGGCAAAAACGGAACCCTTATAGTTTCGTCATGTCCGTCTGTCCGTCTGTCCGTCTGTCACAGCCGATTTACTCGGAAACTATAAGTACTACAGTGATGAAATTTGATGGGAATATGTGTTGTATGAACCGCTACAAAAATATGACACTAAATAGTAAAAAAAAGAATTGGGGGTGGGGCCCCCCATACATGTAACTGAGGGATGAAATTTTTTTTTTCGATGTACATACCCGTGTGGGGTATCAATGGAAAGGTCTTTTAAAATGATATAAAGTTTTCTAAAAAACATTTTTCTTAAAGTGAACGGTTTTTGAGATATCAGCTCTCAAAGTCGTAAAAAGTATGTCCCCCCCCCTCTATTTTTATAACTACGGGGTATAAAATTCTAAAAAAAATAGAGGTGATGCATGCTAATTAACTCTTTCAACGATTTTTGGTTTGATCAAAGTATCTCTTATAGTTTTTGAGATAGGTTGATTTAACTGTAATTTTGGTTAAGTTTATTATATTTGCTGCTACGGAACCCTTTGTGCGCGAGCCCGACTCGCACTTGGCCGGTTTTTTAACATTTTTTTGCAGCCTACGCTGTCTGTAAAACATGTCTACATCTTCATATAAAAGGGACTAAACGCGACGAAACTTAATAAGTACATTCTAGCCAAAGATATTGGAATTTGACTCTAGCACTTACTGCTTGACGTTTCGACTGCGTTACAACAGCCGTGGTCACAAGCGAACTCTTCGCTTGTGACACAGTTTAGTCCCGTTTATGTGAAGTATTTGTATAATGCAACGCGAAAGTTTAAAAACATATGTCTACATCTGAAGAAATTGGGGTTTCTGGATCAACAGAGCTCCATCAACCAAAATTCAACTACCTATTTTTGAATTCAAGTTTTTAATCATTAATTTAATTGCAAATACGATCTAATGCTCTTTAAGAAAATGTCTTCATCATCATCATCATCAGCAACCCACGTTCGTCCACTGCTGGACATAGGTCTCCCCTAATGCACGCCACCGCTCCCGATTTTCGGCCACTTTCATCCAGCCCACTCCAGCCAGCCTTCGAATGTCGTCATCCCATAAAATGAAAATGTCTTATTCCTTCCTTAAGAGTCTTTAACGCATTTGGGCGGGTCATGGGCGACGGTGATCACGTACCATCAGGTGACCCGTCTGCTCGTTAGCTCATTACAATATTTAAAAAATCAATCATACAAGTTTTCAAATATTCCGTAATTCAAAAATAAGCAAATTGCAAAGAATTGCTATACCAAAAATAAAAATTTTCCGTAATTCAAATTCATTGCTTTTAGTTTATGACAATTCATTTATTCATTCATTTATGTTGTGAAAAAACCTACTGATAAAGCAAACTTACCCAGAGGCAAGTCATTATTCTAGGTTTAAACCTAAATTGACAGAATAGTTGAAAAGTTGAATGATTGAAACTTAAATTTGCGAATTGGGGAACTGGGGTTATTGGCTCTGTGATGATCTAGAAACCCTGATTCCTACCTATTGGCTACCTAGTCCGCATGCGGGCCAATATCCGCTTGACAAGAAACTTCTCAATCAATCAGCCAATCGCTCCTACTGAATGTGGGCCGCTCACATTAATCAGAATTTGGCAGAAATACATTGAAGCGATGGCCGTCTGACATACCCAACCCTTACGAACTTATTCCCTTAGAAATCTTTCAGAATCTAGGATACTTTGGGAGAGGGGACACTAACTCTGAATTAAAATATAGGTAGGTATTTTTTTATGTATTTATAATTTTCTATCAAATTCAAAATGTTAATTGTGTCTTAAGAATGTGATACAAGGATAGTAAAAATAATTCTGGTTTTATCCAAAAAGAAGATATTAAGAGGTTGAAAATGGCGTGAACTACTTCGAGCTAAAGGATGGTAGGCCGTGCCGCTTTTTCGCTCGATTTAGCAGAGGCACTTCCGTGCCCCCAGATAAATTATTAAATGCGCTAGAAGATCACAGTAATCAACCTAGTCTTAAAACAGGGCAACCCCAGCAATATGAGCACCAGATGACGATAATTAATTGGAAGCGTCAACCCAGAACGCCCAGACACAATAATGCCGTGGTATCACTTCGTTTGAGCCGGTCTTTTCATGCCGAAGCTTGGCTCTCTCACGGTTAAGACGTTTTAGTTTAGCAAATGGTCAGTGAAAAAGAACTATGTAAATAAATAATTATGTTTTAGCCTGTTTTATCGATCGTTTGTTAACCAAAGACTAAAACGTGTCCAAATTAATAAATTTTCTTTCTTTCTTCCTAAAATAAACTTACATAAGAAGCCATTGACACTAAAGAAAGTATACACTTATAACCTGAAATGCCGTTTCCCGAACAAACCTCAAGTTCTTTATTTATTACACGTCGACTATCTAATGTGTTGTAGTCACGAGAATTGAGTTATAACGGCCTAACGTTTCATTTTCTATACGCGTGTATAGAAGTGAGATTGTATAAAGTTGAGTCTTAATGAGGGCTGTCGCGTGAAAAATCCGCTAGATGGCGTAATTTAAGACTGAGGTCGAAAGTCAACGTCATTGGTTGTTGTGACATTTTGACATCTCACATCTAAAAGAAATAGATAAATCATTTATTCAGTTTAAGTTCACTCAGAATATTTATAAATGTCATATAAATGTAATCTACCACTGTTTTTTTTTTTTGTAAAGGAACTGTATAAGACCGATGGTTTATGAAAAAAATGTTATTTTAATCATTGTATAGACAGCTACATATTAGGTTACCACAACCTGTCAAAATTCCTCAGTTGATATTCAACCTAACGTTTTTGACAGTAAGATGAGAATCAATTGAAAAATTTTACAGTTTTGTATACTTTGATGTGTGGCTGTACGTACCGATTGGCAAAGATTTAAATCAATCTTTGCCGATTGGTATAATAAAATTGGTGTAGACATGTGTATCTCGCTAGACATTATAATATGATCATAGATTAAAATCAGATTTATTTTAAGCTACGAATCAAAATAATGAATTGTAAAAAATAAGCCAAGTTGCGAACTAAACCGAGCCTAAAGGATCAAGACCGCGGGCCAATTCTAACTTAGTACTATTACAAGCCAAATTCTTCCGGGCAGAGTCCGGGAGAAAATTTCCGTTCACCATCTATTCCCGGGTAAAGTGCTTTTTAAGATTCGGGGGGGACGCCAATAACAAATCTTATTAATCTCACTTTGTCGCTCAAGATTATTAAGATATTTTGGAAGTGTTTCTGCTTAATAGTCTAATGTCGATAAGCGATAGGCTCCAGAGCCTGGAGAAATTAAAAAAAAATCTATTGACAAACTTGCATTAGGCAAGCGTGGTGATTAAGCCTCATCCCATCATAGTAGCGATGACTTGGTTTTTATGATGCCTTTGCCCTGCAGTGGGATGGTATATAGATAATAAAGATATATAGCTGATACTTTACTTTTTCAAATCTATTTCAATACTGTTTCTGCAATATTATAGTGACAAGCGAATAAAAATCCAGGAAATCGTTGCCCCTGGTTTCCATAATCCATACTAATATTATAAAAATGCGAAAGTAATTCTGTCTATCTGTCTGTTTTTCTTTCACGCCAAAACTACTCAACGGATTTAAATGAAATTTGGTATACAGATAATCTAGACCATGACAAAGAACATAGGCTACTTTTTATTACAAAAAGGGGGTTGTAAGGGGTTGAAAGGGGGGTAAAAAGTTACTTTTCTACGCGGACGAAGTCGCGGGCGGCCGCTAGTAACTATATAAAAGAAAAAACCTTACTTTGGGAATAGGCCAATGTGTGTAACGCATCGCTGGTCTAGTGGTTTATACACCCATAACACTAGCGGAGTCACACGAGTGTGAAGTTAAAAGGTTGGCAACCTTTTAACCCCATTTCCCCTCAAATGGGCCTCCGGTACCCTCCATCCACTCGGATGAAACACAGCGCAGGCACTGCTTTACACCAGTCTTTAGTGAGGCCGTGGTATCACTCTAGTCGAATCGGCCCATTCATGCCTAAGCATAGCTCTCCCTTGGCAAAGTTTCAGTAGAAAGTTATACCGTCTTTATGCTATCGTTAGTCTCATCATTTAATCTCAGACTAACATTATCCTTCATACCGTTAGTAATAGAATTAATTGTTCAAGGAAATTACTACTGCATTACACCCTGTATAACAACATTACAATTACAGTAATTGAACATAAGATCAAGTAAGTTCATTATAATAGCAGATAACCGAAGGGTAACTACGCCATTAATAGGCCCAACTTGAGACAAACTTTGCCAAATATGACTCGCATTAAGGGGCTATACGTATGAAACTAGCGCCGCCAACCTATTTACACTGATTGTGGCGAAAATACGATATTTTTAAGAAAGCAAAACATTACAGACTTAGATAAAAGTAAATTGTATTTTTCAAGATGCAATACAATATAAAAACACGCGACAAGTAACAATAATGTCAATTATTGCTAAAAGTGGCCGTTTGTACACTAGCGAAGAGATTTAATATTACCTTGGGAAAGCCATGATTCAGCTTTCCGTGGAAGAACTATGCTTCGGCATGGATGGGCCCGGCTGATCGGAGTGGTACGACGGCCTCACAGAAGACCGGCGAGAAGCAGCGCCTTTGCTGTGTTTCGTCAAGTGGTTAAAGGTTGGCAGCTCACTTATGACTCTACTACTAATGTTCTTTGGCCACATATCATGAAAATACGGTGAGAACCTAGAACAGCTTATGGCTACCGGGAAAGTCGGAAGCAAACGACCAAGAGGAATGTGTGATTTACGACGCGAGGTATGAAGGTTTAACTAGATTCTAACTTACTTACTACGCTGGCTCAGCGATCCTTGGTGGTGCTCGGATTCTAACGTCAAAGTTCGCTATTTTGTTCGGTCATGTGTTCATTCCGACCAATCATGCACGTTTAGTGTTTTAAGGTCCTTGGTGACTCCAGCGATATCTTGGACGCCGACAACGGGGCAGACCTAGAAAGCGATGGAGTGACGATCTTAACACCTTTGCAATCGATTGGCCACAGATGGCGATGTATAGAGATTGATGGAGGGACTCGGGGGAGGCCTTTGCCCAGCAGTGGGACAATATAGGCTAACTTAAAAAAACGTATTTTATCCGTCCATCAGGCAACCATTTTATTATAATTATATTATTTGAAATAAAAAAATCCGTTTCAGAAGCGAACAATTTAAATAAATCGACGTCACTAGTGTGTCTCACCCTTCACCTTAAATTTAATTACCCCTCCCAGATTTCGAGTTAATTTATTACTTAATAAGTGGAATGTGCGATTTATTCTCAGACACCTTATTAATTTATTACGTTGAATGTCGTATGATGTAATTAAAATGCTCTAATTTACTTTGTCTCACCTGAGGTACTTTCACATTTGTGAGTCCCATATTTTGGTAGACAAAAAAATCAGCCAAGTGCAAGTTGGAGTCGCGTACAAAGGGTTCTGTACCATCAAATACCTATATACAAGGTGAATATATGAACGTTATAACCCTTTAACCACGTCTTCTACCTACCATTCTAAACAACACAAGTGTTGTTTAGAATGGTAGGTAGAAGACAAGTTCCAAGACTTTTGAAAATTAAACAATGTTTGTTTTCGACTTCCCATACGCAATGAATAAGTGTAACCGACTTTGTATGAAAAGTTGAAATTTTTTCATGCGAATTTCCAAAAGTTATAGGGATGGGATGACGACATTCGAAGGCTGGCTGGAGTGAGCTGGATGAGAGTGGCCGAAAATCGGGATAGGTGGCGTGCATTGGGGGAGACCTATGTCCAGCAGTAGACGAGCGTGGGTTGCTAATGATAAGCGTGGCTCTCCCACGGTAAACGTCCCACTTTGGTCGATATTCATCATGACAAACGTTTACAATACCTATACATAAATAGACTTTTAAAATAATTTTCCATTTCAGCGTCGGCTGTAAATTGTGTAAAACAATAATTTAAGAGTTCCGCTATTTTCTTGGGAATTCCCTTAACTACTGAAAGTGCCGCGTAACAGATACTGCGCTATGACGTGAAATAAAGTGTCTTGGGTACCACACGGACGAGCGAGGTGGGACATGAATAAAAATATCAACTTAAAATTGAAGAGCTTGGCTGAACAAACATAATGTGTCGAGTGTCGATGGCAACACAAGTATATTTTATTTTGGTTGGCAACTTAAATTGTTGGATTGTTGGCTTTCGCGACCGACGCCATTATCACAAGCCAACAATTTTATTGTGTTTTTGTAAATTAATGTAAAGGTGAATCGGAATGAGCATTAAAATTTTTAACAAATTACCACAATCCCTTGTTGATTTACCCATACATAAATTTAAATCTCAAGTTAAATCTTATTTGATGACAAATGCCTATTATACAATTGAAGAATCCCTAAATGACAAGAATTTGTAGAAATGATAAACTGTTCACCTACACAGTGTTATGTATTATGAAATTTAAATTTTATTAAATTCTTTAAAAAATGTATGATAACAAATTTGAAAAGATTAAGTTCTATTAAGTTTCTTGCTGATTCTTCTCGGTGGAAATTGACCTTCCGAATCAGCAGTAGATTATACAATTTGACATTCATAAATGTTCTGTAAAGGACTTAAAATGAATAAAGAGATTTTGATTTCATTTGATTTGAAATACCTTGTAACACATAACTTCTGTATTGAAGAATAAGTAATTTTATTAAGTATAGTCCATTTTATATCTATCGAGGGCTAGTTTTATTGCTCCGAACATCGAGACAAAGTCGTTAGAGAGCGCTCTATCTCGGCCACATTGCGAGACTGGAGTCAAATCGAGCTGCAGACAGCTTGGGGGCAATTCGTCCCGACGGATGCATAAAATCTGTAAATTCGACTTCAATGTCAAGTGCAAGAAAATTGCCGCTCAGGAGGGGCAATTCTCGGTTTTCGCCTTCTATGTCGAGTCGAATTCATGGAGCACATAGACCAATAGGAGAACAAAATAAGGAATGTCGACTGTAATCTGTGTTCTCCTATTGGTGGTGTCGTTCCACTTTAATATACTGCAGGACACGGAAATTGCTACGCGGTACTGGACAGTAAAAATATGAATAGGTATCAAAAATAAAAGGAACATTCTAAAAGAACAAGTTTAAAATATAAAATAAAATACTTCTAAAAATCTATTAATACTAAATTATTATTTTGGAATGTATATTGTGCTTTTTACTTTCAATCCGTCGCACTTACATGTGAAACAATTTTATTATAGCAAATTTTAGTTTCTGCTTGCCTGAATTTTTAACCAACACACTCATCCAAACTCTTCAAAAGCCTTTTAAAATGGAGATTCCATTAAAAAATAACGGATTCCGATAACAGTTTTTATCAATAAAAAATATTTCACTCGATGAAGAAGCGAGAAATTTTAACAAAAATTTACGAAATTTTAAAAATAATTTGTTGCATTCATTCAAAAAATCTATTTACTTTTAAAAACACACGCTAACGATTACATCATGCTAGTGTTTCGTTTTTCGGATTACCTATAACCGTTATTATAGATAGATAGGTAGATATACTTTATTGCAAAAAAAATCACAACTTATGAACTAGACACAGATATTAATGTACAATTTCGGTGGTCTTATTGCAATATTTATCTATAGAAGTTACATTTTTAAGTAGTACAGATTTTTTGTATAATTTTCTTAAAAATGGCAAAAATAAAATTATAAAAACATATTACATGCACACAACGCAATTACAACCGTAAAAAGACAAGGTAAAAAAATATACATTTTTTTATACTAGAGGCGGCAAACGAGCAAGCGGGTCACCTGCTGGTAAGTAATCACCGCTGCCCATGAACATCTGCGAGATCAGGAGGAGGATTAATATTTATTTTATACGATTGCCCAAAAAATGAGAATTATATTTTTTATTCTTTGTCGAACAGAAAAATATTTAAACAACAAAAGATTAATTTAAAGTTACGCTCAAAGAATAATTTATCGTATCAGATTTAAAGGGGCATTTTATTAATATTTCGATGCGATTTTTTACGTATTTTCGATAATGGACTCCAGTCCCTTTGAACTACAAAGGTGTGGAAAGTGGGCTGAATTTATTATGCCAATATAACAAAAACAGGTCAGCGAAGGAATCTGTAGAAAAAAAAATCGTTTTGTGATTTGCCGTACTGTATTTCACACCCTCTTCTGCTCTAATAAACATCGCCAAATGCGCAGTACAGAAAATATGGCAGTAAAGTAACAGTAGATTCATCTCACTATCACTTAACTTCTTAACGCTCAGACAGCAGACAAAATAGAAAATCAATTGTGTTATGCCTTTTAAAAGGCTTATGGGCCTTACGACGTTTATATGAGTTCATAGGTGACCCGTTTGCTCATTTGTCGCCTCTAGCAAAAAAAAATGAAAAAGGTTATTAAAATACGAGAAAATTTAAAGGTGCCTTATCGAGGTTGTATATTACTTGCAAGAGTTACGACGTATACACAATTTAGTATTAAACTAAATTGTGTAGGTACGTCTCAATTCACAGACGAGCAGAAAGGCAGTTCGCAAATTCAATAATCATCCAAAAATTATAAAATAATCCTAAAATATAAACAGTACTTACATGGAAGGTATTTTCCATAAATAATGTTATAATTAACTATATTTTCAGATTTTGACGTAAATTTTACAGAAATAAAGTATTAAAAGACTGCTACGAAATTCAGATCTCAAACATTAACTTTTACTTTGACTAAATGGTTACGCTCATTTTACAATGCCGAAGCAATCCTATAGCTTCCAACCGCGTACAAAGAACTCATTTTAAAAACGACATGTCTTATAGCAACCAGGGAACATTTTCACTTCTGAGTGAGTTCACGGTTTTTTACTTTCTTATACCATAAACGATAGATTTCAATTTGCTTTATGGGAAACGTGACGAAGGTCTGGACGGATGGGATGCTTTTATCCGCTCAGGTATTTTTACTATGTAAGTCTTTCGGGTGACGTGACACCCATAAAAGTGTATTAGCTTAAAAAATATTGGAAATTGCTTGTTACGTTACGTGGAGTGATCAGGAAAATTTGTCGCTTGCCATAAGGTGACGTGACGCAACAAAGTCGAATGGAGAATAGGAGTGCGATTTGAATAACAATAAATGTTACTTCCCATTTACTTAAGTCAATTTTACTACGTACATGTGAAGATTTTCTTAGTGAGCTAACTTTTCCCATCATAGTAGCGGTAACTTGATTTCTGTGGAAGCCTTTGCCCTGCAGTGGGACAGTATATTATAGGCTGATATATGGCGGCATTTCTACATCGTCACCAAAAAAAAAATAGGCTGATACTTAACTTAACTTATAAACTTTTGCATAAGAGATCCACACCTCGTCATAGGCCGGCTGGAGTCGAGTGATACCAAAGCCTCACTGAAGACCAGCGCTTGCGGAGTGTTTCGCCGAGTAAGAAAGGTTACCGGAGTCCCAATTGGGATGAAATGGGTTAAAAGGTGAACAGCGCACTTGTGACTCCACTGGAACGGGTTCCCGCTACAAGGCAAAGGCATCCAATAGAAATCAAGTCATCGCTACTATGATGCAGATGGGATTTTAAAAAAAAAACTTTAAAAAAATGTCCCAAATCTTCCAAAATCACAGGCCACCTCTCAAAGACCCCAGTATTGAATTAAAGCAAATAATAACTCTATAAGAGAAAGCAATTTACAGCAGCAAGCCATCGCGCGGCCATTGCGCGAGATATATCGCCGGGCGATAATATTGCCGGCGATAGTTTACACTTGGTCAGTAGAGATAACTTACTGGAAAATACGCAGTATATTGTAAAGTAAGGGAAAAATATCTTCTTTCAAGTTTTATATACGGCACTTTATAATAGAAGGTAAAGATACGCGTTTATACAGGATGTATCTGTGGACATAGAAGATAGATAGATATTCTTTATTGCACAGAAATAGAAGACATGATAGAAGCAACAGCTATAGACAGTACAATAAGGCGGTCTTATCGCTTGTAGCGATTTCTTCCAGACAACCTTTAGGTAGAGGAGAGAAAACAGCGTGTTGGCAATGGGGGTAAGGCAGTGCAAAGAGATTGCTGAATGAAAATAAGAAGTACAAATACTTATACATGACATACTTAAATAATAATAAGACATACATAAACATAACAAACATAAGACATTTACATCCTTTTAACCATTCTGAACAACATAGTTCAATGATTTTTGGAAATTCGCACTTGACTTTGTCATTTTGTATGGGAAGTCTGAGAATGGTTGGTTGAAGACGTGGTTAAAAGGATGTAAATAAATACAGATTCACCATATGTGTTAACTCAATGATTATACAATAGGGTAAAAACCGGCCAAGTGCGCATAAAAGTTTGTACTTAACTAGTGCTTAACTTGAAATTCTCAATTCAGAAACCAGCCGTAAGACATTGTTAGTTCATTAATCTCAAAAGTAGTACAATGCGCAGGTTGTTTATAAAAAAGTTCCCGTGCCCTAGTTCCGATGGTATATTTTTGGTATAATAGAGAATCAAAGCGAGAGAAGTCGTTCTTGCGAGAAATGAGACGGAATTCAAAAACGACAGACGTTTAAGGGAACGGCCGACGACGTTCTTGTTATGCGGACTCACGGGTGACATGAAAGCGGAACAAGTAGGTGGGTAGTGTTTTAAACGTGGGAGAACCACGCTTCGGCATGACTGGTACAACGACCCCACAGAAGACTGGCGTGAAGCAGCACCTGCGCTGTGTTTCGCCGAGTTTACCGGAGGCCAAATTCGGTGGAAAGAATTTTAAAGATGGACAGCGCACTTGTCTCTACTGGTGTTGCAGGTGTCTATTAATTCTAAGAAGAATAATAAAACATAAAGTATAATAATAATAATAATCTTTATTTAGGCAAATCACACCCATACTAATACATTATTCAAAATCATTTTTACACATCCGCAATGTCATTACTTATCACATTAAATTAATTTAAATTAAATTAATTTCTATTAGCAGCGCCGGCAATCGCTTACCATTAGGATCACCTAATGGTAAGCGATGCCGTCTGCTTGTTTGCCACCTATCACATTAAAAAAAGCGACCTCATTGATCTTGATGATGTTTATAAGCATCAGTGATTAGTTATAATCAGATGACGCGCTTTTGAGACTTCAAAGATTAAAAAATATGTATCTACAGATTTATTTATCATTACAGCAGTGTGTCTCAATACAAATCAAAATCAGACGAACAAAATGATAAAAATAGAGCTCAGAGATCAAAACAAGCGCTTGAATACAAAAAATCTTGTATTATTTCTTATAAATGTGATTGAAAGAAAGACTCACTCTTATCTTCATAACAATTGTTATCTTTATAACAATTGTTTGTCAGAACAGTAGAGTATTGAAAGGAGATTTATTATTAAGATTTGTTTTTATTTATTTCAGTAGTTACATAATTGTTGTATATTTCTATATAACTAAATTATTTAGATATTTTTTCCTGAACAACATAATCTGGACAGAGATCCAGAGTGAATACGTTTTTCGGAATAATTATTTTATTACAATTACATTTGGGACCATGACAAAGTATGCGATGTGGTCTCAATATATTTATTTATAGGTTTTTTTTAATTAAAACGTGTCACCTTATATAAAATATCATAATATGGAATGGTCATTATTATCAGATGTCATTGAATGAATATACTTTTTATTGCACACAAAATAGAGGTATAAAACTGAAAACTAGCCATCGATCGATCTCTTCCAGGAAACCTTTTGGTGAAGGACATGTCATTGTATCTTGTACTGATGTAAATCTTGTTACTTAGGTACTACGCTGGATCAGCGACCCGAAGTGGATCTTTGCCTCCGACACGAGAATTAGTCACTTCGCTCTATTCTCAGCCACCTCTTGCTAATCCAGCCTTTGAAAACATCTTGTTGGTGATCAAATTAATAAATAAATGAGCATGATGATAAGACAGTGGGTCTGCCATGTTTGTGACAGCCCTATTCACTACAGTACTTCCACAGCCCTGATCCACAAATTAATTACACACAGAAGTTAGACTTTGACCTGATTTTGAATTTAGAAGAGTTCGTTGACATGTGCTAGGGTTGTTGCCCGGCATGAGTACATAAGCGCGCGGCCTCTACCATAGACCTCGACAGTTTGACAATCTTATGTCATAAGTAAGGATTAATGTGGTCGAAAAGGCGTTTTTGCCCGTTAGTGCGCATGCGTGAGTACATGACATATTTTTAGCTCTTAGTAGGCAGTCAGCCTTCTGTGTCAATATGTATTTTGTGCCCGATCCCTCAACCTCAGGGCTGTGTCTCATGAGAGTGCAAATGTCGATCAACTTGCTACATTAACGTTGTGATAGTGTCAAATGTTGTTTCCTAAAGTTATGGGAAGGTTGGATAAACTAGTTCGCAGTTGAGACTTCCGAGTCTCCTTCTTATCTTGCAGCCATAATGGCCTCTAGAGGCTATGGAGGAAATGCAATACTATATCTGACTTTCAACACTGAAATAAAATATTGAACTGTGTTGTCGTAATATCACATTTTCAGTTCGCAAACAATTTATGTATTTGTTAACTTTTATTGACGACCCGTTTAGAGGAATGGTTTTTGAGACGTAAGGGTCGCGAGTTCAATTCTCGCACCAACACACAGACAAAAAATTTTGTGTTGGGTCTGGGTCTTTTGTTGTTTCTTGTTTCCATAGCACAAGTGAAAATCTTAATTTAGGACCAGGACAATGTACATATTGTTATGTAATGCTGTCTCAATTTGTTTTTATTCCGATCTATAAAGCTTAAAGTATTAATAAGGTAAATAAACTAAAGATTATTTTTTTTACTATTTTTATTAGTATTTTTCCAATTTGGATTGACTTTGAAAAAGATTGAAGAATCGGAATGACTTTGTATTTCGATACATATTGGTGTCTATTGCCGACGGGCAATCACTTACCAACAGAAGATCCACCTGCTCGTTCTGCTACCTACCGCATAAAACATAAGTCTGCTTTCGCCGGTCTTCTGTAAGAATTATTTCTTTTTTATTTGTATTAGGAAGATCATTTTACAATTCATATTCAGTACGCCAATATTTGTTTAAGATTCTCTTATTTTATTTATCTTGTTACACGTTTCGGTCACAAGCAAAGCACTAAGTTAACTATTGACGACTTTGTCAAAGTTGGTTGGTATTAAAAGGATCTTCAAAACTAGACGCGACAAAAAATAAAAGAGTTGAGTTACAAATCCTCACTGACCCTAAACTTATTGCCTAACTTCTGCCTACTCTGGGCAAGGATGTTCTTAAATAATAAACCAGATCCGAAGTATATATCCGATTGTATTTCAGATAACGGATATCGGATACAAATTGGTTCGTTGATTTGACTGAGCCACGCTTCGACATGAATTGGCTGACACCACGGCCTCACAAAAGAAATAACGTGAAGCATTCGTGAAGCAACGCAAACTCTTGCGCTGTGTTTAGCTGAATTACTGGGCACCCAAACGGGAGGGCAAGGAGATTAAAAAGTTGGCAGCGCACTAGTGACAAGTGGTAAGCATTGCCGCCGCCCATATAGACACAAGTGCACTGCTAACCCTTGAACTCCCTTTCCCCCGATTATTCAGCTCCGGTACCTCGCAACTCGGCGGAATACAGCGAAAGCCCTGCTTAATATAGCGCAAGCCCTGCTTAATACAGTACAAGGCCTGCTTAATACATCCTCAAGCCCTGCTTAATACATCGCAAGCCCTGCGTGCCAAGCTCCAAGCCCTGCTTAATACAGCGCAAGCTCTGCTTAATACAGCACAAAACCTGCTCAATACAGCGCAAGCCCTGCTTAATACATCGCAAGCCCTGCGTGACAAGCTCAAAGCCCTGCTTAATACAGCGTAAGCTCTGCTTAATACAGCACAAAACCTGCTCAATGCAGCGCAAGCCCTGCTTAATACGTCGCAAGCCCTGCTTAATACAGCGCAAAACCTGTTCAATACAGCGCAAGCCCTACTTAATACAGCGCAAGCCCTGCTTCACACTGGTATTCTGTGAGGATGTGATGGCACTCTAGACGAACCAGGCTATTCATGCTAAAGCGTCGCTCTCCACCGTAGGAGAGCCACGCTATAGCGGCTAAAGTTCGGTTTCCTTTATTTTAATTGTACATCTTCGGTTAGGTTATCGGAGACCCAAAACATCCCTACCTGAGGTGGTCGGCTAAACATTTCAAAAGTTCCTTGACGTAACTTCGAAGACGTTTCTCCCAAACTCTTGTTAGGCGAGTTATCATTCATTTGTGGGTACTGAATACTTTAAAAACTAATTTTACAATGTTTTGGACTTTGGATTTTAATAATTACTGGCTGAAGTAGCAATGGGCAGGGCACATTGCGAGGAGAACAGACGGCCTTTGGGGTGGAAAGGTCCTTGAGTGGAGGCCACGCGCAGGAGGCCGCAGCCGTGGCAGGCCTCCAACCAGGTGGACCGACGATCTGGTGAAGGTCGCGGGAGTCCATTGGATGCGGGTGGCACAGGACCGATCTGTGTGGAGAACTTTGGGGGAGGCCTATGTCCAGCAGTGGACGTCTATTGGCTGAAATGATGATGATGATGATGAATTACTGGCCAGATGGCGCATTTGGTAGTGACCCTGCCTCATACGCTAAAGGTCATGGGTTCGATCCCCACCCTGGACAAACATTCGTGTGTGGAAGTTCCATCAGCTCGTACTAAGCGTTTCACTTCTTCTTCTTAATACGAACTGCTAAGGAATGGAACAACTTGCCGGCTTCTGTATTCCCAGAGAGCTACAATTTGGGTGTCTTTAAATCGAGAGTGAGAGAGAGAGCACGCTACATCTTAGACCTTATTATCACTTTCCATCAGGTGAGATGAGGTCAAGTGCAAACCCATTTATTAAAAAAAAGAACACTTGTGTTTGTTCAGTGCCTGGGTGTTATATGTATTTAAGTATTATATTCGTGTTTCCTCTGTTATCATAGATCTGTAACACAAGTGCTTAAGCTACTTAGTACTGAATCATATCAATGTATGAGATGTTGTGTAAATTTATTCATTTATTTATAACATACTTGATGATTTTCTGTTATTAATGAGCCCTTGCAACAAACCGACGCTTTCTACGGAGGAAACACATGATTAATCATATCGACCTTTTTATGACCCAAATATTATTATAATCCAAAACTTTTCACAGCCGTAATCGCGTGATACTTTGCTATACACGTGAAAAATAACCCGGTGCCTAATATAAATAAGTGAAGATACAATACGTAAATAAATGAGAAGGTTCCGTAGTAGAATTTAAGGCATGCGGAAATAAACATAATTTGGCCGATACCAATAGCGGAATCATAGACGTAGAAAAAAGTATACCATATCAAAATACCAAGAGCGAATGAACCTCGCGAACAAAACGTTCCATACTTTTTTTTACATTAAAGTGGACAAACGAGCAGACGCCTCACCTGATGATAAGTGATCACCTCTACCAATGGACATTTGCAACAACTGAGGCAGCATATATACTTAAATAGTTTTTTTATGTGATAGGTAGCAGACGAGCAGACGGATCACCTGATGGAAATAGTACCTAGATACTAGTATCCGATTAAAATTTAATGTTTCTTTTAGTACAGTGCACCGTTACCTATTAGTTACAAGCATAGACTAGTTGTTTAAATTTTCGCGTTGCATTATAACTATTATTATTATAGACGGACGGAATGAGTTCGCTTGTGACCACGGCTGTTGTAACGCAGCCGAAACGTCAAGCAGTAAGTGTACATAATTATGTGCTTAAAAATTTACGTCGCGTTAATTCCCGTCTATAATAATAATAAGCATAGACTAATCAAATATGCCACGGTGCTAGTTCCCTTATATCCTGTTAGGTTAAACTCAGGAGTATGTAATTGTAACCCTATTAAATATTAAAATCAAGGGTATTAACCCGCAGTGTTTCCCAAAATTTGTTAATGACTTCGGCATTTACCTATCTAGGTACTTTCTCAAGTAATTTTATATGACACTGTACAAAATAAACCTAACAAAAAGGGTATTAATATAAATATAATATTAATGCGCCAGACAATCACACCAATCAACCTGGTCTCAAACTAGGGCAACCCCTGTATTATGAGTACCCGGTGACGATAAAACTGGGGGCGTCAACCCAGAACACCCTGACCCAAGAAAACTTCGAAAACGTCGTTTCCTACATTGACTTGACCGGGAATCGAACCCGAGACTCGAGTTTCGGGCGAACACCTAAACCACTGCGAAACCGAGGCCGTCAAATATAACCGCAAAACTGTGGGAGAGCCACGCATCGACATGAATAGGCCAGCTTGACCGGAGTGATACCACTGCCTCACAGAAAACCGGCGTGAAGCAGCCTCTGTGCTGTGTTTTTCTGTGAGTGAGGGTACCGGAGGCCCACCCGGGGGGAAGGGGATAAAAGGTGGCAGCGCACTTGTAACTCCACTGGTGTTGCAAGTGTCCATGAGCGGCGGCAATTGCTTACCATCAGGCGATCCGCCTGCTCGTCTGCTACCTATAACATAAAAAAAAACGCCGGCTGCATACGTCGTCTCCACACAGATCGATCCTGTGTATTCTATTTCTGTGCAGTATTTATTTATTTAAAGTAAAGAGTATCTACTATTTTCCGTTTTTCCCAATACCTGCGGTACTCCAAAACCAACTCACATATGCCATAAAAATCCGCGCCTGAGTCACGCAAGGTCGAGTTTTCACCTCGTAAAATGCAAAGCTAATGTCACGAAGTAGGTACTCTTTCCGAGGCATAAAGTGCGTACGTCTTGGCCTTAGCTCGTAAAAAGTCACCTAGTTGCTGTGATTTTTTTCGGAACTGTTATTTTGTATAGGTGCCGCAGGTATGAAGGAAATCTGGCCCTTTACGTACGGTTTGTTGGTTTGAAAACGCTATTTTATTTATTTAAAGTTTTACTGCCCTTACTTTTTTTTTTTTTTATATTGTAGGAAGGCAAACGAGTAAGCGGGTCACCTGATGGTAAGTGATCACCGCCGCCCATGGACATCAGCTACACCAGAAGGAGTGCGGATGCGTTGCCGGCCTTTTAGGAAGGTATAGGCTCGTTTCTTGAAGACTTCGTACAATAGATGAACTTAATGCCACTACCGATTCTCTACCATTCATTTTATCATTCTCGACCTTTGGCTCAAGCAGAATTTTAGTTATTATGTAAACCGAAGAAAATAAATTATAACTTTATTTCTTTTTTGACGACCCGTTTAGCGCAATGGTTTGAGCGCCGGTTGAGACGTAAGGGTCGCGGGTTCGATTCCCGCACCAACACAAATGTTTGTTGATGAAACAGATATTTGTGATGGTCTGGTGTTCGTGATACCTTCGTTGTTTCTGGTTTCCATAGCACAATGGAAAACCTTAGTTTGGGACTAGGACAATGTATGTGATGTTGTCTCATTTTTTTTTTGTTTTACGACATGTCTCTACCCCCCTTTATAATGATAACTTTGCCAAGGTTAAGTGAAATAATTGACATCATGTGGGCAGTGCTAGTACTCAGTCAAAGTCAGTCGAAGTCACGGTCATTCAACAAAACTCAGTTTAGCGTTTTATCAACCTACTTTAACTAAAAGTAAAACCTATCGTTTGCAACTGGTTGGCTAGCAAGAATATTAGTTCTTCTTCGGCAAACTAGTTTTGAAACTTGGTTGCCAATGCCGCCGGAAGGGTTATTTTATCTAGCATCTGAAGAATAGAATATCTTTATACATACCTGACATACCTGTGTTAAAAAGATGGATACAGGTTTTAAAAACATTCAGTTTGTCCATTTCGGACATACAAGTATAGAGTTGAGTGTTGGCTGAGATTAGTCATTCATCGTAGACATCACTATTATACTACAACAACACTAGTAATTGCCTCGTTTTGATATTGAAATCAAAGCTATTTAGTAGATAATGAGTCCTAATTATAGAAATACAAAGGAATTCTTGATTTTAATTCGATGGACTTATTGAGGATTTCCAATAAAGAAAGCTTTTGTAGCTGAAGATCTCTTGCTCCGATGATTCGTCGGCTAATAATCGTTGAAATAGGGTTGTCACTATGTACATTTTTTTCTCAGTATTATTTTGTAGAGATTTCTGTAATTATTATAACCATACATTTGGAACAAACAAATCCTAGAATGGCCATGTGAAATGACGAAAAACATGTTAGCAAAAGACTGATGGGCATGAATGTAAATGAGTGGAAAAACAGTAGACGGACGAAAAGGAAATAGAAGGATTGTGTGAAGAATGACATAGTTTTTTAGATTTTCGCGTTGCATTATAACTATAAATTATTAAAACGGGAATTAACGCGACGTTTATTTATAAGTACATTGTAGCAGCCATGGTCACAAGCGAACTCTCTCGCTTGTGACCACGGCTGCTGCAACGTAGCCGAAACGTCAAGCAGTAAGTACATACAATGTACTTAAAAATAAACGTCGCGTTAATTCCTGTTTTAATAATTTATAGTTTAAAGAATAACATGACTAAAATGTTGTGGATGATACGATGAAGATACATACTACGCCGACCAACTAAGCTACCTACCGAAGACTACTGGAATTATCTGCCCATACCAAAATATCGGAAACTCAAAAATAAGGTACGTGATATCAGCAACCCCGTTACAAACTATTCTGACGCGGTCAGAAAGTTTTGACAGCCCTGGGCAAATCTCCCATTACCGTTTAATAGAGAAGTTAGTAACGCTCAGTTGATTCTGTGATGGGATTAATTATAGATATTGACTCTAACGTCTTGGTAAAGTTATGGAGGAAGGAAAGTTATGGTGTAAAGAATACCTAGTATTTTGTTAGTTAGCTTATTCGGTAGCTATCCGCTAGCTTACCAGTACCTTACCCAGTAGCTCACCCGGTAGCTTACCCGTAGCTTACCCGGTAGCTTACTCGATAGCTAACTCGGTAGCTTACCAGTACCTCACCCAGTAGCTCACCCGGTAGCTTACCCATAGGTTACTAGTAGCTAACCCGGTAGCTTACTCGATAGCTAACTCGGTAGCTTACCAGTACCTCACCCAGTAGCTCACCCAGTGGCTTATGGGAGGTTACTAGTAGCTAACCCGGTAGCTTACTCGATAGCTTACTCGGTAGCTTATCAAGTAGCTTACCCGGTACCTAGCTAACACGTAGCTTATCTAATAGCTTACCCGGTAGCTAATCTGTTAGCTTACCCGGTAGCTAAAGATATAGAGCATTCCGATTCAGATGGCTACCGTGGAAGATCTTGGGTTCGTAACCGAAACCGAATTATTACAAATTTGTGAATTCAGTTAACAAAAAAATACTTGTTTTTTTATTCATTCATTCAAAAGTCATTTAAAGTGGACACAATACGCATTCACTCCATTTTTTCCAGAAATAGCGCGTGTAAATCTTTTGTGCTGGAAAATCCTGAAATATAATTCTTTCCCCAGTACAAAGTCTAAGGGTTTGCTTTAAATTATTATGCGCTTTTGTTTACACTGTAGAGGGTTTTCCAGAACATTTTCAGTAATGTTTGCATAGTATGCGATCCCAGTGCATATTATTAATATGAGTAAACTATTACTTTACAGAAAAAAAATGGCATGAATGAACCGGCTCGACCGGAGTGATACCACGGACTTACCTACAGATGATCGGCTTGAAGCAGCGCCTGCGCTGTGTTTCGTCGAGTGGGTGAAGGTAGAGCGGGCCCGATTGGGAGGAAAGGCGGTTAAAGGTTGGCAGCGCACTTGTTGACTCTACTGGTGTTGCGGGTGTTTGTTGACTCTACTATGTTGATCCGTCTGCTTGTTTGCCACCTATCACATAAAAAACACTTTTTATATACTAGAGGCGGCAAACGAGCAAGCGGGTCGCCTGCTAGTAAGTAATCACCGCCACCCATTAATTAACATCTGCGAAATCAGAGAGATCGCTGATACCTTACCGGCCTTTTAAGAAAGAGGCTCTTTTCTTGAAGGTCCCTAAGTCATAGCCGTCAGGAAATACTGCCGCAGCTAAACTATTCCACAAGACTGAGGTTACTCGTACATTTTGCGTAAATTTGTACTGAAATATAGGTAGAGTTGTCTCACTGTCACCAATGCACTAGCGTGAGCCGCCGTGTTTGCTTTTGTATGAAAATATTTCAGAATTCACAAAGCTGAATCATTGCATTATTTGTGAGTTGGACAATGACTGCATGATTTACAAATGGACTTGGCGGTCAACAAATGTACGCTTTGTGCTGGTTTGTCGGTGTGTACCTGCATTTTGTTTATTTTTAACATTTTGCGTTTGCGTGTTTTGAACATTGAATGTTGTTTTAGTAAAATGTTTGAGGCATTTTTTTAAACTTTCGCACAAATACTTGATACAAACGAGACTAAACCTGAGGATATCTAAACTTTTTTATTTATGTGATAGGTAGCAGACGAGCAGGCGGATCACCTGATGGTAAGCAATTGCCGCCGCTCATGAACACATGCAAGTCATGCAACAAGTGCGCTGCTAACCTTTTATCCCCTTCCCCCCAGATGGGCCTCCGGTACCCTCACTCACTCGGCAAAACACAGCACAGAAGCTGCTTCACGCCGGTTTTCTGTGAGGCAGTGGTATCACTCCGGTCGAGCCGGCCCATTCATGCCGAAGCATGGCTCTCCCACATTTAGAAACTATTTATAAAGGGATACATTTTGTAAACACTGACAACGCTTATATACAGTCGACTCCAAAAATATTACACTTTAGGACCTTATCACAATTCACATTGGAAGTAGAACGACCTCTTTTTCTAATAATATGTATTGTAACAAGGTCCTAAAGTGTATACCACCTACATATTTTTGGAGTCGACTATACAAATCGAAAAGTCAAAACATTGGCGTGATACATTCGACGCCCAGCGCCATCTATTAGTAGATTTTTTTAATAGTGGCTCAGTATATTGTCTCACTTTAGCCTGATGATAAGCAAAAGGAAAGCCCAGTTATAACGGACGCGACGGCACGGCATCACATCCGTTGGCACTGACATATTTGGCGAGCTACTATTTTTTTTGTAGATTCATTGTCCCGAAACGAAGTGAGGGCGGGCCACTTGTGTAAATATAAGTACATAGCGGCCGCCCGCGACTTCGTACGCGTGGAGTTAATTATTGACACTTACCGTCATATTTTGGACAATCCACACGATATATTTTTATAAATTGTAGCCTATGTGTTATTCTGATGTATAAGCTATATTGTGGTAAAGTTTCATTCAAATCCATTCAGTAGTTTTGACGCAAACATCCATACATCCAAACAAACTTTCGCCTTTATAATAGTAGTAGGATTATTTGATTAGCACTTACTGCTTGACCTTACGACCTCCGCGCTCAGTTTTCGTTCAGTCTGAATGTGACCACCGCCATTGTAACGAGGTCGAAACGTCAAGCAGTCTGCAAGTGCTATAAAATACTTATATTTAAATATCCTGGCGTTTTGTCCCCTTTCTACCAAGTATTTGTTTGAGGTATTCTTGAAAGCGCAGCCATTTTGAGTAGTAACAAACGAACCGCTAATGATTCCACAAACCACAACTCTTTGTTGCGTTCGTTAAAATATAAATTTTTCTTCGTTAAATCGAAACCCACCACTTTTTTTATTGTAATTTCTGAAAATTGAACAGGAAAAAGCCAACAATTTATATTGGATATTTTATTCCACCGATATTGTTATTATTTGATATTCAAAAAGTTGTCTGAATTATTTTTTCCTATTTATTCCACCCTATGTAACTGCAATGTGATATGCGATAAATTAAATTGAATTTAATTCATATTCTAGATTTTTATTTTATAATTTCAATGACTGACTAAATAAGAGTTAAAATATATAGCATCACGCTAACATTTATTTTATTTATTTATAGTACCTACCTAAATATTAGAAATTAGGTATATGACGTCACGGCCAATGCCAATTATAGGTATAAGAATGAATACAATCAAATTAAAATTTTATACGATTATATTCATTCGTATGTATATACTAGCGGCCGCCCGCGGCTTCGTCCGCGTGGAAAAGTAACTTTTTATCCCCCTTTTAACCACTTACAACCCCCTTTTAGCAATAAAAAGTAGCCTATGTTCTTTCTCAGGGTCTAGATCATCTGTATACCAAATTTCATTTAAATCCGTTCAGTAGTTTTGGCGTGAAAGAGTAACAGACAGTCAGACAGACAGACAGACAGACAGACAGACAGACAGACAGACAGACAGACAGACAGACAGACAGACAGACAGAGTTACTTTCGCATTTATAATATTAGTATGGATTTAATATTTCAACTATCATGAATGTTATAGGCAAACCACTTACCAAATGGAACGATGTGCAGTCCAAATAACGACCTGTAACAAAAATAATCGATTTGACTCAATAAACAAATCAATGGAGCGATGACCTCAACAGCTTTGCCCGCGGTGGGCAGATGGAGAGCGGTGGAGGGATTTGTCCAGCGTGGGCAAAAATAAAATAAAAAAGTATTCAAAATAATGTAAATTGGAGATGCGTTAGCAATGCCTATGACAACCTCGAAAGGACGTTCACACGAATTTATTATTTTAATGTGCTAATTACTTAACGTTTTGTCAACGTAAGCAAACTCAAAATAACACACCAAAACGGCACACCTTTAAAATCAGCTTTAACCTCTATGCACCAACAATAAAGTTCACTTTATGTAAATTATCAATTGCTTTATTTATCGTTACTCAAATAAGCCTTATACCTTAGCAATAGAATCTCTTCTGGAGTGGCAGAAATTTTACATAAATTAGTGCAATATTGTCTTGGAACTTCAATAAATTTTGTGGTGAGCAGACTGTACTTAAAATTTGAAGACTAAATTGGCGTGTTCTAGAAATTTAAGCAGCTTATGCAAGATTATTTGCATACTAAGATGAGAATAATAAATGAGCTTTACATGATTCGTATTTATAAACAGTTATGTATCTATGTAAAGGATACGTTTGAATAAATACTGAAACATACACGTAAACAGAATATATTAGTATACTAGCTGTTACCCGCGACTTCGTCCGCGTGGAATAGTGTCTTTGGGTAGCATTTTCACCCCCCGTTTAACCCCTCACAACCCCCGTTTTCGCAAAAAAAAGAAGCCTATTTTCTTTCTCAGGGTCTAGACCCGTGGTCGTCAAACTGCGGCCCGCGATATAGTAGATTTATTTAATTACTAGTCGACTACATATTCGTAATTATCAGAAATCAGTTTGGTGGTTTTTGAGTAGAGAAGTAATAGATATACATTTTCGCATTATATGAATAGTGTGGACTACTATGGATAAGTACCTACCTATGCAAAAGCTCTTGAAACGCATATACTACGGCCCGGGCCCTGATGTTCATATTGATATGTGGCCCTTGAAGAGTAAAGTGTGACGACCACTGGTCTAGACCATTTCTGTATACCAAATTTTATTCAAATCTGTTCAGTAGTTTTGGCGTAAAAGAGTAATAGACAGACAGACAGAGTTACTTTCGCATTTATAATATTAGTTAGGATTAGGTTTCATGTGCGATTTACTTCCCACTGCGCCACACGTTAATTGATTTTAGTATAATTGGGGTTGTTTGCCCGAAGCGCGAAAGATCCCGGGTTCGATTCTCGGTCAAGTCAATTTAGGAAACTACATTTTCTCAGTTGTCTTGGGTCTGGGTGTTGTGGGTTGACGACCCCAGTTATTATCGGCGCCTGGTACCTACCCATTCACAGTATATTAAGGGTTGTCCAAATTTGAGACCAGGTTGATTGGTGTGATTGTCTGGCGCATTTATTTATTTATTATTTAATTAGTGTAAGAAATAATAATACATAAAGAAAAACTCACAGCATCTGCATTAACTTATGCACTTGTGAGCAATTAATTATTGTCAAAGCCTCTGTCACAAAATACACACAGAAGTTAGACTTTGACCTGATTTTGAATTTAGAAGAGTTCGTTGACATAATGCTAGGGTTGTTGCCCGGCATGAGTACCTACATAAGCGCCCGGCCTCTACCATAGACCTCGACAGTTTGACAATCTTATGTCAGTTAGGATTAATGTGGTCGAAAAGGCGTCTTTGCCCGTTAGTGCGCATGCGTGAGTACATGACATATTTTTAGCTCTTAGTGGGCAGTCAGCCTTCTGTGTCAATATGTATTTTGTGCCTCTGTTCTGTGTGCAATAAAAAGTATATTCATTCATTCAAAGTCAAAATTCAAGTGAGATTCGTAAAATCATACAAAATAACCCGTTTTCGCTTCATTAAGTATTAAGTTCCTTGCTGTGTGTTAACCCAAATTATTGTTGATGAATATTAATGAAGATTTATTATAAGGGGAAACGGTTCAAGATTGGAAGTGAGGTAGCGATAACAGCTTTATCGGCGCACGGTAGTGACGGGGCAAAGTCCCGGCGAAGTTTCATGTAGGTAATGGGCAGTAAGTATAATACACTGTTATAACTATGTATGTCCGCCGACTGGAGGTGGCTATTGAGCGACTTGTCGAAGGAAAGTTTGATGGAATCAAGACACAAGGAATAAATAAAATAAATAAATGCGCCTGACAATCACACCAATCAATCTGGTTCACGCCCCATTTGGGGAGAAGTGACATTGAGATGGGCTAAAGACACAGACTTTGTAGGGAGTGAAGAAACGCACCGGGGAAAGAGCCCTTAGCAAGTACCTGGTGAACGTCTCCCGAGATTCGGTCCGTATGCCGAGACGGTAGGAAGGACCATGGGCTGGTGGAGGGACCTGTGTCAGTCAATCTGGTTTCAAACTAAGGCAACTCCTGTACTATGAGTACCAGGTGACGATAATTAAGCCAGAGTGATGACCACGACTGGTCAAGAGTGATACCGACATAGAAGATGACTATGTAGCTGATACAAAATAGTTTGGGAACCTCTAAGATCAACTTTTGAATTGACCGTAGAAGAGTCACGCTTCGGCATGAATAGGCTTGACTGGAGTGAGCGGTACTGTCACTCACTGTGATGTATTTCACAGAGTCAATGACATCACAGAGGCCCAATTGACTTTCCCCCTAAATTTGGACTTTGGTAGCCTTTTTTGGGGAGAAGGAAAAAAAAATAGAGCTCACTTGTGGAGAATATAATAGCTAGTTGAGTATTTCATTACATAATACAGTGTTATTATTACGAGTGAATCTTTCAATATTAAACTTCTCTTAACATTGTTCAGCTATAAAATTTTATAGCACAGTTTATTCTCAACTTCGGCTCAATAAAACACCTTGAGTCGGCTAAATCAAACAAACCCAGTTTTCTTTTTATTTCATCTAAACTTTTAAAAGGCTTGTTTATTTTTGCCTTTTCGATGCTTCGATGTGTACAAAGCCACAGTATAGAAAGGGAGAAACCTTTTACGGCAAGGCACGGTGTCCCAGGAAACCGTCTCTGTCACACTCGTCCTGTGAGAGCAGGACATAGTGACTGCCGAAATGTCGAAAGGTCTAAAATCACACTGTTTACAGTTTAATAAATATAAATTCACACGAAATCTTACATTTTGGCTTGACTCCGTACCTACTAATTAGCTTATGCACTTGTGTTACAAAATATATCAGACAATAGAGGATCACACAAAGAAATCTTAAAATTGCGCTGTGTTACAGATATCAGACAATAGATTATGATCACAAATTTAATACCACAAATCATAATGATTGCACCCAATCACTGAACAAAGCCTTCACACACAAATTGTCTAGGGTGGGGATCGAACCCACGACTTTTGGCGTACGAAGCAGGGTCTACTAAATGCACCATCCGGCCAGTCGAATAACACGCAATAAAAATCATCACCGTTTGACGATTTCGATGGCGCAGTGGCTAAGGTGTTCGCCCGAAGCGCAAAAGGTCCCGGTTACGATTCCCGGTCAAGTCAATTTAAGAAACTACATTTTCTAATTTTCTTGGGTCTGGGTGTTCTGGGTTGACGCCCCCAGTTATTATCGTCACCTGGTACTACAAGGTTTGCCCTAATTTGAGACCAGGTTGACTGGCGCATTTATTTATTTCCAACTGCAAGATAAAGATGGTTTACTGTTGATCAATTTGATTGTGATCACAACCAATGTACTTAGGCACACTTGTGTCAATTTGTGTTACTCGTTTAGGATGGAGGACGAATGAAATTTCTTTCTTAACAAGGACTCGATACAAGTGGGTAGGTGTGTGCGTCTGAGGGGTCCTCTACGTTGCGTTGTATTCCTCAGTGCTGAGGTCATGACCTCCCTTCTTTATCACGCGGCTTCCAGTGGCAGGCCTCCTACCAGGTGGACCGACGATCTAGTGAAGGTCGTGGGAGTCCCTTGGATGCGGGTGGCACAAGACCGATCTATGTCTATGTCCAGCAGTGGACGTCAATGGCTAAAATGATGATGATGATGATGACTAAATATCACTTTCAATGTCAGCCTTAAGAAACTCTGAGTCAACATCATCAAATGTAATTGAAGAATACATTTGGGGGTCCTAATATTTATTAACAAATACAGGTTTTGTCTCAACAAACTGTCAAGGGCATACCTACGGTTACATTTATTATTTAAATTACAAGCAAATAGTAAAGATTACATACTATTGATATCAATATGTATCTAGATTTTTTCTAGAAAAGAAATCTTAATACCGCTTCATCAGCTATATTGCACAGGATGTTTGAAATCTAGAATCTCTAGAATAAGAATTAGATTATTTGCGCAACACAAGACACACCACATAAGAACACAAAATCACTGATAAACATAGAACTAATAATAAACAAACATCAAACATTTTTGTAAAATAATTACAAAAAAACGAACCATACTAAAAAATCTTTAAATATAATTTATGTAGGAGAAGTAAAACACAAAGCTGCACATGGTCAGCAATGAAAATTTGTGTTCTGGAGTGTAACCCGCTTACCACCTACAAACTCAAAAATAAAACCCATGGCTTTAAGTTGGGCATACCTTTAGGCCATGGCGCTGGTTTTAAAGCCCAAACCTTCTTAAGCTGAATGTTATGTTAGATTAATAATAATGTTCAGTTGCTTAGTGGATAACCACAACAACACTCCAAAAAATACTATTACAAAAATGACCTTAAATGTGCACAAAACAGTCCTTTAGCTGCTCTGAAAAAAAAATACAAATAAGAATAAATAAAGCTTACGTAATACTAAAGTCGGACAAAAAATCATTATATCTCAACGTCCTAGCATTTCTAATAAATCGTAATTTATTAGAAATGCTTCAATCTTTTGTCCTCACAATCAGAACAGATCGAGCCCTGTTTCGGCAAAATTCGGACACCTTCTATATAGAATATTGAGGACCTAGTCAGACGTTCCAATATTCATGAATTGGGGATGGTATAAGCTACGAGATCAAGTCAAAAGGTCAGCAATTTTATGAATTTAGGTTTATTTTTTGTTCCGAAAACGTCTGCACCAAAAAGCGAACCTTTTGCTCTGAGACGAATGACAGTAAAGGACATTTTATTAGGTAAGTAGTCGATCAGGGGAGCTATTCTCGTGCACTCGACATTAAAGTCGAATTATATTTTTTTTTTTACGTGATAGGTAGCAGACGAGCAGCGAAACACAGCACAGGGGCTGCTTCACGCCGGTTTTCTGTGAGGCAGTATCACTCCGTTCGAGCCGGCCCATTCATGCCGAAGCGTGGTTCTCCCACAGTTAATTTTGTTTGGACGGATTTTGTTTGGAGAATTTTGTTTGGACGGATGTATGAATCTCTGAATTTATTATCTAATGAGAGATTTCTTTACATTCGTCCATACAAAATTCCGAGTCGACTTCAATGTCGAGTGCACGAAAACTGGTACCCACTCAGGGCATCGTCAACAATCCTATTCCTAAATTATGGTAGATAGTTTTTAGAATTATAGTTTGTAGTAGATTTGTCGTAGTACTAACTGTTTATTATTATAGTTACATCATTTCAAAAGTATACAATTCCTAGTTTATGTTTGTTAGTTATTTAATTTTATTTATGTAATAAAATATAATATTAATATTTATTATTATGTATATTATAAGTATTATAGACTGAAATAAAAAAATATATTTTATACACTGAGAACCGATTATCCGTTTGTCGCTTGTAGCGTAAAAAAATAAAAAATGCTAAAAGTTTCTCACTTGGGCTATTAATTGACTAAAACCCCTATAGCACACTTCGTAAAGTGGAGTGTACGCTATCAGAATATTTTCCGAAAAATAAAATAAGCCGGAACAACTGTCACCTAGGTTTCAAATAAATTTGATTAATCAAAAGTGAAAGCCCCGTTGGTCTAGTGGTTTCAGTACCGGGCTGTGATCTCGGGGTCCCGGGTTCGAATTCCGGGTCGAACAAACAGTAGGTATGTTTTAAATTTCCGAACATACTCGTAGCTCGGGTTTGTAATTACTTCCAATCCGCATTAGATAAGAGTGGTGAGTAAGCCTAATCCCATCATAGTAGCAATGACTTGATTTTTATAATGTAGGCCTTTGCCCTGCAGTGGGGCAGTATATATTATAATAATAATAATAATTCGTTTATTTCAGGCAACAAGATACGTTTAACAAACATTTCGTTGGCCCATATAACAAATACCTTACAGTCTAACATTCTATAAATTAATAACCATTGCGTTAACAGCTAAATAACTTTACAAACGGGAGAAAGCACTAAGATTAACGTATTAAACAGACTAACCAATTATCTTACTACGGAATTAGAATTTAACAGCTAAATTTTCTTATACCAACAGTTATTATGAAATTAGTACAGGTATTTCCCAGTACCTTGAGATCAAACACTCACTAAATTATTACGCCGTTCTTACCTTGTACTTGGGTAGAGACCGCAAGATAACTCAGGCTATGGTTTTAGACAAGGGATTGACTTTCGGCCCGGTTTCAGTATCGTTTGGCCGAAAATTAATGTTCATTATTTCACAACATCCCATACATTAACCTGACTCTGTAGTATAAGCTTATGCACTTGTGTTACAGGTATCAGACAACAGAGGTAACACGGCGGATATGATACTTTAAAACATAAATAACACCTTAAATTGTGGGAGAGCCATGCTTCGGCATGAATGGGCCGGCTCGACCGGAGTGATACCACTGCCTCACAGAAAACCGGCGTGAAGCAGCTCCTGTGCTGTGTTTCGCCGAGTCAGTGAGGGTACCGGAGGCCCATCGGGGGGGAAGGGGATAAAAGGTTAGCAGCGCACTTGTTGCATTTATGGGCGGCGGCAATTGCTTACCATCAGGTGATCCGCCTGCTCGTCTGCTACCTATCACATAAAAAAAACCTAGACAATGAGTTTGTCAAACACACTCAGTTTGTTACAATGAAACTATTATTTGATAACGCATAATTATGCTATTGTTGTATCTCTTTACAAATTGTAGCTAACTGTTATTAATTCCGTCATTTTAATTATAACATTGGCAAACAATTTGCGAACAATCCATTATCAGTTGCTACAATCTCTGCCCTCTGCCGTTCATTTCATGTTTTCGGCTCATTTTCGGCTTTTAGCAACAGTGTCCCGTAACCCTACTTAATTTTGTTAGTCCCTTCCAACAGCTAACCAATAGCACAGTTCCTAAAATCACACCGTGTTGTACAAACCTGGGTATTAGCAAAGATTCAGAAACGTCTATATTAATTTGAACGACAATGGTAACTTGATAAGTCCTCTGATTTGTAAGAAAATGAACGGTGGCCGCTTACAATGGGCCGCTTCAGAAGGCTCAAAGTCACTCAGAGGGCAATGGAGAGGGCTATGCTCGGAATCTCCTTGCGTGATCGTGTCAGAAATGATGAGATCCGCAGGAGATCTAAGGTCACGGACATAGCCCAAAGAATTGCGTGGCTGAAGTGGCAATGGGCAGGGCACATTGCGAGGAGAACAGACGGCCGTTGGGGTGGAAAGGTCCTTGAGTGGAGGCCACGCGCAGGAGGCCGCAGCCGTAGCAGGCCTCCCACCAGGTGGACCGACGATCTGGTGGAGGTCGCGGGAGTCCATTGGATGCGGGTGGCACAGGACCGATCTGTGTGGAGAACTTTGGGGGAGGCCTATGTCCAGCAGTGGACGTCTATTGGCTGAAATGATGATGATGATGAACGGTTCAAAATGTCTGGAAAACATTTTCAATTAAAGTACTTATCAAGGTATTTCTTCGAGTCTGTGGGACTGCGGGACTAGTTGCACTTTCAGGGTTTCAGTCGCCAGTTCATCCGTGTAACCTATCACCTTATGCTTTCCATTTATTATATTCTTTAACTGTGGGAGAGCCACGCTTCGGCATGAATGGGTCGGCTCGACCGGAGTGATACCACTGCCTCACAGAAAACCGGCGTCAAGCAGCCCCTATGCTGTGTTTCGCCAAGTGAGTGAGGGTACCGGAGGCCCACTCGGGGGGGAAGGGGATTAAAGGTTGGCAGCGCACTTGTAACTCCGCTGGTGTTGCAAGTGTCCATGGGCGGAGGCAATTGCTTACCATCAGGTGATCCGCCTGCTCGCCTGCTACCTATCACATAAAAAAAAAATTCAGTTGCACTCCATGGTGAACAGTCAGAACTTGCCGCATTACATGCTCCAGTTCACGGTTGAACAGCATAGGTGATAGCGCATCCCAATCAGTTTTTGTCTATAAGGCTATACCTCTAATTAGATGTAGGTGATTCGACCCCTGTCCACTGTTAGCCTGATTCTAGGGTACAAATGGATATAAGTATGTTTTATTTATTAATCTATTAGAAAAAATGATTTAAAGTTCGGCAATTTAGTAAAATTCACGACTTACATCACTTAGCCTGTCTTTATTTCAAACTAGCGGCCGCCCGCGACTTCGTCCGCGTGGAAAAGTAACTTTTTACCCCCCTCTTAGCCCCTTACAACCCCCTTTTCGCAATAAAAAGTAGCCTATGTTCTTTCTCAGGGTCTAGATCATCTGTATACCAAATTTCATTTAAATCCGTTCAGTAGTTGTGGCGTGAAAGAGTAACAGACAGACAGACAGAGTTACTTTCGCATTTATAATATTAGTTAGGATTCCCTCGTGAACTCTATTCTAACTCGGACCACGGCTCTACTTTCTTAGATATCTACTTGAAAATACTGACATAGAAGTTCAAAGGTCCAAAATCCAAAGGTGCATTCTTGGTTCAACACTACGTTTACCGAGTCGCGGTCTCCGGTTGTCAGTTCTGCGGCTAATGTGACCAGCTCCACTGCCACTTCAGTTTGCTAATTCGGTGGGCTATGTCGGTGACTCTGGTTCTCTGCTACAAGATGGGATGACGACATTCGAAGGCTGGCTGGAGTGAGCTGGATGAGAGTGGCCGAAAATCGGGAGCGGTGGCGTGCATTGGGGGAGACCTATGTCCAGCAGTGGACGAGCGTGGGTTGCTAATGATGATGATGATGATGATTCTTGGTTACGAATCACACGGTCCCCCGTATGGAAGGCGCGTTCTTAATTATCTGAACCACCATCTCGTATACTTCCATACAAAATTATCTAACCTCTTTATTGCAATGGTTGTGCTTGCTTACGTAAATTTTGTGTTCACTTGCTCGAACCAAATAACTCGTAAAGAATCGATATCGCCACACCGATACTGCCGATACCATCGCAGCTCGTCCCTAACGAGTGACAATGCTGGGCTGGTCGCGAGTCGCGGCATCGTTAAACGGTCCAAATAGAGAAATCGGTTGGTATCGATCCGAGGAAATCTATTCGTTATTACCGACATGATTGTGTGGTCCAAGCTAAAGGAAATTCGACTATCCAGGTTGCAGCTCAGGATCGGGTACTTTGGCGAAAAAGATAGGAGGCCTATACTCAGCAGTGGATACTTCCGGGCTGCTTCACGCTCCGTTTCGGTCTTCTCTAAGGCCGTGGTATCACTCCGGCCGAACGGCCCATTCATGCAGAAGCGTGTCTCTCCCACGGTCACCACTGTGTATGTAAAGGTGTAGGTGTGTGTAAAGCCCTACTTTACACCACTCTTTCTGGGCTCTATTTCCTCTAGTGCTGTATTTTCTTTAGTTTCTATAATTGATATATAATTGCACATATCGTCATAAGAATTAATTTTATTTAGAGGATTCCGAATGAGCAAACTGAAGTGGCAGTGGGCTGGTCACATTAGCCGCAGAAATGACAACCGTTGGAGCCGTAAAGTCCTTGAGTGGAGACCGCGACTCGGTAAGCGTAGTGTTGGAGGCCCTGCGACAAGATGGGATGATGATATTCGAAGGCTGGCTGGTGTGGGCTGGATGAGAGTGGCCGAAAATTGGGAGCGGTGGCGTGCATTAGGGGAGACCTCTATCCAGCAGTGGATGATGAGATATTTCACGACAGATCGCTTTAGTTGTGTCGGGAATGGTCCTTGAATAAGTGAGAGATTTATTAAGTGAATTAAGGCTTTGATAAGGTGTCCATGGGCGATAGTAATCGCTTACCATCAGGTGATCCATCTGCTCGTTTGCCACCTATCACATAAAAAAGTGCAATTATACGATATCGCTCCAAGTCTTACCCTTGGCCCAGATATGTCAAATGGTAATACTCGTTACGTCCCATCGCCGCGCCCCCATTGATTGAATTTCATGAACTATTCGCAAGTGAAATGTAGACAATACCCTGAAACCTGGCAGTGATAAGCTCGTTGTGTGGTAAATAGTACCTAGAACTGAAATGTGGCGTATTTGTTTACACTGGACGTCCCGTTGGTCTAGTGGTTTAAGTACCAGGCCGTGATCTCGGGTCCTGGGCTCGAGTCCCGGGGCGAGCAAAAAGTATGTTCCGAATTTTATGAACATAGCTTGGGTTTCTGATCACCATTCTATAGGTATCATCATCATCATCATTTCAGCCAATAGACGTCCTTTACTGGACATAGGACTCCCCAATAGTTCTCCACACAGATCGGTCCTGTGCCACCCGCATTCAACGAACTCCCGTGACCCTCACTAGATCGTCGGTCCATCTTGTGGGTGGCCTGCCACGGCTGCGGCCTCCTACGCGTGGCCTCCACTCAAGGACCTTTCCACCCCAACAGCCGTCTGTTCTCCTCGCAATGTGCCCTGCCCACTGCCGCTGTCATTAGGTATGCTGGTGATTAACCCTAATCCCATCATAGTAGTGATGACTTGATTTTTATGATGGAGGCCTTTGCCCTGCAGTGGTACAGTATAATAGTACAGGCTAATACTTTACTTTTTAAGGTGGCAGACAGATCACCTGATGGTGAGCGATTGCCGCCGCCCATAGTACACCTGCAACACCAGTAGTCACAAACGCGCTGCCAACCTTAAACATTTTTATTTGATTTTCCTTCACAGAAAACCGGCGTGAAGCAGCCCCTGTGCTGTGTTTCGCCGAGTGAGTGAGGGTACCGGAGGCCCATCGCAGGGGGGAAGGGGTATAAAAGTTTGGCAGCGCACTTGTAACTCCACTGGTGTTGAAAGTGTCCATGAGCGGCGGCAATTGCTTACCATCAGGTGATCCGCCACGCTCGTCTGCTACCTATCACATAAAAAAAAAATTAAGTCACTAAAATCTCCAACAACATTTATTGTAACTAGTGCAAACCTTGGAAAATAAGGTAGTTATCGTAAGGTAAAAGTATAAAAGTAATAAAAAGAAACTCGCCCTTCAGATACTTAAGCATTGTTATTTAACAAAGTTTCTTTCATAAAAAAACTCATTGTTAGCAGTTACTGAATAATTGAAGAATTAACGTTATTATACAACTTTGCCTTAGTTAATAATGAGTTGGCTCTCCTCATGCCCACGATGTTCAGTGTTTAACTAAAATTAACTACAAATTGTTTCAACTTTCATGATCACTGATATTAAGCATTGTACTACAGTCAGTCATCAGGTTACCACAATCTGTCAAATTTCCTCAATTGATATAGAACCAAACGCGTTTGACATAAAGGTGACAATGGAATGAGGAAATCTGACAGTTTTGTGTACTTTGATGTGTGGCTGTACGTACAGTGTCAGTGTTTCACAATCTGTCAAAATTTCCTCAATTGATTTTCAACCTAATGTGTATGACAGTAAGATTAAAGATGATTGAAGAAACTACATCCAGTTACAAACTATTCTTAAGTTAATTGTAATGTAATGTAATCCTCTAACCAATTAAGCTGCAAAGGCCGATCACTTAGGTACACAGAATATACATTGACCTGACTCCATACTAAGTAGCTTAAGCACTTGTTTTACAGATATCTGACAACAGAGGAAACAATAATTAATACTTAAAGACAAATGTATGGCCTTTGCCCTGCAGTGGGACTGTATAAGGCTGATAGTTTTACTTTTTAGGTGGCAGATAGATCACCTGATGGTAAGCGATTGCCGCCGCCCATAGACACCTGCAAGACCCCCAGACACTCAACGAACATAAGTGATCATCACACAAACTTTGGTCCATGCTGGGGTGCGAAGCCACAACCTTTGGCGTATCAGGCAGGGTATTTACCAAATGCACATAACAGATCTGCACTTCCTTACCCCTTGTTAATTGGCTGTATTATTCCTCTACCTAATACCTCTGCTATTAGCGATAAGACCGCCGATATTGTATTTATAAATTACCTTAAAAGCATTAAGTTCTGTACTATTTTGTGCAATAAAGAGTATCTATCTGTGCACTTGCGGGCAGTCAAATAGAGAAAGAGGTATACACTTTAAATTTAACTGGTGACCTGTTAACAATATACGGTGTTAACAGCCCAATTTACGTTTATGACCCTTTTGGCCGAATTTCCTGTAGATAATAGCTGTAAAGTAATTTATTTCATTAATTAGTGATAACACGCAGAATATACTTTACATACGAACGTTTATTAAGGCAAGTTATATGCAAAAATATTTGTTGATGTGTAAAATCTCTGGCCGACATTTTCGTTGACCCTGGCCGTAAATTTTATTCGTCTGTCGGGAAAGATATCCATTACACCAAATTTTAACTGTGGGAGAACCACGCTTCGGTATGAATGGGCCGGCTCGACTGAAGTGATGCCACTGCCTCACAGAAAACCGGCGTAAAGCAACCCCTGTGCTGTGTTTCGCCGTGTGAGGGTACCGGAGGCATAACCGGGGGGGAAGGGGATAAAAGTTTGGCAGCGCACTTGTAATTCCACTGGTGTTGCAGGTGTTGCCGGCGGCAATGGCTTACCATCAGGTGATCCTAGCTCGTCTGCTAGTTCTGCTACCTTTCATCATCATCATCATCATCAGCCTGTTGCAGTCCAGTGCTGGACATAGGCCTCTCCAAATGCTCTCCACTTTGATCGATCTTCGGCTACTCGCATCCAGCTCCAGCCAGCCCTCTTGCGCAGATCATCACTCCATCTGGCCTGAGGTCGTCCTACACTACGTTTACCGAGACGCGGTCTCCACTCCAGAACTCGTTTACCCCAACGGTTGTCAGTTCTGCGGCAGATATGGCCAGCCCACTGCCACTTCAGCTTGCTAATCCGGTGAGCTATGTCGATAACTTTAGTTCTCTGCCGGATCACCTCGTTTCGGATTCGATCACGCAGAGAAACGCCGAGCATAGCTCTTTCCATAGACCGCTGAGCGACTTTAAACTTGTGGACTAGCCATTCTGTTAGTGTCCACGTTTCGGCCTCGTATGTCATGCTACCTTTTACATTAAAAAAAAATCATTTTGCATAATATGACTTCTTCACCCGGAAAACATAAAAAAATAAAAATGGCGTTTTATTCTTAACGTTTCCGAAAATATCTAAAGCGGATCAGAAGATCCCTCATCAAGATGCCGGTTAACTGTCCATTGTCTGTTCGTTACCATTTTACGACCCTCCGATACTCTAATAAAGCATTATACCCGATACTTTTCAGGCGCCATAAAAACTGAAATCGCTTTTGTAAGATGAAATGCTTAAAAGCTTTTAGTGTTATGTATTTGGGCGTAGATTGCCGTTTTTGAGCTTTGGGGTAAGAACATACTGTTGCATTCATAAGCTCACTATACTACATGCAGGTAATTAATTTTTTAAGTCTTTGATACAGTCAACAGCAAAAGTAGATGAACAAAATCAACTGTATGGTGTCAAATATGTACAGTTCTGACGCAAACTCCATATAGCCTCAAAGTGATCCTCAATAGTGAACTCCGCTCAATAGTGAGTATAGTTTTTGATTTTGATCATCTACTTTTGCTGTTAAATGTACATACTAGTATAATCGAGATTTGGCTTTTGTTCATGTGACAAGTGGCAGACAAGCAGACAAATCACCTGATGGTAAGCGATTGCCGCCGCCCATAGAGCGCTAGTGGAGTCGTTAGTGTGCTGCTTTTTCCTCAATTTTGCCTCCAGTACCCCTCCAAATTCGACGAAAGGCGCTGCTTGACGCCGGTCTTCGTTGTTTATACTCGTATGACAATTCACTCGACTTACAATAGCAGTGTTAAAAACGATACAATTCATCGGTTCTCATATTAATGTCACTTTGGGCATTTCACTGCACAAAATAACACCAAACTTGCACATTAAAACCACTAAACACTAATTTTAAACCTTTAAATTGCATTCACCGATGCAATTTGTTCCACTACCCATTACTCATATCAAAAGTCAAAAGCTTTCTGCAACTCACCGATCCAACACGTCATGAAACATTTGAATTTGTGCCGTCAAAAAACTGAATTAATTGCTAAAAATACATGTTACTGTAATGGTCAAAGTTACCTAACCCTAATTGAAGGGTGTGGCAAATGTAAGGCCCGTTTTCACGGCTCAAATGGCTCGGGTGACTTAACATACATATAATTGGCTGGACGTAGTGATGGGGATTTCAGAGTTCCGGACTCGATCTTGAAGTCTGATGCCGAGCATGCTCCTCTCCATGGCCCTTTGTGCACAGTCTCCTTAGTGAGAGCACGCAGGACTAAAGTCCAGGACGTCGGATTGAGAGTGATAGAACTAAAGTGGAATTGGGCAGGACATTTAGCTAGGCATGGTGATGGCAGGTGGAGCAAGATTATGACCGAATGGTGTCCGAGAAACGGCCGACGAAGTCCAGGTCGTCCGGTGGCGCGATGGGTCGACGACATCGCTAAAATCGGAGGGGCTACATGGATCCGAGCAGCTCAGGACCGGGCACAGTGGCGAAAGATGATGATGATGAGTGATGGGGCCTGTCACGGCTGCGACTTCATGTACGTGGCCTCCACTCAAGGACCTTTACACAACTAGACAAAGAAGAACACAAGAATATTGTTTCGTTAGGTTGGTAGGAAAGGAAACGTGGAACTGTGCGCGGCAGGCCACCCACAAGATGGACCGACGATCTAGTGAGGGTCACGGGAGTTCGTTGAATGCGGGTGGCACAGGACCGATCTGTGTGGAGAACATTGGGGATTCCTATGTCCAGTAATGGACGTCTATTGGTTGAAATGATGATGTGAATGATAACGCAAGGGAGTCTTTTTCAGAGCTTGAGGTCGTGTTTTGAAGGCTCGTACCCTTTTTGAAGGCTCGAGCCCTTTTTGAAGGCTCGAGCCCTTTTTGAAGACTCAAGCCCTTTTTGATGGCTCAGACCCTTTTTTGAAGGCCCAGCCCTTTTTGATGGCTCGAACCCTTTTTTGAACGCTCGAGCTTATTTGAACGCTTAAACTCTTTTTGAAGGCTCAAGGCATGGCTCAAAAGGTTCGCAGCTCAGCTAGGCTCGGAACGCCTCCGCCTCGACGCTTCAAACAAACTCGACATCTCGAGCCTTGTACATCACTACTTGGACGTACCTAATTAGCCAGGTAGGAAGTTTCCACTAATGAGTAGGTTGGAATGTTTGAAACATATGATTAAAACATTCTAACATTATTCATTGACCACTCCAACTATTACAACCATTTCAATATTAGCGGTTACAGACATTGGAATGATGATTTATTCATTGAGACTATTTCAATACGCTGTAATAGTTACGTAAATAGACCTGTGTAAACGAATATTTTATAGAGGTGCCTAAAAATAAATACTCCGGCGTATAATACTACGGCACTTTGGAAGTTTTTTTCAACACCATTGAGACATCAATGGTCAACACAAGCAACACGCAGCGCATTTGCGACTCCTCTGGTGTTGCGGGTGTCCATGGGCGGCGGTAATCGCTTACCATCAGGTGATCCGTCTATTCGTCTGCCCCCTATCTCATAAAAAAAACACTCATAAAGTAGATGGCAGAAAGTGTAAGTGTTAACCCATAAATGCGCCAGACAATCACACCAGTCAACCTGGTCTCAAACTAGGGCAACCCCTGTACTATGAGTACCGGGTGACGATAATTAACTGGGCGTCGACCCTGAACACCCAGACCCATGAAAATTTTGTAAATGTAGATTCCTAAATTGACTTGACCGGGAATCGAACCCGGGACCTTTCGCGCTTCGGGCGAACACCTTAGCCACTACGCCATGATATCATCCATCCAAGCTATAAATATCAAATGGTTGAATATCACTCAGGATCAGACTCATTGGAAGATACTGTTTAGTAAAGTATAATGGTGTTACGTGTATCCATGGGCGGCGGTAATCGCTTACCATCAGTTGATCCGTATGATCGTCTGCCCCCTATGTTATAAAAAAAAGTTACTACTACAGATTACCTAATCATTAAACGGCTCATCAAACTGGCTTCATATTTTCGTCATCAAAAAAAAGAAAAAAAGAAAGAAGAAATATTTATTTGGTACCAAAAAAAATATTAACACAAAAAGAAATCAACATTTAAACTTAATAAAAAATAAATGGAACCAAAATGCTCTTCATCAAGGGTTGAATGTTGAAACCTATTGCCAAGGAATATGCAGCATAGTGACGTCATTGTGCTAGCACAAGGCAATCTGTGCTGCGGAACAATGGCGTTGTCACTTCCAGCCTCGTTGGTTTATTCTGAAAAGATTGGTTCGAATAACAGTGTCGATAGCTCAAATGTGGATACGGTTTGGGCTATTTGATGCCGTTTAACGGCAATGTTGTTCAGAATTGTTGGTAGAATATGCGGTTAAAGGGATGTAATCGGTCCTGTGCCACCCGCATCCAATGGACTCCCGCGACCTTCACCAGATCGTCGGTCCACCTGGTGGGAGGCCTGCCACGGCTGCGGCCTCCTGCACGTGGCCTCCACTCAAGGACCTTTCCACCCCAACGGCCGTCTGTTCTCCTCGCAATGTGCCCTGCCCATTGCCACTTCGAGCCTACGCAATCAAGATTCATTCACGCAGGACCGATCTGTGTGGAGAACTTTGGGGGAGGCCTATGTCCAGCAGTTGACGTCTATTGGCTGAAATGATGATGATGATGATGATGGATGTAAATACTTACAGATATAACCTGTATAAACTAACCATACTAATATTATAAATAGGAAAGTATGTCTGTCTGTCTGTATGTTTGTCTTTCTTTCGTGATTTTTAAGTAGAGCTTGTTGAAGGATTGAGAGTAACATAGGCTACTTTATGCCCCTTTCTAACCCCCCATGCTAGGGAAGTTAGGGGCGCGAGCGAAGCCGTGGGCAAAAGCTATATTTTATAATAATGCGCCAGATAATCACACCAATCAACCTGGTCTCAAACTAGGGCAACGCCTTTACTTGGAGTAAAAGGATAATTAACTGGAAGCGACAACCCAGAATACCTAGACCCAAGAAAACTATCATGGAATTCAACTGATATTAATAGGTTTTTTTTTAATAAATTTAAAATTATCGCCTGTTCAATTCACATCTTTCCGAAATGTAAAGTTTTATGAATCTTGATTGATCTATTAAAACTTTACGGGACTTATAATAATAAATCGAATAGTTCTGATGAAGTTCAGACACCAATCGAACCCTTTAGACACCCTAAATAAACTAAGGAACCTAATTAATCTAGATCGAGAAGTACGTACAGATAATAGCTGAGCCCTGGTAGTTCAAAAATACACCAGAGATAATTTCAAAAACTTATAGGAAACTAAACAAAGTGTGATAGACCCAAAAGTCTACTTATAAGGTTTTTTATTCGATAAAATAATAACGCCCCGTTGGTCTAGTGGTTTAAGTACCGGGCCGTGATCTCGGGGTCCCGGGTTCGATTCCCGGGTCGAGCAAAAAGTATGTTTCGAATTTTTCGAACATAGCTCGGGTTTGTGATCACCAATCCGCATTAGGCAAGCGTGGTGATTAAGCCTAATCCCATCATAGTAGCGATAACTTAATTTCTATGATGGAGGCCTTTGCCCTGCAGTGGGACAGTATATAGACTGATACTTTTTTTACTTTAAGATAATAAAAACGAAAGAAACGATAACTGAAAATAAAAGCTAGAAAAAAATAAAAAATTAAACAGAGTAGGCCCCTGTGGCAATATCCCCAAAATGCTGGGAGCATTACCACGATGGTTAGCAATGGAAATTCCGGGCGAAGTAGCTGCCAGCCTTTGGGCACAAAATAATTACACACAGAAAGTAAGCTGCCCACTAAGAGCTAAAAACGTGTCATGTACTCATGCATGCGCACTAACGGGGAAATACGCCATTTCGACCACATTAATCCTAGCCCATGACATAAGATTATCAAACTGTCGAGGTCTGTGATAGAAGGCCGCGCGCTTATGTACTCATGCCGGGCAACAACCCTAGCGTATGTCAACGAACTCTTCTAAATTCAAAATCAGGCTGAGTCTACCTTCTGTGTGTAATTATTTTGTGCTTTGGGGCTCCCGTGACTTCAGCTAAGCGCTTAGCTAATTCTTGGAAGAAAGAGAGAGAATCGGGACTCTTCGGTTTCAACCACAGAGCTATCGACACCGAAAGCTACGAAGTGGTAAGTACCGGACAGATAACTACACTTCGCAGATTTCCATCTCTCTGTTCTTTTTTTTAATCTGCTTCTATCTTCTTCTATACTATTTATAAAGAGATAACTTCTATAGACAACGACAAGGCTTATAGGTAAACCGAAAACACGAAACGCTTGCGCGATGTAATTATACACAGCGCCATCTATTGGTTCATTTCGGAATTCCGGTCCCGAAGCGAAGTGAGGGCGGGCCACTATTATATTATATAGGTGGCAGACGAGCCGACGGATCACTGATAGTAAGCGATTACCGCCGCCCATGGACACCTGCAACCCCAGTGGTGTCACAAGTGCGCTGCTTACCTTTTAACCCCCCTTCCCCTGGATTGGGCCTCCGGTACCCTCACTCACGCAGCGAACACAGCGCATGCACTGCATCACGCCGGTTTTATGTGAGGACGTGGTATTACTCCGGTCGAGCCGGCCCATTCATGCTGAAGCATGGTTCTCCCACTGTTTTTATCCGCGCTATCATCACCTTAATGGGTCAATTGATCGATTTTTTCAATTAATTTCCCTATCCTAAACTTCTTTACCTACTCTATTATCCTCTCTTGTTTTTGAGTGAAACATTTTCCACGGAAAAACAGGTTAGTGTTGAACAAACAAACAATTTTCCCAGCAAAATAATTCCAAGGTCCACTGCCGTTCATCGTATTAGATTATTCGTAATTACTTAAAACTAACTCAATTATACAGCCTGGTGAGCATCTTGGCAGATGCAGATGTCATCCAGAGCTAATTGATTAATTAATTCTCAAACGTTGTTAAGGAATTAGCATAAACAAGTTTTGAGACGTAGTACGTTAATACAAGTTCACTTTTCTCAGACAATATCACACAAATCGCCTTGAAATTTATTTCATTATTGTTATTAATCGTAGGAGAGCGTTTCGATAAATTTGGGAGAGCCACTCTTCGGCATGAATGGGCCGGCTTGACCGGAGTGATACCACGGCCTCAAAGAAGACCGGCGTGAAGCAGCGCTGTGCTTCGTCGAGTGAGTGAGGGTAAAAAGAGGGTTAAAGGTTGGCCAGCTCACTCGCGTTGCAGGTGTCTATGGGCGGCGGCGGCCGCTGACCATCAGGTGATCCATCTGTTCGTCTGCCACGTATCACATAAAAATAATATAGAGTTATTTCAAGTAAAGAGGCCTTATAATTGTCCATTAATAATTAACTTTGTAAATCTAGACAATGCCTAAAAGTCTTAAATTAGACGTAATTATATCAAACCGGCTTAACAGACACGAAACAATTTAATATCCAAAATATTTATTTGATCTCATTAGAGCCTATAATTCTATTTGAAGTACGGAAAATTGGGAAAGCTAAATTAGTTTCATACCAATCTAATTACTCGACCATGGCAACACCAAAGACAGGGTCATGATTTTAACAATCTATGTTTTTAATGATGTAACCAGACTGATATTCCAACTTTTTTTAAATTGGGGATTCTCAGGATGACCTCACTCCGCCTGATGGTAAGCAGCCGTGAGATCCAAAATATGTGATTGACAGGCACAAAAGAATAGACAATGTATTTGATGGGTCTGTCATCGTCACCCTGTAGGCCAGCTGAGATCTACTGTGCTGAGATGCACATCAAAATGTCTCCACAGGGAGCTGGACAGATAGAACTGGGCCTCAGCTGAGAGCAGTTGTCTAGGGCCACCAGGACCCCTCCGGTAGCAGCTCCAATCAGAAGGAAAAAACAAGGGGTCGCCGCACCGTAGTCCCCGCAAACAATTCTCCTCGAAGGACGTTAACGTAGTAGGTGGGTACACTACGATACTAAAATGCATGCTACGAGTAGTATAATAAAAAGTAATCTAAATAGAATGCAAAGAAAAATCATTAGTCTCTGTTTCTCTATTTTGTGCTGCAACCTTCCATTATAAAGTTAAACACATTGATCTAAGAAAAACCGGTCTTAAATCGAGAAAATCTACGTTGATTGCAGATTTAAAAAATCATTCGACAAATCTTCACAAATTGCTTCGGAACGGCAAATGGCCGGCAAAATCTAAAATAATCTGCTCAATAAATCTGATGTAAAGAAGCAATTTGTTCCAAAATAAAAACAGGAATTCGGGATTTACCATGAATATCCAACTGTTACATTATCACCCTTCTAATCTGGATAAATTTAAGTAGATATTAACTTTGTTAACATCATTGATCATCATACAATATAATAATCATCATAAATATAATATAATCCATAATTTCTTAGAATAGACGTCACTGCTGGAGATATACCTTCAACCGTCGGAGAGCCACGCTTCGGTATGAATAGGCTGGCTCGACCGGAGTGATACCACAGCCTCACAAAAAACAGGCGTAAGGCTACGCCGAGCGAGTGAGGAAAGGTGTTAACAGCGCTCTTGTAACTCGGGTGTTGCAGTATCTATGGGCGGCAAGAACCGTTTACCATTAGGTGGTCCGTCAGCTCGTCTGCCAATTCACATTTATAAAAAGCCCTACCTAAAGTGGAGACATTAATAAGACGGCGATTTTTATATCAATACCTTTTTCTTTTTCACTCCATCAGGCAAAGTGGATCCATTATGTAGACCCGATAATAAAGAACACTGTTTAGTATTGTATCCTAAAGAAAACAAGTTCAATCGTTAATAAAACATCCATTTATTATATCAAGTAGATCCAATGAAATGTTGAAAGAAGCAAGAAACGGTAAATAGGTTAAGTGTTTGAAAAATGGTTGCCCCAAACAGGGATAATTGACTTGAGTTCGGCGAAGCAACGACCTCAAGAATTTATGAAAAAATACAAGTACCTAACATCATCTTTTGTAGGCATCGATACAATTTAACCCTTATTTAATTTATACCCCTAACAACCCCCTTTTTCGCAATAAAAACTTGCCTATGTTCTAGACCATATGTATGTCTTCTTCTTCTTTCGTACGGGCTTTTCCGTAATTAGGCTGCAAATGTGCCCATTTCGCGTGCGGAGGGTGACGTTGACCGGTCTTCACTCCAACCAGTTAAGTTCCTCCAGGAAACCTGCCAGCGCCTTCGCGCTGCTGAAGATTTCCCGGAGACTACCTGGGTTTCCCAGGTAGTGCGCCCGGCAGCTGGCCACCCCTCTGCACTCCAGCAGGATGTGGGCGGCTGTCTCGTCCTTCTCCATGCATGCTCTGCATAGAGGGCTGTCTGTAACACCTAGGTTGAAAAGATGTTTGTTAAAGTTGCCATGACCCCGTCAGAGCACACGTCACCAGACGTAGGCTCGACTTGTTTAGCTGCAGAAATTGCCTAGAGAGACGGGCGTCTAGTTGCGGTAGAGTTAGTTTCGCCTGTCTGCATTCCTCTAGACTGCTCCAGTAGCTGTTGTGTACAATTTTGTATGTCAAATTTCATTCAAATCCGTTCAGTAGTTTTAGCGTGAAAGAGTAACAGGCAGACAGACAAAGCTACTCTCGCATTTATAAAATTTAGGATTAGGATTTGTCTTTCTAAAATAATATCACAGGTAAACGCAATGCAACAGAATGCACACGAGATTCGTAGACAATTTCATATGCAGGCAAGGCGTTTTCTCAGCAACTAGGAATAATGTGTTTATCCAACCGTGTTATGTCAGAAGTTGAATAGCAGCTAACTTGGGGAAGAGGAAATATTGCCGAGCCTTTCCATAGTTGCAGAACAATTAGACTGCCTTAGTTGCGATGTGGGGGGATGCACTTTAAAGCGACAGCTGCACATGAGATCCCAAGTTCTGTTCTCACCTTTTCATTGGCGGATTCACGTGCAGATGGCAATCTTTGAGCCTCAAACTGGCATTATATTTATAGTGGTCTTAGATTGATGATGATTTCGGCCACGGCGACCGCTTCAACTCCTTTCCAGCTGTCATTGGTGGGCTCGCATGTGGCTTACGTAGCCAATCTTTTTCGTCAAAACTCTCGCACACTGCGGGCATGTGAGTACACCGTCGACATAATTGTAAGTTATAGCCGTGGGTGGTCGGGTTTTTAATTCATCGCGTTTGGAATCAAGGTCAGAAAGCCGTTGTACCTCGAAGTCTCTGACTTTAGTTTTCACTAAAGTCCTCCACTCCGTTCGCTCACCAGCCAGATCTACCCAGCGAGATGTGTCAAAGTCACATATAATTACCACTGTTTTTTTTTGTTGACGCTGGGGAATGCCGCATGACCCGAAGTGGGCCAACGTAGTCTTGCGACTCCTTCCTTATGCATGTATCCTCCTGCCAGGGGGCAGGCAAGTTAAGTTCTCTCCCTCTCCTCCGGGAGGGACCGGAGGCATACCGACTTAACCCCAGCGACGCTCCCTCATCACCAGAGTGGGGAGGAGACATGAGTACTGGTTGAAGAACCTGACTTCAAGTACCACTTGACCTTCCAAAGAATGCGTAGTTTTTTGCAGCAGTTTTACTTTCCATAATAATAAATGTTTAACTGACTTTTTCTGTTAAAAATTTTTCATTGTCACACCGTAGTGTACTCGTAGTATTTGGTGATCTAGTACGCCCTTGTCGCCCATGTCTCGGAAAGCCATGTGAAACCTACCCGGGACCGTGCTCAGTTCCCTGTTCCCCGTATATTCACTTACAAAGTGTGTTGGGAAGCGAGTGCCGGCATAATGTATTTATTTGCGAGCTGTGTCAGAACTTGAGACGAGATCAAACTGCGAGTAATATGGTGAACAAGCGGGACGCAGAGATGCGACGAGAACTCAGTGTTATATAAGTGACTCGAGTTCGAGAAGACTCAAACAGGTTCACTCAGGCTTTTTTTTAACCATACGGGGGGCTCTGTCGATATATTAGACACCATATTTTGAACCATATGTATTGGAGATAAGGTCCAAAACTGATGAATTGTATTTTTACCTACTGCCCATTAAAGGGTCATCTGCCACCTATGACATAAAAAGGGCACTTTAATCACATTGGCAGAGCAATTATGCTTGTTTTACTTGATAGGTGGCAGACGAGCAGGCGGACCTGGGCTGTAAGCAATTGCCGCAAAACGCTTGCAAAACCACTAGAGTCACATGCGCGTGGCGACCTTTAAACCCTTTCCACCCTCAGTCCCTCGAAAAACACTACGCAGGCGCTGCTTCACGCTGGTCTTCTGTGCTGGCCCATTCATGCCGAAGCGTTGCTCTCCCTCAATCACATTTAATTCACATTTGCTTTTACTTATATTTATGTTTTATGGCTGCTATTGTGCTAAAGCCCTTTTGTGCCATGCAGTGGGACAAAATATAGGATACTTAACTTTACTTTAGAGGAGAGGCGAAAAGGTAAACCAGTATTCGGTTGAAGTTGTAAAATGACTCAAGTGTTATTTCACTTCGCTTCACTTAACACATTGGCGCTATTGGGCGGAGTTAAGTCTTTGTACGTGAGGTGAACTACGCTGCACTGTCGAGTTTGAGACCTCGAGCCTTGCGGCAAAATGGAAGAGGGATTTGGAAGGAATGAGGAATATGTGTGAAATAAGTCTGTATAGCCATATACAAAGTGATTTTTAATCACCATCCAAATTTTGAAAAAATATACAGAATCTGTAAGTATACAACTTTCTCCAAGAAACGTTAGTCGAAATACGGCTTAAAAATTTAACTTCCCATACTAAATCAATCGCGTGATCAGTCTGATTAAATATGAAATGTAAAAAAAATACATAATTCGACCCACGTTTCTAGGAAAAAGCTGTTCACTTACAGATTCTAAGTCGAGCTAAAAAATTTGGCTGGTGATTAAAAATTCACCTTGTGCCATGATGTCGTAGGTTCTACTGGATTTTTAAATCAACCATTAGCTAATCCCATCATAGTAGCGATAACTTGATTTCTATGACAGAGGCCTTTGCCCTGCAGTGGGACAGTATATAGGCTAATACTTTACTTAACTTTTTCAGATGTAGAAAATCGACCTAAGGTTTTGGGTGTCCCAAAAAGAACGCCTACTTAAAGTCACAAAGCACGAATCAGCTTTGTAATAACAAAACTTGGTAGTGTAAAATTTTCACTCCCTACGCCCTAGCTAATTGGATTCGGGATTAATTTTTGGGCCCACCCGAGTTAGAGAGTGCTCAGACTTAAGTTGTTTGTAATGAAAAACTTTGAAAGCTCTGGACAAGCACAGCTTTAGCTCGGGGCGAAACTAAACGCGGGCTTTAAGAGTTCTTCCTCAAATTAATGTAATTATAGGAGAAAATGCTAAGTAATCTATACTTATAATAAATCTGTAGTAGAGGTCAATTCTATACAGGAAATATATGTTCAAAATAACTCTCAGGGGGTAATTTTGTTTTTGACTAATAATATTTCGACAAACTATGCATACTATCTTGAACATTCATTCGATTTTATTTATGTACCAGTAGGTGACCATAATCAACTGGGGGCGTCAACCCAGAACACCCAAAAAGGAAAATAGGAGGAGGATAGGAGGGTATGCACATAAAAAGTGCACCTGTGTTTACGCGCACACTTGAGCACTATAATTTAACCTGGGATGATCGTTAAAATCGGCCGCCGTTGGAGGATTTACTGTGCCTTCCATATTCATGAATCCCGCGTCTCGTTAAAAGGCGGTAAGCCATAAAACCCGTGTTTGTGTCTAGATATGCAAGTAAGCCGACTTTAGGCTTGACATACGACTAGAATAGTTTTTGTAAGGGTACACTACAGGGTGTATCTGTGAACATTTACATCCCTTTAACCACGTGTTCTACCAACCATTCTAAACAACATTTGTTCTATGACTTTTGAAAATTCGCATAAAAATTTTTCATCTTTCCATACAAAGTCGGTCACGTGACTTGGTCATTTTGTATGGGGAGTCAAAAATTTTTTCGAAGAATTTGGAAAAGTTGTTGAACAAATGTTGTTCAGAATGGTTGATAGAACACGTAGTTAAAGGGATGTAAATGTTCACAGATACACCCTGTATATACGAGCCTATTTTTAATAGGTGGCAGACGAGCAGACAGATCGCCTGATGGTGAGCGATTGACGTCGCCCATAGACGCCTGTAGGTACTTAACACCAGTGTAGTCACAAGTGCGTCGCCAACCTTTTGACCCCCGATCGGTGCTCCGGTACACTCACTCACTCGACGAAAGGCTCTTCTCGCCGGTCTTCTGTGAGGTTGTGGTAACACTCCGGTTAAGCCAGCCCATTCATGCCGAAGCGTGGCTCTCCCACTGGCCTCTCGGTGAAATATCCTAAGTTGCATTCCAAGCTGTTGCTTTATGTACGCCATACGCCAAAGGTCGTGAGTTTGAAACCCACCCTTGACAAACATTCGTGTGTTGAACACTTGTGTTTGTTGAGTGTCTGGGTGTAATATATGTATTTATGTATTATATTTGTGTTTTCTCTGTTCGTCTGATATCTGTAACACAAGTGCTTAAGCTACTTAGTACGGAGTCAGGTCAATGTATGAGATGTTGTAAGAATTTATGTATTTTATTATATTTTCCTCTAAAAAAAGATGGAGATAGCAAACCATCTACGTTTTACTACCAAACAACTGTCCCTACAGAGAATCGTGTACGACGTAAGCTGCTAAATGTTCATGAGACACTTTGATCGCACGTTGTTAAGTATTCCTTTAGCGCACCGCTGCTTTGATCTGATGAGGCGCGATTTACTGACTGATTACATTCTGCTGGTCGTATTTACTTATGCAGCTATCTTAATACGGACTGTGACAGGTAGGTATTAGCCATTTTGCTGACACGGAAAATCAAATCTTGTTAAACTGGTTCAATCATTATAACTCCTCTGGTGTTGCGGGTGTCCATGCGCCGCGGTAATCACTTACCATCAGGTGATCCGTCTGTTCGTCTGCCCCCTATCTCTTAAAAAAAAAATAACTAAGTAATAGAGCAACACCATATTTTTTTTTAGTATAGGAAGGCAAACGAGCAAGCGGGTCACCTGATGGTAAGTGAACACCGCCGCCCATGGACATCAGCTACACCAGAAGGAGTGCGGATGCGTTGCCGGCCCCTTAGGAAGGTATAGGCTCGTTTCTTGAAGATTTGGATGTCGTACCGGTTCGGAAATACCGCTGCGGGAAGATATTTTTTTTAAGTGATAGTTGGCAGACGAGCAGAGGGATCACCTGATGGTAAACGGTTGCCGCCGCTCATAAACACCTGCAACACCAGTAGAGTCACAAGTGCGCTGCCAACCTTTAACCCTCTTTCCCCCCAGTTGAGCCGCCGGTATCCTCACTCACTCGACGAAACACAGCGCAAGCACTGCTTCACGCCGACGTCTTCTATGAGGAGTGGTAACACTCCGGTTGAGCTGGCCCATTCATGCCGAAGCGTGCCTGCGGCGGTGGCAATTATTTTCCCATTGCCTTCCTTAAAGGGTTAAAACAAAAATCTATCAAGCCCCAAAAACATCTATTGTAAACTTTATTTATACTTTTAGGTACAATCAAACGACTAATGTATGAAGGCAACCATTACATTTAATCAATCAGTATAAAATTGACATGGACACAGTTATTCCACATAAATAATAAAAACAAAAGTTATGTTTATGATACATCAGTTTTCCTTTTTTTGTCCAAGTCCTATTTTTTCACAAGTGTCAACTTAACGTGACACCACAGGTCCCCAATGTCCAGTACTCTATGGTCACCAAATAAGGAGGATATTATGTTCACGAAGCGTTAGTTGCCAACACTATACCACAAAATACATATTGACACAGAAGGCTTGCCAACACTATAGTCCCCAAGATTCCCGTAACCAGCAAAATATAATCTAAAAACTCAAGGGCCATCCCAAGAAAGGAGGGTTGTAATTTTTAGGTTATCCGTATACATTTCCCAGGCGGTTCGTAATAAGCCCGCTCTCAAGTCCGGTCGAGATTACAAAAGAGACTGACAGGCAAGAGCCTTTTGGTTCTACCTCCCGGTTTGAAAACGCCCTTAGGCCTAAAAATGCACTTCGGGCTTCTTCGGGTTTATGGGCCTTGGAAGTGGGAAAATGCGGATGTTTTCCGGATTTGTACTTTTGGCAACCCTAATATATTAGTAGGGTTAGGTTATAACATGTTAGGGGCAATTGAAACCCTTGATATAGTGGACTGTAGTTAATTTATTGATTAATTAGTTTAATTAAGTAATTCACTATAACATTTAATTTAATACTTAGTAATTTAAAGAACGGTTTGGTGATAAAATTAAATGGCGTCGGACGAAAAAGCACAGAGACAGAGACCACCGAACAGTGTTGCCATCCAAAATAATTACAACTTTGTGTTGCCATCAACAAAAACATATGTTTCGAATCTCCCTCTTTTATCTTCTTGCTGTCTTAAAGCATAATGTTTGCTTTGTTTGTGTTATCCAATTGTGTTTTTTCTGTTTTAGATGCAGTCGATAACTCGTTTAAAATAAAATCCCCAGCGCTATCATCACACCGATTAATCTTCCAAAATAATACGTCTCTTAGATCGACATTGGCAGAATTAAAAGTGTCTCTAGACACGGTAGCAGCCAAAAAGGGAAAAAAAAACATATTTTTTGGGCTTTTATTTTTCCAAGTGCAAGAGGGTGCTGCCTCACAGAAAACCGGCGTGAAGCACAGCTCCTGTGCTGTGTTTCGCCGAGTGAGTAGGGGTACCAGAGGCCCATCGGGGGGAAGGGGATAAAAAGTTAGCAGCGCACTTGTTGCATGTGTTCATGGGCGGCGGCTATTGCTTACCATCAGGTGATCCGCCTGCTCGTCTGCTACCTATCACATAAAAAAAACACACTTCTATTTGAAAATGTTTACAAACGTTAAGCATTTGGATTTGATTTGATTTAAGACAATAGTAATGAAATATCAACCCTTATATTAATAACCAGAAGTCTATTAATAAACGTATCAAACTAAAGTTATAACTGTAAATAAACATAAACCCACGACCATTATTCACACCTTAACCCTTGAATGCCCGCATTACATCATCTTAAAACTAACCAAAAGGCCTATATTTTGTCCCAAATAAGGAACTCACAAACTGTATTAAATAAGGGACAGCCCAAAAGTGGCTTGTACGCATCATGGCCTGAAGTACCCCGGCTTATCGCGGCCTAAAACACCCGTGCAGATCCGGATTAAACGGTTGAAACATTTAACTAGTGATGTTACGGATATCCGCGGATCTCGGAAGGAAAAGAAACAAACTAAACAGAGTCTCTTCGTAAGTAGTCAAAGTAACACAATAAACAGTTTATCAAAATCATATTATTAAAAAAAAAACTTTATTTATACTTTTAGGTACAATCAAACGACTAATGTATGAAGGCAACCATTACATTTAATCAATCAGTATAAAATTGACATGGACACAGTTATTCCACTTAAATAATAAAAACAAAAGTTATGTTTATGATACATCAGTTTTCCTTCACAAGTGTCAACTTGACGTGACACCACAGATCACCCAATGTCCAGTACTCTATGGTCATAAAATAAGGAGAATATGTTCACGAAGCGTTTGTTGCCAACACTATATAGTCCCAAAGTCCCGTAACCAGCAAAATATAATCTACAAACTCAAGGGCCATCCCAAGAAAGGAATAGGTTGTAATTTTTAGGTTATCCGTTACATTTCCCAGGCGGTTCGTAATAAAGCCCGCTCTCAAGTCCGGTCGAGATTACAAAAAACTGACAGGCAAGAGCCTTTTGTTCTACCTCCCGGTTTGAAAACGCCCGGAGGCCTAAAAATGCACTTCGGGCTTCTTCGGGTTTATGGGCCTTGGAAGTGTGAAAATGCGGATGTTTTCCGGTTTTGTACTTTTGGCAACCCTAATATATTAGTAGGGTTAGGTTAAAACATGTTATGGGCAATTGAAACCCTTGATATAGTGGACTGTAGTTAATTTATTGATTAATTAGTTTAATTAAGTAATTCACTATAACATCTTAATACTTGATAATACTTAGTAATTTAAAGAACGGTTTGGTGATAAAATTAAATGGCGTCGGACGAAAAAGCACAGACACAGAGACCATCCGAACAGTGTAGCCATCCAAAATAATTACAACTTTGTGTTGCCATCAACAAAAACATATGTTTCGAATCTCCCTCCTTTATCTTTTTTCTGTCTTTAATGCATAATGTTTGCTTTGTTTGTGTTATCCAATTGTGTTTTTTCTGTTTTAGATGCAGTCGATAACTCGTTTAAAATCAAATCCAGCGCTGTCATCACACCGATTAGTCTTCCAAAATAATACGTCTCTTAGATCGACATTGGCAGAATTAAAAGTGTCTCTAGACACGGTAGCAGCCAAAAAGGGGAAAAAAAGCATATTTTTCAGGTTTTTATTTTTCCAAGTGCAAGAGGGTGCTGCCTCACAGAAAACCGGCGTGAAGCACAGCTCCTGTGCTGTGTTACGCCGAGTGAGTTAGGGTACCAGAGGCCCATCGGGGGGGAAGGGGATAAAAGGTAAGGAGCGCACTTGTTGCATGTGTTCATGGGCGGCGGCAATTGCTTACCATCAGGTGATCCGCCTGCTCGTCTGCTACCTATCACATAAAAAAAACACACTTCTATTTGAAAATGTTTACAAACGTTAAGCATTCGGATTTGATTTGATTTAAGACAATAGTAATGAAATATCAACCCTTATATTAATAACCAGAAGTCTATTAATAAACGTATCAAACTAAAGTTATAACTGTTAATAAACATAAACCCACGACCATTATTCAAACCTTAACCCTTGAATGCCCGCATTACATCATCTTAAAACTAACCAAAAGGCCTATATTTTGTCCCAAATAAGGAACTCACAAACTGTATTAAATAAGGGACAGCCCAAAAGTGGCTTGTACGCATCATGGCCTGAAGTACCCCGGCTTATCGCGGCCTAAAACACCCGTGCAGATCCGGATTAAACGGTTGAAACATTTAACTAGTGATGTTACGGATATCCGCGGAACTCAGAAACGCAGAAAGTGTTCTGCAAAACACAGTGTGAAAGTGTAAACACACTATTAGTGCTTGTGGTGAGGCACTTATCTAGATTTAAGAATATGTTTGCAATGCTTGTAATAGTGTACTCATTGTTGAGAAGCCAAATAAAATAAATAAATAAAAAAAATAAACTCGGAAGGAAAAGAAACAAACTAAACAGAGTCTCTTCGTAAGTAGTCAAAGTAACACAATAAACAGTTTATCAAAACCATATTATTAAAAAAAAACTTTAAGTATTTATGCGAACTTAATGCCTAGGCATAATAATGCAATAAATTTTCAAGCATTCTCTACCAATCAACCTTTGGGTCAAGTAGAAAGGACAAAGGTGTGGCGTAAGGATATTATGAATTGCATTCCTGTAAGTAATAGCCAGTGTCTGATTATTACTTAAATAGTGAAGTAGGTTTTACCTACAATAGTGACACCTATTTTTAATAATAACAAACTATTGTACATTTATAAAGATACTAGTGGCCCGCCCTCACTTCGCTTCGGGACAGTAATTCAGAAATGAACCAATAGATGGCGTTGTGCTCAATTACATCGCGTAAGCGTTTTGTGTTTTCTGTTTACCTATAAGCCTTGTCGTTGTCTATAGAAGTTATCTCTTTATAAATAGTATAGATAACTTGTACAGACCATCACATGGTAAATCCGAAAACCTATTGCGATATATTGGACCATCAATTGGCAAAGATTGGAACTAATAGAAAAATTAAGTCCCGAAACGAAGTGAGAGCCAGCTCTCAATTCGTTTCCGCTCAAAGGCCAGCCTCTAGTGATGTAATAGAGATATTGAGAAAGCGGCAATCTTCCATATAAGTCTCCTCCTCATTGTGGAATCAACTTCCCGCAGCGCTATTTCCGAACCGGTACGACATTCAAATCTTCAAGAAACGAGCCTATACCTTCCTAAAAGGCCGGCAACGCATCCGCACTCCTTCTGGTGTAGCTGATGTCTATGGGCGGCGGTGATCACTTATCATCAGGTGACCCGCTTGCTCGTTTGCCTTCATATAAAAAAAATAAGTTGAAAGGAAAATGGCGACTTTTGACTATACGATTCATTAAGTGTTGAGTAAATATCCGTACCCGTAGATATTTTTTTATGATGAAGCACATCACTAATTTAACCCTGCGAGTGACGTGTTCAAATAAGCCTAATGGATCGTATTGACACGTTTGGGCCCTTCGTGACAATGGGCCCTAAATGTTGTGCGTATGTCGATGACGTGGTTACCCGTGATGGGCCGTGATTACTCAGGGTGTATTGTTCCCAATAAAAATGTAATGGCAAAGGCCATGTCCCTAAAATCCGGTCAAGTGTGGGTGGAATCAAAACGGAGGGTTCCGTGTAAAGAGTGGAGTCGGCAAATTGTATGGAGACAAATTGTTGACGAACACATCCCTTTATTATCATACAGAGACTAAAGTTAATCATGGTTTAATATTATGCTGTCTCTATATAAATAAAAGTGAGTGCCAACATCAGTTTTAAACCTAAACTAAATTTAGACCACATTTCATAATAAAGGATACTATTAAGTTTTTTATAACAACAACAAAAAATAAGGATGCTGAATTAATTTTTAAAGACAAATTTAACTCTTCGTAGAGCTAGTGGTTTAGTACCGAGGGGATCTTGATTTCCTGGGTTCGATTCCCGGGTCGAGCAAAAAGTATGTTTCGAACTTTTCCGCATTAGGCAAGCGTGGTGTTCAAGCCTAATACTGTCATAGTAGCGATGACTTGATTTCTATGATTGAAGCCTTTGCCCCTCAGTGGAACAATATGTAAGCTGATAATCCTAACTAATATTATAAATGCGAAAGTAACTCTGTCTGTCTGTCTGTCTGTTACTCTTTCACGCCAAAACTACTGAACGGATTTAAATGAAATTTTGTATACAGATGATCTAGACCCTGACACATAGGCTACTTTTTATTGCGAAAAGAGGGTTGTAAGGGGTAAAAAGTTACTTTTCCACGCGGACAAAGTCGCGGGCGGCCGCTAGTCATTTTATAAAAACCTGATTTACTAACGTTTCCCCCAATTTTTTCTCAAAATATTTATCTACGGATGGACGGATAGGTATCTCGAAACTATATAAGGGTTTCTTGTAGAATCCTCGAACCCTAAATAGTACTCCTACGTACTTACATTATACTTTAAGCAATAGTTTCAAAACTACGTCACATTTACGTCACAACCTTTGTTATGATGTCATTGAAGCCCACACGTTAAAAAGTAAAATAAAGCATTTGTACCTATAATGACTAGAATATATAATGCAGTGACGAAATTTCTTTAATACGTAATTTAATTTATTATGTAAATTAACAAATTGTTCGATTCAGTGTGGGCGATGGAAAATGGTGTTGCCTTTCCAATTTCATTATTGGGTATTCACAGGGACTGGCTTAGGGTTCCGTTGGTTCCAGTAAAATTTAAGAATCCATAATTACATAATAAATATATTTTGTGTCTGTCAACTTCATATTTGGATCTCACGGCCGATTACCATCAGGCGGAGTGAGGTATAGTAAAGTATCAGCCTATATACTGTCCCACAGCAGGGCAAAGGCCTCCATCATAGAAATCAAGTTATCGCTACTATGATGGGATTAGGCTTAATCACCACGCTTGCGTAATGCGGATTGGTGATCACAAACCCGAGCTATGTTCGGAAAATTTGAAACATACTTTTGCTCGACCCGGGAATCGAACCCGGGACCCCGAAATCACGGCCCGGTACGTAAACCACTAGACCAACGGGGCGGAGTGATGTATAAAAAATAATAATTTTAACATGAAATAATGGAGGAGAAAAAATCATCCCCACTTCAGAGAATGGGAGAGGATAGAGCCGCCTAAAGAGCTTATCTGGGACGACCAACGGGACGCCGTCCTATGGGGCGTCCGAGGTACCGCTGGAGGGTCTAAGTCGCCAAGGACCTTGAAGCACTTAACGTGCACGGTTGGTCAGAATTGGCATAGGACCGAAAAAAAATGCCGAAATTTGACGTCGGATGCTAAGACTCACCTTGGACGCTGAGCCAGCATATATGTATGTAAGTAATATTCCTCTTACTCCATAATCTTCTTCTTTTGTCTATCAATAATAACATCAAGCCACTTTTGTTGTAGGTCGTGGTTTCGATCGCCACCCTGGACAAAAATTCGTGTGATGAACACTTGTGTTTGTTCAGTGTCTGGGCGTAATAAGTATTTGAGTATATTTGTGTTTTCCGCTGTTGTCTGATATCTGTAACACTAGCTACTTAGGGAGTCAGGATCAATGTTAGTATGAGATGTTGTGTGAATTTATTTATAGTCTTAGAAAATATAGTCGTTACGGAACCTTTACCATACATCTTTGACTTAGGCTTGGCCAGTTTTTATGCTATGTCAGAGTTAAGTTTTCATTATATTAGTGGATCCATTCATGTCTTGTCAGCCAAAGAGCTGATGATAGGTCAGTGACAAACAACTATATTTTCTACAAAATGTGTGACGCATGTTGAAAACTATTTACATTGTATAATTTTCTTTTATATGTTTAATTCGCCTATCGGTGGCAAACAACCATACAGATTACCTGGTGGAAAGCTGTTGCTGTCGCCCATAGTCATAAGTGGTTTGAATACCGGGCCGTGATCTCGGGGGCATGGGTTCGATTCGAGCAAAAAGTATGTTTCGAACTTTTCGAACATAGCTCGGGTTTGTAATTTCCAATCCCTAATAGGCAAGCGTTAACATTTTTATGAGAATGAACATAAGGTAGGCTTCAGTGTTTAGTAAATTTTTTTCTACATTTCATCTGAAAACGATTTATCGATACTCCCTGTACATACATCGTTTCCCCAACTTTGTATGAAAAGTTTAAATAATTTCATGCGTATTTCCAAATTGTCCTGAATGATTGGTAGATGAGATACTTAATATGGAAATGCTTTCCAGAACACGATGTATATTGCCTGTATAGTGCTACTAGTATTATCAACGTTTAAGTGATATAGCGGTGGTACAGCGGGCTCATAAAACATCACTATATTGCTAAGGTGACGCAATAATTTCTCTCCTAGCGGTTTATTATTTTTGTCAAAGTACAGTTTAGGTATAAATATCCGGTAGTATCGTTTCGCAGTTTTTTATATGTTTTTAAACTTTCGCATTTTATACAAATACTTCATTTAACGTCGTAACGCCCAGACAGCAGACACAATGGAACATCAATTGTTTTATGCCTTTTAAAAGGCTTATGGGCCTTACGACGATAACCGGGACTAAATGCGAGAAGATTTAAATTGCAATGCAATTGGTAATTGCTTACCATCAGATAATCCGCTAGCTCGTCTGCTACCTATCACATAAAAAAATATAAGTACATTCTAGCACTTACTGCTTATATTTGGATCTCTTCGCGTTTAGTCCCATTTATATGAAGTATTCGCAGTTTTTTACATTATAGTAAAAACGGTCAAACAAGTATTGGCTACGGAATCACTATCCGAATGCACTATCGAAAGGCGAGACGCCCCATTGGTCTAGCGGATTAAGTATAGTCCGAGGCAAGAAAGTGTAGTTATGACATTGAGTGCACAGAAACCAATTTTGATAGAAAGTCTTCTTTTTTACAAGTGCGCAAAATAACGGTCATCGCTATACTTTCGTGCCTCCAGCTATACCAGGCCATGATCTTGGGGTTTAATCCCTGGTTCGAGCAAAAAGTATGTTTCGAACTTTTCGAACATAGCTCGGGTTTGTAATTTCCCCAATAGGCAAGCGTTAACATTTTTATGAGAATGAACATAAGGTAGGCTTCAGTGTTCCGTTAATTTTTATCTACATATTTCAGATACAGGGAGTATCGATAAATCGTTTTCCTCAACTTTGTATGAAAAGTTGAAATAATTTCATGCGTATTTCCAAATCGTCCCGAATGATTGGTAAATGAGATACTTAATCCTAACAAATATTATAAATGCGAAAGTAACTTTGTGTCTGTATGTTACTCTTTCACGCCAAAACTACTTAACGGATTTAAATGTAATTTGGTATACAGATGATCTAGACTCTGAGAAAGAACATAGGCTACTTTTTATTGCGAAAAGGTGGTTGTAGGGGGTTAAAAGGGTGGTAAAAAGTTACTTTTCCACGCGAACGAAGTCGCGGGCGGCCGCTAGTATGGATATAAATAAATAAATAAATTGAGACAACATCACATACATTGTCCTGGTCCCAAACTAAGGTTTTCCCTTGTGCTATGGAAAGCAGAAACAACGAAGGAACCACAAACACCCAGACCCAACACAAATATCTGTTTCATCAACAAACATTTCGACGGTCCCTACGTATAAACAGACATGTCCAAAATGGCAAAAAAATATTATTGCATAAATGGCTTCGGATTGCCTTTACGCTCATATCCATATAAGATTTTTTTTAAAATATCATAAGGTTAGCTCAGTATACAAATCGTATAAAAGGACAAGTATAATCATCTAGTCAAAAGTGGGCCGTAGACACAGTTATGTATACATGTCGTCAAATACTTCGTTTGAAACCTAACCTGTAAAGGTGAGAGAACGAATTAAAAGCGGTCATGTCAGACATGTCCGTTTATACTGCAAACATTTTTTAAAGTATATGGGACATATCTGATATGACCGTATTTACGTCGGGTTTTTTACTACTGTAAATAAATTGATTTATCTATACGTAAACTCATTAATTTTACTTAAAAATAAATAACTTAACACAGAATAAACAGTTTTTAGTATCAACTAAGTATTTGCAGTCATGTCTTACATGGCTGTTTGTACGTGTAAGTAATCAATATATTTACGGTTATGTTTTCATTTACGTTTAAGTTTTTCAAATATGGTAAACATGCTTCAATCTCAGACACAAGTTTGTTTCGGTTCTCGATGACGTTTTCCCGAGAAATGTTGGCGCGGCCGGTGTAAAACGCATCGCCCGTACTGTCATCCGCATAGCAATGAATATCGCGTAAACGCAGCATATCATTGATATGAAGAAGGAACAGCGTGGGCGATAGCACACAGCCTTGCGGGACTCCGGCATTTATGGACATAGTGTCGGAGCATTCACCGTCAACTAAGACCTTGATGCTTCTATGTTCCAAAAAGCTAGAGACCCATTAACATAATTTCTCTTGAAGCCCATAGGAAGGAAGCTTCGCGAGAAGCGCCTTGTGCCAGACCCGATCAAAGGCCTTCGCAATGTCCAGCAGACTAACCGCCAATGCCTCTCCCTTACTCTCAATCGCCTGTGCCCAACGGTGAGTCAGGAAAGTCAGCAAATCACCAGCTGACCGACCCTGGCGGAAGCCGTACTGTCGGTCGCTAAGCAACTCTTGACCCTCGAGATACCGAAGGAGCTGGCTGTTAATTACGGATTCCATAACTTTTGAGAAAAGGGTTATGGTTTACGGATCTGCGGTCGCCTTTCTTGGGGATCGGATGCACTAAGGCCGTCTTCCAGGACGTCGGGACTACGCCAGAAGAGTAGGAGAGCCGAAAGAGTCGCGTGAGTACCGGTGCCAACTCCGGAGCGCACATCTTTAGCACAATGGGTGTGATTCTATCGGGCCCACTCGACTTGTGAACATCTAGAGACATGAGGGCTGAACGCACCGAGCGTTGGTGGAAACGGATGTCGGGCATATACCCTCCGCACTGCGGTATGCTCGATGGTACCTGGCCCCCATCATCTAAAGTCAAGTTGGACGCAAAGAGTTTGCCCAGAAAGTCGGCTTTCTCTTTTGCGCCATGGGCCAACGAATCTTTTCCCGTGCGCAAAGGAGGAAAAGACGGTTTGCAGAAATTACCTTCGATTGCTTTGGCGAGAGGCCAGAACGCACGTGTTCCCGAAGAAAGACGTTCAAGTCTCTCGCCAATTCTACCGATGTGCACCGACTTCGCTCTTGCAATGTCTCTTTTGAAGGACCTGGAAGCGCGCTGGTATTTTCATCCCCCGTCGCCACCGCATCAGCCCAGGCTTGGTAAGCTTCCTGCTTCTTACAAGAAGCTTTTCTGGAAGATGAACCAAACCAGGGCCGAAATCTGCCACCGATAGGAACCACAGACGACGGAATGAAAAGTTCCATTCCCTGCAGCACCACATCGGTAACAGAGTCAGCAACGACGCTGGGATCATCCGGCAAGAAGCACACCTGCCTCCAAGGGTAGGATGCAAAAAAAGACCGCATTCCATCCCAATCTGCTGACCTATAGTGCCATACACGGCGCCCGCGTGCTTTCCGCGGTCGAGCCAAGTCTGTGAGTGGCACTATACTACGGACAAGGCAATGGTCCGAGGAGCCCAGTGGAGCAACAACGGATACGTTGTAGCCGTCCGAGTGAGAGGTCAACAGAAGGTCCAACAGTGAAGGAGCATGGCCTTCCACATCTGGAATTCGTGTGGGCGTGGTAACCAGTTGTGTCAGTCCGTTTGCAAGAGCGAAGTCGTGAACAGATCGACCTGCGTAATCAGTTTTACTGGACATGAGCCATTCGGCGTGGTGGGCATTAAAATCGCCAAGGACGAATTTTCTTTAATACGTAATTTAATTTATTATGTAAATTAACAAATTGTTCGATTCAGTGTGGGCGATGGAAAATGGTGTTGCCTTTCCAATTTCATTATTGGGTATTCACAGGGACTGGCTTAGGGTTCCGTTGGTCACAGTAAAATTTAAGAATCCATAATTACATCCATACTAATATTATAAATGCGAAAGTAACTCCGTCTGTCTGTCTGTTACTCTTTCACGCCAAAACTACTCAACGGTTTAAATGAAATTTGGTATACAGATAATCTAGACCCTGAGAAAGAACATAGGCTACTTTTTATTGCGAAAAGGGGGTTGTAAGGGGTTGAAAGGGGGGTAAAAAGTTACTTTACCACGCGGACGAAGTCGCGGGCGGCCGCTAGTATCTTATAAGGCGATAAAATCGCCTTATTGTACTGTCTATAGCTGTTGTTCCACTCATGTACTTAATTTATTTCTTTGCAATTTAGAATATCTATCTATCTATCTTTTGTGCCTGTCAACCTCATATTGGATTTTGTGCCTGTCAACCTCAAATTGCGAAATTTGACGTCGGATGCTAAGACTCACCTTGGATCGCTGAGCCAGCATATATGTATGTAAGTAATATTCCTCTTACTCCATAATCTTCTTCTTTTGTCTATCAATAATACATTAAGCCACTTTTGTTGTAGGTCATGGGTTCGATCCCCACCCTGGGCCAAAATTCGTGTGATGAACAAGTGTTCAAACTGAACAAACACACCTGTGTTGTGTCTGGGCGTAATAAGTATTTGAGTTTATTTGTGTTTCCGCTGTTGTCTGATATCTGTAACACTAGCTACTTAGGGAGTCAGGCCTAAATTAGTATGAGATGTTGTGTGAATTTATTTATAGTTTTAGAAAATCATGGTGACACGGAACCTTTACCATACATCTTTGACTTAGACTTGGCCAGTTTTTATGCTATGTCAGAGTAAGTTTTCATTATATTAGTGGATCCATTCATGTCTTGTCAGCTAAAGAGCTGATGATAGGTCAGTGACAAACAACTATATTTTCTACAAAATGTGTGACGCATGTTGAAAATATTTACATTGTATAATTTTCTTTTATATGTTTAATTCGCCTATCGGTGGCAAACAACCATACAGATTACCTGGTGGCAAGCTGTTGCTGTCGCCCATAGTCATAAGTGGTTCAAATACTGGGCCGTGATCTCGGGGCCATGGGTTCGATTCGACCAAAAATTATGTTTCGAACTTTTCGAACATAGCTTGGGTTTGTAATTTCCAATCCCTAATAGGCAAGCGTTAACATTTTTATGAGAATGAACATAAGGTAGGCTTCAGTGTTTAGTAAAATTTTTTTCTACATATTTCATCTGAAAACGATTTATCGATACTCCCTGTACATACATCGTTTTCCCCAACTTTGTATGAAAAGTTTAAATAATTTCATGCGTATTTCCAAATTGTCCTGAATGATTGGTAGATGAGATACTTAATATGGAAATGCTTTCCAAATACACCTGTGTATATTGCCTGTATAGTGCTACTAGTATTATCAACGTTTAAGTGATATAGCGGTGGTACAGCGGGCTCATAAAACATCACTATATTGCTAAGGTGACGCAATAATTTCTCTCCTAGCGGTTTATTATTTTTGTCAGAGTACAGTTTAGGTATTAATATCCAGTAGTATCGTTTCGCAGTTTATTTAGGTTTTTAAACTTTCGCGTTTTATACAAATACTCAATTTAACGTCGTAACGCCCAGGCAGCAGACACAATGGAAAATCAATTGTTTTATGCCTTTTAAAAGGCTTATGGGCCTTACGACGATAAACGGGACTAAATGCGAGAAGATTTAAATTGCAATGCAATTGGTAATTGCTTACCATCAGATAATCCGCTAGCTCGTCTGCTACCTATCACATAAAAAAAATATAAGTACATTCTAGCACTTACTGCTTATATTTGAATCTCTTCGCGTTTAGTCCCGTTTATATGAAGTATTCGCAGTTTTTTACATTATAGTAAAAACGGTCAAACAAGTATTGGCTACGGAATCACTATCCGAATGCACTATCGAAAGGCGAGACGCCCCATTGGTCTAGCGGATTAAGTATAGTCCGAGGCAAGAAAGTGTAGTTATGACATTGAGTGCACAGAAACCAATTTTGATAGAAAGTCTTCTTTTTTACAAGTGCGCAAAAATAACGGTCATCGCTATACTTTCGTGCCCTCCAGCTATACCAGGCCCACTGATCTTGGGGTTCAATCCCTGGTTCGAGCAAAAAGTATGTTTCGAATTTTTCGAACATAGATCCGAGTTGTACTTATCACCTATCCGCATTAGTCAAGCATGTTGATTGAGCCTAATCCCACATAGAAGCGATGACTTGATTTCTATGATATGGCTTTGACCCTGCAGTGGGACAGTATACAGGGTGTATCTGTGAACATTTACATCCCTCTTTAAACCACGTGTTCTGTCAACCATTCTAAACAACATTTGTTCAACAACTTTTCCAAATTCTTCGAATAAATTTTCGACTCCCCATACAAAATGACCAAGTCACGTGACCGACTTTGTATGGAAAGATGAAAATTTTTTTATGCGAATTTTGAAAAGTCATAGAACAAATGTTGTTCAGAATGGTTGGTGTTCTACCAACCATTCTGAACAACATTTGTTCTACGTGTTCACGTAGTTAAAGGGATGTAAATGTTCACAGATACACCCTGTATAGGCTTATTTTGACACTGACATTACATTAATCTAGTATTTAATGCTGTCAGAAATCACAATACTGTCGGATCTCTGGCAACCGTTGCTCTGTGGCCAGGGAGTCTAGGCTACAAAGGCTCGTTTGAATCATAAAGCGACCTCGTCGCTTTGTACTCTACAAGTATGTTTGTTGAAACCAAAAGGGGTACAAAGTAGCGCTGTGTTTGTTTTGGGCCGAATTATTTTTAGTGTTACGTCGTTGAATTGTAAAAACGTTTGGGTGTAAGCGTTTATTATTGTAGGCTCTGTATGTTGTAATGAATAATATTTAATTCTCGCCCTGTGTCTGTTGAGAGGTTAGGGGAAAACTCGCCCGAAAAAAACTGGCACGAAAATTCCAAGATTATAAATTATTAAAACGGGAATTAACGCGACGTTTATTTTTAAGTACATTGTATATACTTACTGCTTGACGTTTCGGCTACGTTGCAGCCGTGGTAACAAGCGAACTGCAACGTAGCCGAAACGTCAAGCCGTAAGTACATACAATGTACTAAAAATAAACGTCGCGTTAATTCCCCGTTTTATTTATAGTAGACGTGAGGCGTATTTATCGTACAAGATAAACTGTAACAGGTATTCACAGGCAATAACATAACAACTGTTATCCCGTAATAAATACGTGTATGAAATACCAGCCGCCAAAAATACTGTAACAGGAGTACCGTGGTTGTTATTTTAGTAACAGTTACTACAGTAACAGAAAAATATCGCCAACCGCCCTGTTATCTGTTACACAAAATACCATTTCATATCTCACTCTGTCATTCACGAAGAAAAAGAGAAGCAAACTAGTATTTTACTCTACGAAAATTAAATGAACTCCCAATATTCCCAATCAAAGCCGTTAACAGGTACTCTTTAATTTTGTGTCATAATAATATCGCCATCTGTCCTGTACACGAAATAACATTTCATCTCTTACTCTATTACGCAAGGAGAAAAAGAGAAGCAAGCTAGTATTTTCCATAACATTTTATCTCTCACTCTATTATGCAAAGAGAAAAAGAGAAGCAAGCTAGTATTTTACTCTACAAAATTAAATGGACTCCGAATATTCCCAATCAAAGCCGATAATAGGTACTCTTTAATTTTGTGTCATAATAATATCGCCATCTGTCCTGTACACGAAATAACATTTCATCTCTTACTCTATTAAGCAAGGAGAAAAAGAGAAGCAAGCTAGTATTTTCCATAACATTTTATCTCTCACTCTATTATGCAAAGAGAAAAAGAGAAGCAAGCTAGTATTTTTACATAACATTTTATCTCTCACTCTATTATCCAAAGAAAAAACGAGAAGCAAGGTAGATTATTTTACAGTACGACAAATGAAAAATGATCTCCATCACAACAGATAACAAAGAACGTTCGGATACATTCACGTAGAAGAAAGAATCAAATAATGTTAAACTATTTAAATTATGTATGTTGTTTTTTGTATTTTTTTTTTCAGCTACTTTGTCAAAATTTTTATAAATTATTTAATTACTTTATTATGAATAATCAAAATGCATGGTTTTCTTTCAGAGTAAATAATAAAATTATATTTCCGTTATTTTAACGTACCGTCAAAACGTAAATGTATCCGATCTCAATACTCCGTTCATTCATCACGCACGATTGGCCAAAGTATTGCTAATGAAATGTATATCTTATTGCGATTGTTTTAAAGCCTAGGTAGTGTTTTTAAGAAATTTTATTGACAGCTAATGTCATTTGTGTTAGATCTAGGAAAATTGAACTTTATGGTGTTACTTTAAAACATATATTTGTATAATAATTATGACTTTACACTAGAAGAGACTTCAATGTGTGATCGTTTTTTTTTCATTCGGTTCAAACTTTTTGACGCCAAGCCGCCAAAGTTGAAAATAGGTAAGGTAGATAGGGGAACCGAGACAGTGATTGCCCAGGGTACAGTGATTGCCAGGTTTAAGGTTAACGTAGATTTAAACTTATTTTCAAAGGAGTAGTTTTGAATTAAATTCATTAAATAACACTAGAGTACTCTTTATCAGAATTCTAAATAAGAAATTTGTCAACATTTTAAAAAATATATATCATAATGGCTGTTTTTTCACAGCAGGTGTTCGTCTCTTCAAAAAACTCGAATTCCTTAGGAGAATCGGATACAGTTAGTAGTTTTAATGATTGTGTCACTTTTATTTTATTTTTTGAATGTGAAAGCTAAACAACAAGCTAGTTAAAGGTTTGATGTATCATTTGAAGCAGTTATCATGGTATAAAAAACATTCCATTTAGTATTTAGAGGGGGTGGGCAATCACTGAATTTTTAGAACAAATTTTAAGTTTTTTGTTGCAAAACGTTATATTTACAAATATTCTTTAGATATTTGAATTGTTGCTAACTTATGTCAAAGATAAACTACCAATGTTATATAAAAGTCGCACGCTGCTACCCAATTGTTAAAATAAAGGATTTAATTGAAATAAAACTTTGCATCATTTTCTTAAGTGGGCAATCACTGTCTCGATCACCCTACAATCATTTTGTTAAAGATATCTTTTTTAAATTTTAAAATGTTGTCTATTAATTTAGAACCCGCTGAAGTAAGTAGAAGTATTTATGTATATGTCGCAACCGGATCGTATAATGTGCCGTATTACATTAAGGATATCTGTTATCAAAATTAATATAATTACATTGTGGCTAGCCATATTGAATGACGTATGACGCCTGAATACTATTCGGCCGTTTTTATTTAGCCGCATTTAATCCGGCTTATCGCTGTGCCGCCGCATTTCAAAAAGACCATTTTATTAAAAACAGCTAGCTGTAATGTACGGCGGATTAGACGATCCGACTGCGACATATACACGGCGTCACGTGGAGTAACCCTTTTTGGACTTTGAACCGTCCTTATATCTCAGACTCAAGTACTATTTTTGCACTTCTAACTCGTCTTTACGACAGACGGCGACCTATAATTTCTTCAACCAATTGTCTTTCTCCTTAAATTCAAACAAAAACTTGACTAAATTGTAGAAAATAAGACGTATCTGCCTGTACCTATACATAAAATAACATGCTGGTATTTGATAACAGGTATTTGGAACTGTTATTTTTGGATAACAGTAACAGTGGTAACAAGTATTTAAATTCACCTGTTACGACCCATGTCTAATTTATAGTTATAAAGCAACGCGAAAATCTAAAAAACGAATTCCAAGATTTTTTGCTAATGACTGCTGTAACCTAACTTCACCAATATTTTTTTTTTTGTTGAGTTTAGACAGTATTATCATCACAAAAATATTGGTTAGGTTAGGTCAGAACAGTGACCAGCTAAAAAATCTTGAAATTCTCGGGCGAGTTTTCCCCTAACCCCTGTGCCCCAAATTTTCCTAATAACGCCTATACAGGACGTCGTCATCATCATCATCTATATCTATACTATTTATAAAGAGATAACTTCAATAGACAACGACAAGGCTTATAGGTAAACCGAAAACACGAAACGCTTGTGCGATGTAATTATACACAGCGCCATCTATTGGTTCGTTTCGGAATTCCGGTCCCGAAGCGAAGTGAGGGCGGGCCACTTCATAGATAGATAGATACTCTTTATTGCACAACTTAATGCTAATGGTAATTTTTTTTTTTTTTTTTTTTTTATAGGATAGGGGGCAGACGAGCATACGGATCACCTGATGTTAAGCGATTACCGTCGCTCATGAACACCTGCAACTCCAGGGGCTTCACAGGTGCGCTGCCGGCCTTTTAGAGCGAGATATGCCCTTTTCTTGAAGGTTTGTAGGTCGTAGTGGTCCGGAAATACCGCAGGTGGCAGTTCGTTCCATATTTACAAATAAAATATCGGCGGTCTTATCGCTAATAGCGATCTCTTCCAGACAACCTTTGGTAGAATAATACAGTGAATTAACAAGGGGTAAGGCACCATTACAGCCAATAGACGTCCACTGCTGGACATAGGCCTCCCCCAATGTTTTCTACACGAATCGGTCCTGTGCCACCCATCAAAGAAATAGGGTATTGGACTTTTTTTTGTGTTTAATCAAAAGACCCCTCTAGTTAAGAAACATTGTTGAAATAATTATTTGATTCTGATTTGAATTACCTGAGATATCACAACTTTAAGAGCACATATTTTACGCAGGCCCAAAAACGCTCTATACAAAATGGCTACTAGCGTGTGACGTCACACCCTAGTCCCGCGACCCTCACTCGATCGTTAGTCCACCCTGTAGGGCCCCTGCCTTGCACAAGGCACAGGACACAGGATATATCGGTAGACATTTACGTCCTTTTATCAATTTTTCCTACCAACCTAACGAAACAATAAAAGTAAGAATGTGGATAAATGAAAACAATTTGTGGAAATAACTGGACTTAGTGGAATGTAGACGTAAGCATTTTTTTATCAAAAGGGTTTCAATGGATTTGCCCTTTTCTTATGAAAGTTGCTCAATTTCAAACAGCAATTTCAATTGTGGGAGAGCCATGCTTCGGCATGAATGGGCCGGCTCGACCGGAGTGATACCACTGCTTCACAGAAAACCGGCGTGAAGCAGCTCCTGTGGCGTGTTTCGCCGAGTGAGTGAGGGTACCGGAGGCCCATCGGGGGGGAAGGGGATAAAAGGTTAGCAGCGCACTTGTTGCATGTGTTTATGGGCGGCGGCAATTGCTTACCATCAAGTGATCCGCCTGCTCGTCTGCTACCTATCACATAAAAAATAACATTAAAAAAAGCAATGCTCACTGGTAAAGTCAAGCTACAGCCCTAATCATACAAAAAACTACAAAATAATCTAATACAGAACTTCGGCTACGTACGTATTAAGATTTTGATATCAAAATAGATTCATTAAAATCATAATACAGAACCGGTACGACATTCAAATCTTCAAGAAACGAGCCTATACCTTCCTAAAAGGCCGGCAACGCATCCGCACTCCTTCTGGTGTAGCTGATGTCCATGGGCGGCGGTGATCACTTACCATCAGGTGACCCGCTTGCTCGTTTGCCTTCTATAATATAAAAAAAAACCTTATTTTACCAAAAATTTTACCTGTTTATTTTATCATAACATAATTATTATCATAACGGTTAACAATAACCTATTGTAAACATTACCAATGGTTTCAAATTGAAACCATTTTAGTGGACAAGCCGGGCCAAAATACCCCAGTATTATTCCACTCAGTTTAACTGAGGGCATTAATAATTCTGCGTATGTACATTAGACCTTTATTACTGTGTTAAATTGTAATAATACTATGCAGGGCAATAAATAGATCAGAAATCTAGTATAAGCAGATTTAGGGTCCATACCCTATTTTCAAATATAAAGCTGCTTACTCATATACAGGGTGTATCTGTGAACATTTATATCCCTTTAACCACGTGTTCCACCAACCATTATGAACAAATTTTGTTCTATGACTTTTGGAAAAAAAAATCATCTCCCCATACAAAGTCGGTCACGTGACTTGGTCATTTTGTAAGGGGAGACGTAAATGTTTTCGAAGAATTGGAAAAGTGGTTGAACAAATGTTGTTCAGAAAGGTTGGTAGAACACATGGTTAAAGGAATGTAAATGTTCACAGATACACCCTGTATTGAATGCGGTATACACGTAGGCAGGTAGGCAGACATACTAAGGTTTTATATACGAGGGTGGATTGAAAGTTCTCGGTCTGTTAAATAAATATTGAAGGTATTGGATATAACTTACTTATACTTGATATAAACGGGAGTAAACGCGAGGATATTTAAATATAAGTCCATTTACTTAATGCTTGATGTTTCGACTGTGTCACACAGCTGTGGTCACAAGCGGACTGGAGGCGTACGGCATCGTATGCTACGCCCGCTTGTGCATCTTCCACAGCCGGGCGTAGCAGACGATGTTGTATGTCTCCAATCTCTTGCTTCCAATTCTTGCAGGTCCGCGTTTACTACATCTCGTCAGCGGTAGCGTGGGCGCCCTAATAATTTCTTGTTCGACTTCGACACGACTTTGTTCTACATTTTATAGCAATTCGACATTTTTAAGTATTATCCAGGGTTATAAAAAGCACTGAGGCATTGTTCTCCGTTCAGAATGGCTAGAACAAAAGGTTACCCACGTTACTCGATTTGAATACAATATAGCAGAGTGTTATCACAAGTGTTATGTTACTAATTACTAAAGTACAGTCAGCCACACATAAGGTTACCACAAACTGTCAGATTTCTTCAATTGATATTCAACCTATACCCCTATTCATAATCATGTAAAGTAAACTGACAGATGAAAATGACAAGTTTCTATGCATTTTGACATTTTGCATGTGTCAAATTGAGTGATAATGTATGGGGATGACACATTGACATCTGTCAGTTTACTTTACATGATTATGGATCAGAGTATAAGTTTGATGTGTGGCTGAACGTCAAAAATATACCTTGCACAGATCTAGCATTAACCGTGTGAGAACCGCGCTTCAGCATGAATGGGCCGGCTTGTTGGGAGTGATACCACGGCCTTACAGAAGTGAAATGAGTGAGGGTACCGGAGCTCTATCACTTTTAATCCGATATCATGGATTTTTGTCCTACGTAGAATTTCTGAGAGAGATTTTGGAGTTTGATTCCGAGCATTTTTATCTCCATGGAACTTTGTGCCACTCTAATTTTGTAAGGTTAGAACCTATCTGTGTGAACCTACTGTGGGAGAGCCACGCTTCGGCATAAATGGGCCGGCTCGACCGGAGTGATACCACTGCCTCACAGAAAACCGGCGTGAAGCAGCTCCTGTGCTGTGTTTCGCCGAGTGAGTGAGGGTACCGGAGGCCCACCCGGGGGGAAGGGGATAAAAGGTTAGCAGCGCACTTGTAACTCCACTGGTGTTGCAAGTGTCCATGAGCGGCGGCAATTGCTTACCATCAAGTGATCTGCCTGCTCGTCTGCTACCTATCACATAAAAAAAAAATATATCTAGGGTAATATCGATTTACAAATACCGATGAAAAATACACTTTATTAGGGTAATACAAGTCATTGCTCCATTACAATATTAATAGCATTTTTAATGGACGTTGGCAGTGAACCACACTTTGGAGACTCACTCCTTTATTTACTAAAATTAGGTATCACAGCTCGGACTAATGGCTATCCTTTTATATTTTAGGGTTCCTCACTCAGAGACTAAAATAGAACCCTTTGTCTGTCAACCAATCAATCAACATCCGATGTCATTTCACAGCAGAATGTAAGCCGCACTCATGCTACTACAAATTTCTCTTTTTTATGATATGGGTTTGATGACCGGTCAAGTCAATTAAGGAAACTACATATTCCAAGTTGTCTTGGGTCTGGATGTTCTTGGTTGACGCCTTCCATTTAATTATCGTCACCCAACTCATAGTACAGGGGTTGCCCTAGTTTGAGGCTAGATTGATTGGTGTGATGTCTGGCGCACTAATTATTATTTTATGTGTAAGTTAACAGACGAGCGACAGATTACCTGATATAGTAAGCGATTGCCGCCGCCCATAGACACCTGCAACACGTAGTCACAAGTGCGCTGCCCACCTTTAACTCCCTTTCCCCCAATTAAGCCTCCGGTACCCTTACTTACGCACTGTGTTTCGTCGTGAGATCACAGGGTATCGTCTTTTCGGTTTACCATAAGTTTTTTTGCTGTCTATGGAATTAACTTCTTTATCTTCTATACTATTTATAGTGAGATAACTTATGTAGACAACGACAAACAGAAAACACGAAACGCTTGCGCGCTGTAATTAAGCACAGCGCCATCTATTGGTTCGTTTCTGAATTACGGTCCCGAAGCGAAGTGAGGGCGGGCCACTAGTAATTATAGTATAGAAGATGTTGGTTTCTTATTCTTTCTTTTGCATTTTTATTTGGAAAACGAACAATTGAATTCAAACTTGTGTGTTGGCGCCACCAATTTAAAAGCAATTTACTTATTTCTTCACCTGCTCAAAAAGCAAACGTCACGTCACAACTTTGTGCTCCTCTTGTTTTTAAACTGAATTTCTTAGGCCCCAATTGTTTTCGACAGCTCCTTATCTAGACGACTTAAATCACATCCCAAGGCGTTGTAAGCTCGTGTTCTTGGAAAACAAAAGGTCTGTTCCTCGGTTTCTGCCATCTTATTTAAATTTCCATCGCGTCGCAGTTCTATCGGAGCTGGGATATTTAGCGTACATTTCTTCGAGTCAAACGTGTAGTTCTCTTATAAAATTCATGGTGAAATGGAATGGAAATATCTTCGGTGCACCTAATGTCTGCACCATTGATAATTGTAAGAAATTGAATAGTAAAATAGTTAGATAGATAGATTTACTATATCGCACAAAATTCACAACCCAAAAAAAGACATTACAGAAATTTAATCTACACACAACTTCTTTACAAAGCTTCTAGCGACGAAACCGCTATAGAAATACTAGACAACCTTTGGGCAAAGAACATTTGATAAATAGAAGAGGGGTAGGTGCTCGTAAAAGGGAAATAAGAGTTCCAATTATGTTGAAATGTATAATACTAATACATATATATATATATATATATATATATATAAAAGGGAAATAAGAGTTCCAATTATGTTGAAATGTATAATACTAATACATATATATTTATGTTAGCCTATATTGTCCCACTGCTGGGCAAAGGCCTCCCCTGAGTCCCTCCATCGATCTCTATCCATCGCCATCTGTGGCCAATCGAATGCAAAGGTGTTAAGATCGTCACTCCGTCGCTTTTTAGGTCTGCCCCGTTGTCGGCGTCCATCAGGTAACCATTGGGTTACGATGTTAGTCCATCTTTCGGGGTCCATTCGACAGACATGACTCGCCCATTCCTATTTCAGCCCGGCAGTTTTCTTGTCTACATCGGTGACTCCGGTTTTGGCTAATAGATATTTAACACAATATTATATGGACAGAGAGTAATTTAGAGGGTTATCCTCAGAATCTTATGATGTCAGAAATGAGGAGATCTACATATGGTTGCAGTCATAGCCCGAAAAATTGCGTAGTTCAAGTGACTATTGAAATTTTTCAGGCCCTTCTCTAAGTTTTCGGGTCCTGAGGAGAAGACGGCTGTTGGGGCAGAAAGGTCCTTGAGTGGAGGCTGCGTAATGGAAGTCGCATCCGTGGCATGCCGATTGGTGAAGATCGCGGGAATTCTTTGGATGCGGGTACCAAAGGACCCATCTGTGTCGAGAACATTAGGGAAGGCCTATATCCAGCTGTGGACATAGTGATATTGAAGATAGCCACGGTAATGACACTTTTATGAGAATCGAGTGATTTTTATTTATACTACTCGTTTCAATCTTCACAGAATAACAATCTTAACTCAAGCTGCCCTGAGGGATGTCTAAAAGTCGTTAGCAAATTGGCAACATTTTATTACACTCAACTCCTAGAATCACGCGATAAATAATGTAACGTATATCGAGTATTTTGTAAGCTAACACTCACAGTGAGTGGTTCTAGGATTACTCGCGCCGATCTCGAGTTTGAAATTGAATCGCATTTTGCTGATGGCCCTTGAGAAATGTTTTTGAAAGAGCATCCCTTTTGATCTTGAAAAAAGATAAACTGTAATTGAAATTTATCTGTTTTATTTTATTACTTTTTTACGTTATTTAAAAGTAGGTTTCGAATTTTTCGAACTCGGGTCGGGCTTGTGATCACCAATCGGTATTAAGCCAGCGTGGTGATTAAGCCTAATCCTATCATAGTCAAAGTCAAATGGTATATTGCTAATTAAGTGTACGATAGAAGTCTAATTGCGGAAACAGGACACCACTTTACTTATCATAGTAGCGATGATTTGATGTCTGTGATGGAGCCTTTGCCCTGCAGTGGAACAGTATATAGGCTGATAGTTTATACGTTATTTTAGTTATTAGTATTTGACAGGTACTCGTAGTATTTGATAAATACATTTTTGTGAGAGATAGCAAATGAGCAGACGAATCACAGCAGGTAAGCGATCGCCGTCGTCCATAGACACCCGTAACACCAGTAGAATCACGATTAGAAACACAAAAGCTCTGCAAATCTTTAAACCCTCCCGATGAAGCCTACAAGAGGCCTAATCTTATTCACTCGGCAAAACACAACGCATGGTGCGTGGTGTGGTATCACTCCGATCAAGCCAGCCCATCCAAGGCAATTGTGTCTTTCCCACGCACAATCGCGGTTGAATTGCGCTGCCAATCTTTTAACTTCTTCCTGCCAGTACTCGGCGAAACATAGTGCATGGTATGTGGTAGCACTCCGGTCGAGCCAGCCCATCCATACCGTGGCGTGGCTCGCCCACAATCACGGTTTGTGCTACAAAGTTTAATATCTATCTCCAGTTAGGATTGCCACAATCCCTCAAAACGGCGCAAACAAAACGCATAAAAGCTAGTTTCATTTCGCCATTTGTTTTGTTGTCGCATTAATGCGCTAGTTTGTTTTATGTTGACGCAAACTGCAAAACGCAATGCGTGTTGCGGTCGCGTTAAAAATACAACCATGTTAATAGAACGAGTTTGGCCAAAATTCGTTTTTCTGCCTGAAAAAATATTATGCACACCCCTACTTCGTTTTTCGATTCCATTTCCCATCTTGTACCTATACTCTGATGTTTAATCATGTGGAGTAAACTGACAGATGCAAATGTCAAGTTTTTATACATTTTAACATTTTGTATCTGTCAAATTGAGTGATAATGTATGGGGAAGACACATTATTGACATCTGTCAGTTTACTCCACATGATTAAAAATCAGAGTTAACATTTTTGATGATTCTGTGGGTAACTGTGAAACAAGCCGCATCGGCTGATGCAATCCAAAGATTTTTAATTAGTATCTAGTGGTTTTTAGTGTACAAATTTGGTGTTACTTTGTGCCGTGAAGTGCCGCAGGGTGATATTAATATAAGAATAATTGAATTGTGTCGTTTTTAACACTGCTATTGTGTATCGAGTGAGTTGTCACGTGAACAATTTGCTTTGACCTAATAGAGTCTTAAAACCTACGGCTTTGTTAAAAATAGTCTCCACAGAATCCTTAGGACATTAAAACGCTAAACACCGGCGATTTATTGAGTGACTGTGACTTCGACTGACTTCGACTGTTGACTACACTTTATCAAACTACACTTGACATTGGCAAAATTAAATGTGTCATGAACACAATACAGGCCATTTAAAAAAAAAAAAAAAAAAAAAAAAACATTTTTGATCATGATGACATACGAACAGACAGACAGATCACCTGTATAAGTAAGTGATTGCCGATGTCCATGGGTTTCCATGGAGCACACCAATGGGGTCACACGTGACAAAACTGCCTAGTGGATTGCTGGTGTTTTGAAAGGCAAATATACTCTTATTTAAAAAGATTTAAAGCTCGTATTGGAATGTAAACGGGAAGATGACGTAAGTATCAGGTTACATACTGTCCCACTGCAAGGCAAAGGCTTTTTTTAAAGGGACAGTAATCCATCAAAGACGTAAGGTCTTCATCATAGAAATAAAGGCATCGCTACTATGGTGATATTAGGCTTAATCGCCACGCTTAAACCACAGTTTAACAAAAGCTTTTCGTTGTTATGCTGTGCCTAAACTTGGTTCGAAAAATTCGAAAGGTTACCTTTTTGACCTAGTCCACCGAGTCGAGAGTTGCCAGCCTGGAAAGTTTTGGCTTGTTTCCTAAAGATTTCTATGTGGTTCAGGGTCGAAAATACGATTTGTAAGTCGATTCCACAATGACGAGATGTGTGGCAGGAAATGTCGGAAAGATTTTTAGCAAAAATCAACAACCACCACAATTACCCACTTACCACGTTTAAAGAATAAGAAACCCTATTTCTTAACATAGCGTTTCCGTCTGGTAAACCCAGCACTAAGCAGTAATGAGTCAAGTTCCACGTACATATTATGTACAAGGTATTTACTTCACCTCACGTTACACGCTTATGCCACAGTATTCGGTTAGGGACAGAAGCAACAATGTGTGTACCCAGTTTCTGGCCTGAGAGGGAATCCGATTTATAGTCCAATTTTCAGCGGGAATGTAAGGCAATCCAGATTTTTAAGCGAATTCATTTTATTTAAACATCATCATCATTTCAGCCAATAGACGTCCACTGCAAAGTTCTCGACATAGATCGGTCCTGTGCCACCCGCATCCAAGGGACTCCCGCGACCTTCACTTGATCGTCGATCTATCTTGTGGGAAGCCTGCCACGGCTGCGGCCTCATTAAACATAGATATACTTTATTATAAGTATAACATTCGTGTCATACACTTGTGTCTTCTCAGTATCTGAGAAAATGGCGGAATAAACACAAAACCAGTGGAGTCATAAGTCCACTACAGACAATTGTTGTCTGATATACATACAGACATCAACAGAGAAACACAAGTGCTTAAGATACTTAGTACGGAGTCAGATGTTTGAGATGTTGTGTGAATTTATTTACACTTGTTTCATGAATTCAAAGCACTGGTTAAATAAAAACTGTGTTTAAATACAGGGTGAGGTTCTCACTACATCGCATGCGGGTAGCAAGGTATGCACTTTTTATCCGCAGGAAGTAGGTCAGAACTCAGGTGTGGGCTCAAAATTATTTCTACATCGCCCAAATGGAAATTGTATTGAAATACCAATGTGTGAAAATGTTACTAGTGCTGCCACCGCGACGCGTGAAATGGGACGGAGAAATTTAAATGTTTCACTCATAAACTTACGACACGCCAAATCGCCAACTTTTTCGTTTTGAACGCATACAACGTAGGGCTGCTCCAATTGTCGCTGACTTGACTCTCTCCAGCTTAATCCGCTGGTTTTGCGGCGGGATATACCTTCCCTTTTTATTCTTTACCGCATCTATCACTACTCCCCGTACTCTGAGGAACTGTTTGATCTACTTCCTGCGGTTGAATTCTTACATCGAACCACAGCGGCTGTCATTCCATCCTCATCATCTTAATTGTTATATAACGATCCAGCATTGTGCGTTTCACGGGATTTTTTCATTGGAATTTGGCTGGCTTTTGGGAACAATATGGATTACTTACACTAAAATTATGATTAAAATGCTATTCAAATCCAACATGCAGTTTAGTTAAAGCCTGCGTTGTGTTCAGAGTGAGTGAGGTTACCGGATGCCCAATAGAGCGGAAGGGGGGTAAAAGATTGGTAGCGCACTTGTGACGCCACTTCTGTTGCGGTGTCGGCTGGGCGGCGGCAATCGCTTATCAGGTGATCCGTCTGCTCGTCATCATCATCATCATCATTTCAGCCAATAGACGTCCACAGCTGGACATAGGCCTCCCCCAAAGTTCTCCACACAGATCGGTCCTGTGCCACCCGCATTCAAGGGACTCCCGCGACCTTCACTAGATCTTCGGTCCACTTGATGGGCGTCTGCTCGTATACCACCTATTACAAAAGTTTAATAAAGCATAACGCCCTGTTGGTCTAGTGGTTTAAGTACCTGGCCGTGATCTCGGGGTCCCGGGTTCGATTCCCGGGTCGAGCAAAAGTATGTTTCGGTTTTTTCGAACATAGCTCGGGTTTGTGATCACCAATCCGCATTAGGCAAGCGTGGTGATTAAGCCTAATCCCATCATAGTAGCGATAACTTGATTTCTATGGTGGAGGCTTTTGCCCTGCAGTGGGACAGTATATAGGCTGATACTTTACTTTTTTAAGCTGAAGGTATGCAAATTCCGGTGTCCCGGGACAACCGGCTAGCACTGAAAGCTCTAGCCGAGAGAAATTAAAAGCTTTTAACCAGATCTCGTATGTTAAGTACAATTTTTGCATGTTTTTTATTTATCACTACGGGCCTTTACATAGAGCGACTTTTGCTTTTTATTGTGAATTTGGGACTTCATTTCAGCTCGGAAGTTTAACCGTGGGTGAGCCACGTTTTGGCATGAATGGCCCGGCTCGACCGGAGTGATACCACGGCCTCACAGAAGACCGGCGTGAAGCAGCGCCTGTGTTTTGATTGAGTGAGGGTACCGGAGGCCTAATTGAGGGGGGAAAGTGGGTTAAAAGTTGGCAGCGAACTTGTGACTTTACTGGTGTTGCAATCGCTTACCATCAGGTGATCCGTCTGCTCGTCTGCCACTTATCAAATAAAAAACATTTCAGCTAATATACGTCCACAGCTGGAGAAGGGTTTCCCAGAATGTTCTCCATACAGAATAGATGGCGCTGGGTGTAAATTCCATCGCGCAAGTGTTTTGTCTTTTCGGGTTATACATAAGCCTAGGGGTTGTCTGTAGAAGCGGTATCTTTATAAATAGGTAGGGACTTTATAAAATTAGGCCCGCCCTCATATCGTATCTGAGCAGTAGTTCCACTGTCTACCAATAGATGGCGCTGGGCGTCGATTGCATCGTGCTTGGGTTTCGCCTTTTCGATTTGTATATAATAGTAGAAGATCCGTAGAACATCGACCTTCACCGAGCTGATAATCGAATGAAATATCCTTTATGACAAATTTTATATACTAGAAAATATATTAAAAATAGGTTTGCTAAAAAAATCCTGGACAGACTATTTTTAATTAATTTTTTAAAAATAAAATATTTAACTAAATTTTGCAACATTAAGATAATAAGAAAATTTTCATTCTTACTTAAAGTATAAAACGTATAGAATGTGCCGCCATTGGGTTGTCTATTATTTACCTGGACAGAGAACTCGGTTGTCAGGTATAAACAGGTATGTCGATGGCAGTTTACCTTCACTTGAAATGATAATAAAAAAATTGGCGGCACATTCTATACGTTTTATACTTTAAGTAAGAATGAAAATTTTATTAAATATTAAATTTAGTTAAATATTATTTTTAAAAAATTAATTAAAAATAGTCTGTCCAGGATTTTTTTAGCAAACCTATTTTTAATATATTTTCTAGTATATAAAATTTGTCATAAAGGATATTTCATTCGATTATCAGCTCGGTGAAGGTCGATGTTCTACGGATCTTAGACTATAAGGTTGGCCGGTGTCTAGAGAATGCATCTTTCTATAAATAGTATAGTTATAAAATTATTTTCTCCAACGAAAATAGCTCTAGTGATAAATAAATTACAATAATTATGTGATACGAATTCATTACTTTCAAACCAGTGGCTCGCGAATTTTATCAATCGGATTATTTTGCCCTGCAACGATGAAATTAATGATATTATTTTAATCGTTGCGCTTATTCTGGGTGTAATGATAATTTATTCCCGCTTGTAATATTTCAGCCATTTAACCAAATACATGAGGTAAGAATTAAAAATATTAAAAACCCAGCAGATTTTTTATAATATAGGAAGGCAAACGAACAAGCGGGTCACCTGATGTAATAATAATGAAACATAATGGGACATTATTGTAAAACGGCTGTTGTTATTTCGAATAAATAAAATAAAGAGAAAACCTTCAAACCCAAACCATTTTAATACAGCAGTAGGTATATGGCAGCGGCCATCTTAATTTGGCTGCCATCGAACATAGGTAGCTAAAAAACACTCTATTATTTAATAACCTTTCAAACAAAAATTTTAATTGTTTTATCTGTTCTAAACTGTGGATAATAATAACCAAAATGTCTTTATGACGTCACATAAAAGGCATCATGGCAAATTCAGAAATTCCTCAATATGTTAAAGGTATAGGTACGTATATTTATACAAAAAAAAACTTTTAGAAAATGCGAAGATCTTTTCATGATTTTTTAATCAAAAAAATCATTTTTCTCTGCCGACTTTTAAATCGAGCAAGTAAACGACGTCACATCTAGGTATAGCCGATGTAAACAAGACGCAAGTTGTTTATGCCTCGACTTAGTAGTCTCATCATGTAGTAGGGGAAGGAAATAGAGAGTGCACCTGTGTTTGCGCGCACAGTTGAGCACTATAATTTAAAGGCTAATCCTTAAGACTGGCTGCCGTAGCCGAATATCGGTTGGAGGATCTATTTTATTACAATGAAATGTTACTAAGTAACTCTAGTACTTCGTTCCAGTCTTTACGGCAGTTGTTACATAAGACAATAGGTTCGATTTCCTCGCCAAAACAGATGTTTGTTAATGAAGCTGATATTTGAGTAGGGTCTAGACACATCATTCATCATACCTAGACACGGTCGATCAGTCACGTCAAGTTAGGAATCAGCTTTCACATAAACATAGATACAAACTAGAAATAGTACTACTTACTTACTTTAGTAGTAGGTACTTAGAATTAGTTACTGCGCTAGACTATTGTAGTGTGTAAATACTATACATAAACGGGACTAAACGCGACGAAATTTAATAAGTTCATTCTAGCACTTACTGCTTGACGTTTCGGCTGCGTTACAACAGCCGTGCTCACAAGCGAACTGGAGGCGCACGGCGTCGTCTGCTACGCCCGGCTTGTGCATCTTTGGATACCCTCTCATTTTCGATATATTATTTACTGGGAGGAAGGCTATTAGCTGGAGAGCTAGTGAACCCTGGGAGTAACGGTCTCCCTGTAAGGTTAGAAATTTGTATACTTACGATTTATGACATGCTAAGAGCAATAGCCATGACCTGGCAGGCGTCAGCCCTGCACGTCATCAGCCCCTTTATTTTTTAAACTGTAAGTAAATGGAGTTTCAAAACTTGTTTCTGTAAATTTGAAAATTTAATAGGATAAAGTTTATTTATTGTACATCTTAAAAAAAATTGACAGGCGATTACAATAAGCAGAAGTATATGACAGGTCAATTAGAAAACGTACAGTTGATGAGGTAAAATAAACTTTATCCTGTAAACTTAAAATTTTTATATGTTTTCAAGTAAACGTCACACAGTAAATATGTACAATGCCAGGCGGTTTTGAACAGCATAAGACCTTGACAGGCGAGGGGACAGCTGCTAAGGGCGTGCAAATAAGAAATGTTACATGAACGCATACAGCAAATGAAATGTATTTTATTGGGTTTTATGCACATCTACATTGCAATCTACATTATTTTTAACATTAATTTTCTTCAGCATCATCCGAAATTTCGCTTTTAATTTTGTTTTCATCATCATTATCAGGCCGTTTCTCCTTTACGGCAGTGAGACTTGGCCTGCCTTTACTTACGAGTTAAAAACAGGAGTTGTGCAATAATTTTGAAACATACCTACTATAAACTATACATTTTAAGAAAACCAATGCAAGAACCACATTGTGATGGGCTAATCATTTAATTTGAGTGTCATTTTAGTCGATTTGATGATACCAACTAATTACATTCAATATTAACTCTTATTGCTGGGACATTAAGTCTAATTTCTCATTTGTTCTCTCATAATTTCTCATATGGTAGTACCATCTTGCTCAACAACGAGTTACCAAAAAAATTGGTATTATATGTCCATTACGCTATATAATAAGTTGTCAGAAGCATTAAAAGGACTTTCAATTAAAAAAAAAAAAATTAATTTATATTAACTTTTGTGTGACAAATGCTTCTACAGTATTCATGAGTTTATGGAATGTAAGATTTAATTTTATGTTTTATTCAATTGTTGACATTATTATTTTGATTTACTGTTTTTATGACTAATTTTTGTATTTATTTGACTTAATAAATTTAGACGAGCGACGCTGTCTCTCTGTTATTGCATGCCGATAATATTCGGTTAAATGTGAGAAACTTAATAATAATTGATGTACCTATTGTAACCACATTTACCGCAATAAATGATTTCTATTCTATTCTATTGACGAATACAGGTTCCATATTTCAAACATGTCCTAGTAACCAGCAGAATAACTTTTAGCAGAAGAATTATACTTATACTACTTTATTACATTCTGTAATAAGACCTATATTCCTTTAATGATGGAATTAGGTTCATTGCTAAAATGTGTCCTAGTTACCGTCAGATCAATGGGGAAACTGAAGGCTATTGGGTCATGTAGATTGCATAAAACCCAATAAAATACATTGCATTGACTGTATGCGTTCATGTAACATTTCTTATTTGCACGCCCTTAGCAGCTGTCCCCTCGCCTGTCAAGGTCTTATGCTGTTCAAAACCGCCTGGCATTGTACATATTTACTGTGAGACGTTTACTTGAAAACATATAAAAATTTTAAGTTTACAGGATAAAGTTTATTTTACCTCATCAACTGTACGTTTTCTAATTGACCTGTCATATACTTCTGCTTATTGTAATCGCCTGTCAATTTTTTTTTAAGATGTACAATAAATAAACTTTATCCTATTAAATTTTCAAATTTACAGAAACAAGTTTTGAAACTCCATTTACTTAACAGTTTAAAAAATAAAGGGGCTGATGACGTGCAGGGCTGACGCCTGCCAGGTCATGGCTATTGTTCTTAGCATGTCATAAATCGTAAGTATACAAAGAACTACGGCGGGATAAGACTTAACAATTAAGTACCCTTGATGAAAAAAATATGACAATATAGCTGATTAAAAGGACATTTATATCAAAATATTTTTATAATATGATAAAGCGGGAGTATCTCATAAAATCAGTTCAAACCACGCTTTAATCTTACTGTTTGTTGGCGACTGGCTGTCAACCTGTGCAACCATGGTGCAACCTAATTTTTTATCTATGTTTTTTCGAGGTGTCAAATGGTTGTCGTCTGACTATTATCAAATTGTTTTTATTTACCTATTTTCACGTAATTACTTTTTTGTGGTTTTTGTTCTCGTTTACAGGTGTAGTCTCTCATATTAATCGCCATTTACCACGTCATTCATTACCTACACTTAGAACATTTATTTTTTGTTAAAAAGAACTACTTTGTCAAGTTAATTCGTAGAATTCGAAATATATTTTTTTGGTGAATCAAAATACTTTTTTGATGAAACGAAAATACGTTTCGTTTCATCAAAAAAGTATTTTGATTTAATTTGATGAAACGAAACGTAGCGCGTTTGACGCTAGATAAAGACAGTGACAGCTAATCAAATAACGGTTTAAGTCATTTCTTAGGGACGTAGATAGGTATTTATTCTATTCTAACCTGTTTGGTTTGGCCTTTAATAAAAGTACTAATTGTGCTTGAATCTATTTATTTTAACACCAAGTAACTGTATATATAATAACACTGAGTAACAAAATAATTATCTCCAATCTAAGCCGCTAGTCTGCCTACTTTAGCAAAAATAAAAAAAAAAGCTTCTTACTACTTCTTAGGTTATGTTGTATATTTACAAGAATACCATTCCTTAAAATGTAAATAACGAGAATACCATCCTTTGACAGTAGGTCTAGGATAGTCTGTGGTTGAAAGAAGCCCATGAAAGAAGCAATACGAATGAAACTAGCGCCGCCAACCACAGACTATCCTAGACCTACTGTCAAAGGATGGTATTCTCGTTATTTACATTTTAAGGAATGGTATTCTTGTCAATATACAACATAACCTCTAAACAAAACATCGGTAATATAAGAAATTCCCGCTTTTACAAGAAAACAGTGATGCTGTTTTAGATTATTTACTTAATGAGCAATCCATTGATACCTAGGTCGTTAAGGGTAGCGGAGATTTTAGTTCAAGTCACCACTTCTATGAAAACCGCCGACGTTCTTTCTAACCTTACAGGGAGACCGTTACTCCCAGGGTTCACTAGCTCTTGGACTATATAGAGGGAGTATAACACTGGGAGGAGGTGTATGGAGGGAGTAAAAGGTGTTTGTATGGAAGGTATAGCAGTGTGTGTAAGTAGAGTGATGTGAGGGAAGAGAGTGATGACTTAAGAAAGAGGAGAGGGCGAGAATACAGAGGGAGGAGATACGCGGAGAGGCAGAATGATTTGATTATGCAATATGAGGCAATAAAACGTACACAGGAAGAGAAACAGACGAACGATACAACCTGTTACTACCAGTCTCTGAGAAACCGCGAAGATCCGAAGAGATAGATGTTTTTAAACATCATTTCGTTTTAACCTAACCATTATTTCTCAATTTCATTAAATAAATTCATAAATTTCAGTACTTCTCATCATCTCCATTTACTCGGCTGCCGAGAATACCCCGGCCATCCTCGTTACACTTCCATGCATAGAAATGGAAGTGAAAATGGTCGCCATCAAAATTTGGCCCTGATAAAAAACAGAAGCGGGATGTTTGCTAAGTTAAAGAAAGGGAAAGGCCGAAGAGATTAGCTATAAAGAGATCCGTATCTTTTTATTAAACGCTTTTATTTAACTTACCTTTTTTTGTTCAGGTCTGCCGATTGAAATTTTACTGAATTGTGAAAAAGTTCTAGCGGGTAAATTATTTATTAGGATTTTTATTATGCCAGAGAACTAAAGTCAAATACAATCGAATTCGAATACCGACACACACAATGTCTTTAGATATTCACCGCCGATGCTAAAGTAACGGGTTTCTTTTTTTTTATTATTTTCAAGGGAAACATACATTACTTTTTTAAACATTAACATAGCTCACATTTTTTAATGCATATGACAATAAAGTTTCCACAGTTAAATTGTTCACATTCAACAAGCAAACAAACAGGATGGACTCAGATAGTAATTTTATACACCATAATAAAATATAAGCGTCACTAATCATTTGAATTATACGTTCACTACAATAAAAAAAAAACCTATATCTTCCCAGTGACAAGGCAAATGGGTCAATATGTGAAAAACTACTATTGTATAATGTGCATGCTCAATCCACAAAGTTGTTGCTGCCATAGTTAGTACGCATAAGAGGAGTACAGAATAATAATCTATTTCTAGCACTAATTCTTGTTTAATCTTGGGTTGTTATAAGTTTTACGTGTCTGTTTGTCTGTCTGTGTGTGTGTCTGTCTGTGGCATCGTAGTTCCGAACAGATGAATCAATTTGTATTTTTTTTTTGTTTGAAAGTTATAATAGTCGGGAGTGTTTTTAGCTAGATTAGATGGCCGCCACTACAAAATGATGAATTTTATATTTTCACTTGATTCCTGTAATAGAGCTTGAGTAGCAGAAAGCATACATTATGACAACTTGTCATGGGTCTTACAAATTTTAAATTTTTGTTTTTTTTTTTTCAAAAACTCATTATTCACAAAACAATATGAATATCTCTCTGATCTCGCAGATGCTTATGGGGAGCGGTGATTTGTGATCACCAAACGCATTAGACAAGCATGGGATTAAGCCGAATCTCATCATAGTAGTGATGAATTGATTTTTATGTTTTTTTTTATGTGATAGGTAGCAGGCGAGCAGGCGGATCACCTGGTGGTAAGCAATTGCCGCCGCCCATGAACACATGCAACAAGTGCGCTGCTAACCTTTTATCCCCTTCCCCCCCCCGATGTGCCTCCGGTACCCTCACTCACTCGGCGAAACACAGCACAGGAGCTGCTTCACGCCGGTTTTTGTGAGGCAGTGGTATCACTCCGGTCGAGCCGGCCCATTCATGCCGAAGCATGGCTCTCCCACAATTTTACTTTTAACGTATTTAACCAAGGAACCCTAGCCCGGATGTGTACGCCCGTGTTGCGGCCGTCGTCCCGCGAAATACACAAATTGTGGCGAAATGAAAAACAGACGGGCAGGACTCCCTTCAGCCTCGCTCAGGGCAGAGATTAAACAAAGCTTGGGTTACATCACGCACTGGGACAAGAAAACGAGAAGATTTTGTTAGTTTTGTTGATAAAAAAAACGTCCATTTATAATACATAAATTCACACAACATCTCATACATTGACCTAACTCCGTACTAAGTAGATAAACACTTGTGTTACAGATGTCAGACAACAGAGAATCACAAATATAATACTTAAATACATATTTAACACCCAGACACTGAAAAAACACAAGTGTTCATCACACGAATGTTTGTCCAGGGTGGGGATCGAACCCACGACTTTTGGCGTATGAAGCAGGGTATGGCCAGTCAATTTTGTATCTAGGGGACTGAAAATAGCAGATTTACCAAGGCTACGCTTCGGTGTGAATGGGTCGGTTCTGAGTGATACCACAGCCTCACAGAAGACCGGCGTAAAGCAGTGCTTGCGCTGTGTTTCATTGAGTAAGTGACGGTACCGGGGGCCCAATTGGTGGGAAAGGAGGTTAAAGGTTGGCAGTGCACTTGTGGCTCCACTGGTGTTGCGGGTGTTTAAAGGCTTAATCACTTACCATCAAGTGATCCGACTGCTCGTCTGCCACCTATCATGTAAAAATTTTTTTTTATATAACTATATAAAATCATTCAATGAATATCGAAAGAAAGAAAGGCAGCTAGCTGTCTAGGTATCCTCATCGTCTTAATGGTTGGCGATCTAGCACTGTGCGTTTCTCGAGGAATTTTCTTTCACGAACCTCAGTTTTGTGGAATACTTTAGCTGCGGCAGTATTTCCTGACGGCTATGACTTAGGGACCTTCAAGAGAAGAGCGTACTCCTTCTTAAAAGGCCGGCGACGCATCAGCGACCTCTCTGATCTCGCAGATGTTCATGGGCAACGATGATATCTTACCAGCAGGTGACCTGCTTGCCTCTAGTATAAAAAAGTATTTTAGAGAACGACGAAGTTTCCAAGGTAACTACTTTGACTAGGAATATCCAACAGTGACTGAACCTTCGCAATCTACAAGATAGTCTGCGCAGCCGCCATTAACGTTACCACCATTTGCACGCCACGCCAGGGCAACGCAGGCCCGTTAGACGGCGTCAGGTCGCCTAATTGGCGTCGTTTCCGTTCCACCACAGCTTTAATATAGTCAGAACGTTACCTACTAGTGATTGTCCGGATATTCATATCCGTGGATAAAAAATTTACAGGATCCATCTGTAAACATATACATCCCTTTAACCACATCTAAGGAGTGCGAATGCGTTACCGGACTTTAAGGAGGGTATAGGCTCATTTCATGAAGATTTTAATGTCGTGCCGGTTGGGAAATACTGCTGCGGGAAGTTTACACGTAAGAAATAAGGCGTTATTACACAACCATCTCCACCCTCGGCCACGTCATCTGTTAAATGGTGCGATTGGGGTCAAATGTATGGATATAAGAGAAACGAAAACATACATAAAAGTTATAAATGCGGTCCAATATTACATAATTATACAGGTAACCAGAGTAACAGTCGTTAAAATGTCGTCTGTCGGACCTTCAAATACCGTCACCAATCCGCGGATAAAGACACCAAATAATATTCGTATCCGTGGATATTCTTGATACAACACATCACTAGAAGTCCCTTCTGTAGGGACAACGCCTATTACCAGCCTGCTGTTCCTCAATGTTTGATGTACTGTAATCACAAGCATGGAAACTTTGCCCTTTCTTTTTATGATGAATTACTATATAAGCGTTAAGTTCTGTAATATTTTGTGCAATAAAGAGTATTTATCTATTTATTAAGTCAGTTAGTAATCGCGGGAGAGCCACACTTGATACCACGGCCTCACAGAAGAACGGCGTGAAGCCACGCCAGCGGTGTTAGCCGAGTTAGTGAGGGTACAGCTAGCCCAATCGGAAGGATATTGACAACCAAATTGGCAGCACACATGTAGGAACGCAACAAATTATTGAGTAGGTATTGAAATTAAAATATTGAGTAAAACTTTGGCAGTTCACATGGGACACCCACGTGTTAAGACCGAGAGAGATTGGGGCAGGACTAACAGCTTAACGTGTTTTCCGAGGATCAAACCACCAACTTCCAGACTTTGGGGTGACACTGAGAATTTCTGATGAAAAAAACTCAGGTACAAACATTTGGTCCAGGGATCGAACCTTTTTTTTTTTTGTTGACGCTGGGGAATGCCGCTGACCCGAAGTGGGCCAATGTGGTCTTGCGACTCCTTATGCATACCCTCCTGCCGGGGGCAGGCGGGTTAAGTCGGGCTCTCCTCCGGGTGGGACCGGAGGCATACCGACTAAACCCCAGCGACGCTCTCTCATCGCCTGAGTGGGGAGGAGACATGAGGACGGGTTGAAGAACCTTACTTCACATCCCCTCCCCACCAGGGATCGAACCTGGGATACCTACTGCAGCCGTTGCTCATCATAGATTATTACAGAATTGGCAACGCTGAAAAAATATAGCCTAAAAAACCATGGTAATTTTAATTCATTTTGCCCGGAGAATTTTATTCACTTTCTTAGCCTCTTGAATTTGTACATCGTTGGCTTCGGCTCGAACACAAAGGCAATTGTAAAAATATTCTGAAACAAAATAAGAAATGTGGGGACTATGAGAACTAGCTAACGAAATAAGGCTGAAATGGCGGCTGAAGAAAGTTTCATGTCGTGAAAAATAAAGCAGAGACGAATTACAACGAATTGGGGGACACACGGGCTGGTAGAACGAATTTAATCTTACTAAAACATTTAGAGATACAGGGTATCTGTGAAGATATTACATCCATTTAACCACGTTTACTACTCTATTTTTCTACGACTTTTGAAAATTCATCGAAAACATTTTCGGCTTCTCATAAAAAATTAAGAAGTCACGTGACCGACTTTGTATGAGAAATTGATTTTATTAGGAGAACTACCCTTCGGCATGAATGGACCGGCTCGCTCGGAATGATACCACGGCCCCACAGAAGACCGGCCTGAAGCAGTGCCTGCGCTGTTTTGCCAAGTGAGTGAGGGTACCGGAAGCCTAATTGGGGGAAAGGGGATTAAAGGTTTTTTTTACCTACTATAATCTACCCAGGATTTATGCGTGTAATTAGACAAACTCCGTTTTATCCCCTTAAGGGTAGAGTTTCGTAAAATCCGTGCTTAGCGGATGTCTACAGCTCATCGTTGGGGTGTAAAGGTCCTTGAGTGGAGGCCACGTGCAGGAGGACGCAGCCGTGGCAGGCCTCCCACCAGGTGGACCGACGATCTGGTGAAGGTCGTGGGAGCCCATTGGATGCGGGTGACACAGGACCGATCTGTGTGGAGAACTTTGGGGGAGGCCTATGTCCAGCAGTGGACGTCTATTGGCTGAAATGATGACAGCTCATGCGGAACTTGCCAAATTTTAAGGTGTAATTTCTGAGAATTAATTATTCAGTTATTAGTATTTATGCTTTAATATTCATGTTGATAATTTTCTATGGCCCTGTCGAATAATTCTAATATAATTAGGTTAAATTTTGCAAGTATTCCTGGAAACAAACTTGTAAACAAACTTGTAGCTTTGACAATATCAAGTGAGTTATCCTGTCTGTGGGTTGCCATAATATACATGAGGATGTGTTTGATAAAGTTGGAATTTAGTAATTAATCATCTTATAATAATGCAGAATTGGTAGAGGTACTGTTTTTGTAAATAATTTTGTTGGGGAAAATTAAGGTGAAATTATTATACCTAATAAAATAATATCTCAATAGATGGCGCCTTAGATGGCGCTTAGCAGGTGAAAATAGTTCTGTCAATGTCAATTCCGTTACTACTACCAAAGACTACGTCAAAAACAATACACACATTGATTTGACAGTTCAATTTTGTGACTTTCATGCCATCTAGTAAGCGTTTTGGAACTATTTTTTTTTGGAAAACGCCTCATTGGGGAATATTTTTGGAGAATAAAAAATAACGATAGGAGATCCTCAATACTCAATGCTTTATTTGCGTTTCACAGTGACACACACAGTCACAGATTCTTGTTAGCATAAGTTTAAAAATTTTATCATAAATAAATCTTTCAACCGATATTCGGCCACGACGGCCAATCTTGAAGAGCAGCGACGTACGCAGGATATTTATAGTGCGTAAGTGTGTGAGCAAACACAGGTGCACTCTCTATTCCCTTACCCTCTTAATTCGATGGGACACCAGTGTGACACAACTGAAGAGAGATTGGTCGCAGGACCAACGGCGTAAATTCAAATTCAAAGCATTTATTGCATATCACTTTACAAAACGAGGTGGAACAGAAATTACTAAAGTATTCATGTGACACCCTGGGAGGGCACAGCAAGTCAAATCAAGGCACAAGACCGCCAACTTCCAGACTTTGGGCTGACACTGGGAATTTCTGGACAGAAAAACTCAGGACAATTGAAACTTGTATAACGGCTATGTACGATCATTGGATCACACAATATTAGAGAGTGGCCGGTGTTACAAATGACAGATATCCATGGGCGGGGGCGCTCTCAGGTGGTACTATCAGGTCGTCGGTCTTCTAGTCTGCCACCAGTCACATTAAAAGAGCTTTCCATCCGAAGCGGTAGTATGTAATCCGTTACGAGAGTAAGTCTTGTTATACAAGAGTATTTTTACTTCTCATACTTTTCCGTCCCACAGAAATAATAAAGCAACAGAGCAGCTGAAAATTTCGGATTTTTAATATAACAAACCAACCTCTTTTATTTTACTGCGTTAGTTTTATTCTTACAAGAATGCTGGAATTGTCGAAGTTGGTACGTTTTTGTTATTGCCAAACCCTTATTCCTACTGGAATGTCTTTCGTAGTTTACTACAAAATATTTTAGAATTGCTTTGCAGAAGTTTTATATTATTTGTAAAAAAAAAACAATAAGATCACAAATTAGACCCTGGTTGGGTCACAAAAACGAAGTTGTCTAAATTTTTTCGGGTAAGACTATGATGCTACACCTCCTCAAAATTTCATCGTTAGTTTTGACGTCATAATTCTCATCTTCATAAATTATACAATAGTAAATGCCTCAAGGGGCATTGGGTAATGGCCCATTGCCCCTTGAGGCACACCGCGAGAACCGAAGGCCGTTTGGGGCGAAATATTGCGTACAAGTTTTGTAGTCAGATAAAAACTTTATCTTTATTAATTGAATTGCGCGTCTTTTTGTGATTATATCAATCTAAACTTACCTTTATTATATCGCTTTTCTGTGACAACAGGAGTAATAGTACCTGTAAAGAAAAAAAAACATGAAATAAAAATACGATTGAATTCGATAAAATTTCATATTGCCTTCTTCTCATCTTGATGAAAGACTTGTCCTGGCTTCTCACTAGCCGTATGTATAGAGGAGACCCAGCTTGTTGCTTTACGTTCCTTTAGCCGTGGTCACAAGCGGACTGACTCACCACGCTGTGATCCACGGCTTCTGTAATGCAGCCGAAACGTCAAGCAGTAAGTAGGTACATTATGTAACTTTTATTATTATAGATGAGAATTAATGCGACCTTAATTTTATACGCACATTACGACCTTACTGGTTGACATTCGACGCCAGCTAACCACAGAGTACATTGTGCAGCTAACGAAGCCGAAACGTCAAGCAGTAAGTACATAATCATATGGGCACCTACTTAAAAAATACGTCGCGTTTATTCCCCTTTAAAATAATAATAATAGTTGTAATTCAACGCGAAAATTCAAAGAACTATTAAGTACATAATGTGCTTAAAAATTATACTGCACAATGTCCAATTAACTAAAAAAGTTATTATCAGAAATATGTACAACTTATAATTATTTTTATACGAAGAAGACTCATTTAGTAGGCCCCAAGTCCCCTATTAAAGCCTATACATTATTCACTACCACTTAACCCAAATCGCTTAATAAATTACTAATCAGAGTTACTATTAGTTTGGAAAACAATACAATCCAGTTATGGAATTAACCTCTTTTCATTAAATTATTGAAATGGACATGGATCCTCATAGCTAAGGTTGGCATCACACTTGTTTCTCTACTGGAGTTTCAGGTGTATATTTACGGCGGCAGATGCTTTCATCAGTTAGGCCGTCTAGTCATCTGCCACCTATCACATAAAAAATACCTCTACCAAAACACAACATCGTATAGAGCTTAATCCTACCTATTGGAACGTAAATACGCTAACTATACCTCTACTGTGGGCTGAACACAATTAGCATTTCACTCCCTCATTGTACCACAGTGAATATGTTACCAGTGAGACAACTTTGAGAATACTTTAAAGTCCACAGAGGACTAGCTACGTTCAAGTACTTCTAAGCTTTATAGCTTCCAGGGTGGTAAAATGTGTGGCCTTCCCCCTTCGCACTTCTAGATTATGGGAATGATAAAACTAAAAATAAATATGATGTACTCGTACATTACTATAAAAACTACAATCTTGGTTTGAACGAGACCTAGTACGTAGTTTTTTTAATTTACATTTTCAATTTTTACAGGAACGATTTTTGTGATGAATATTGAGGCCTATAAAATAAAAAATAAATAATAAAAATAAAAATCGTTTATTTCAGGTAACAAATAACCCATATCAATCAAATAAATTAGAATAAATTAAATTAGCACAAAATTATGTCAGATGATATCTAATGTTATTATTTTACCAATTAATTAATTACATTCACATTTCATAAATAAAATAAAAATTAAATTAAATTAAAATCATATTACAAACAAATTAATATCATATTAAAATAAAATTAAAATTTTTAAAATTAAAATAACACCACATACATTTTATATTAATTAATAAATTGCTGCCCTACCCTTAACCGTGGCGACGGGAACGTGCCCGCTACAGCAGCCACGGATGAAGGGGCAATCAACCCTGTCCGCGACCATTCTCAGTACTGCGTTGGAGCTGCCCCAGACCCTGCGCACCAGCGACGCGCGCCTGTTGCGCATGGTGGCGTGAAAGCAGTTAACGTGCGCCGCCGCAAACATGCCCGAGGCGCTGCAGCGGCGGGGCAGCCCCATCACAGCTCTGAAAGCGTTGTTGAACTGGACGCGAAGGGAGCTGTACACTTTCTGCGAGTAGTCGGCCCATAGTGCACAGGTGTAGAGGGAAGTGCAGTAAGCTCTAAATAATGTAATCTTTACCTCCTCTGAGCACCGCGCAAACCTACGAGCCACCATGTTCGCTCTTCGCGACAGCGCCCTTCGCTCCCTTTCGATATCAGCATGATCCCTGAGCCCAGTGGTCACTATATGTCCAAGGTATTTAAATTGCGTCACTCGCTCTAGGGGGATACCGTTCAGCATTACGGGTGGTATATCCTCTGGACACCTAGCACCAGTGGTCTCAAACACCATGAACTGGCTTTTCGTGACGTTGTATTTTAGGCCATGTCTCAGAACATAGTCCTCACAGACCCTCAACAGCGCATTCAGTCCGCAGACAGACGCGCTCATCAAGACCATGTCGTCAGCGTAACTCAGATTATTAACACTGACATCGTCTATTTGGCAGCCGACATGTAGGTTGCTGAGCGCGACTATCAGCTCGTTAATGTACAAATTGAACAGCGTAGGTGAGGTCAATCCGCCCTGCCTGACACCGCATTCCATCCGATACGGCTCCGACATTGCTCCCGCCCATCGCACATTGTTAATTTGATGCGCATACCAATACTGGAATATGTTAATTATTTCCATCGGTAAATGTACGTTTCTTAACTTCTCCCATAGGATATCGTACGCAACCAAATCAAATGCCTTAGACAAGTCGAGAAAGCAGGCATAAATCGGTGTTTTACGATCTGTGTAGTATCTGACGGTGTGCTTAAGGCACAGTATGGCACTTTCGGTAGATAGTTTCGGTCTAAAACCGAACTGGTTATCGTGCAAATTTATGCTTTTGTCTAACTGTGCATTAAGCAAACCGTCAAACACTTTGGCTATGATCGTGGCCAGGGAAATAGGCCTATAATTTCCCTTATCAGCAAGGTCACCTGTTTTGTTTTTTACAACTGGCACTACAATGGTTCTCATAAGATCAGCCGGAAGGTAGGAGTGGCTCACGCACAGTGAGTAGAACATCGCAAGTATTCTGGGTGCATGCGGACCGGCAAACCTCAAGTGTTCGACACTTAGACCGTCGTGACCCGGAGATTTGCCCTTAGATATATTTTGAATTGCCTTGGTAACCTCTTTTGCATTGAAATGGACGGTCACCTCGCCATTAAGCTTATCCGCTTTGTGTGTACTAGGGCGGTCTAATGTTGACTTCACAGAAAAATGATCTTTAAAGATATCCGCTATTCCCTTATGATCACTCTCACCGTCGACGCTCACAGGCAGACCAGGCTTCGCGTTTACCTTATTAGTACCCCTCCAGAAACCACGAAAGTCACCCTTAGCATGTTTCGAAGCAAGAGCATCCATTTTTATTTGATCTTGATGATCTTGGCACCATTTTAGTCGAGATTTAAATATTCTTTTGCTTTCGCGCATTTGCTCGTACATCACACCTTCCCTTGGCCTACCACACGCTACCCATTCATTAAAGTGTGCTCTGGCCGTCCTGTGAGCCTCGCCGACATGCTTGTTCCAACCCACTACGCGCGACCCCCCCCTACCCCGGTCATTGCCTGATCGGTCTCGACCCGCCACAGAGGCTGTACGAAGGGCGGTCACAATGTCAGAATATAGTCTGTCCAGAACATGCCTATGCTCAGGGTCCCTACAATAGTTATCAGCACAGTTAATGAACTCTTTGGGAAAATCAATATTTTTCAAATGATTATGACACTCTGAGGTATACCACCCAACCTGTTCATCGTCTCTGTTACCCCATACAACCCCCCTATTTGCACCCTGTGTTAGTTGTGCTAATTTATGTTTTGATAAATTTAAATTACATTCCACAACGAGAGGAAAGTGGTCGGACCACAGAGTGTCATATATTACACTAATATTAGTCACCACTTGTTTTGCTGATTCAGTCACCACGCAGTGATCTAACCAGCTAGACGACCCGTGTGCGTCGCTGATGAATGTGTACGTGCCCGAGCCTTCTCCCAGTAGTTCAACATCAATACACGATAGGCAATTCTCCCCACAAAAATGTTTAAGCTCGGAGTAAAATAACGACGATATATCAGAATTCAAATCTCCCAAAATAAATACCGACTGAACCCCGTACTCATCTATAATTGCGCTTACCGTACTAAGGCAATCCGTAAACTCCGGCAGATTATCTCGAGAATCCGTAGGCATGTACACACTCATCACGATCACCGGGTGATCACTCGTTATCAACTTAATAGCACATATTCGATCACTATTGCACTGTAAAACTGACACTTGTTTGAATACACTGTTTTTCCATAACAAAGCGACACCGCCAAACGGTCGCCCGCGCAGTATGCCCGCGGACGTGTCCATAGCCGACGTGCCCGTGTATCCGAAGCCGCTGTCGATGGTGCCCAGATAAGGGATATCCTCAGGCGCCAGCCATACCTCTTGTAGTGCTACCAGGTCACATCTTCGACACAGTTCCCGCACACCGTCTATTGACCGTTTTACATTTTTACAGTTGAAGCTCGCAAATCGGTGACTACTACTCATAATTTTTCTTATTCAGGCCGTCTACAGAAGGTACTCTGTTCGGAGACCGATTTTTAAAATGTACAAATCGTCTAAACACGATTCCCTGGGGCCAAAAGTTCTCATCAAGATAACGACTTAATTTAGATTCAGGCACAAAAAAATTTATAAGCTTTGTGACCTTTTTCTTTTTTCATGGTTATCTTTTCCAAGTAGACTGAGTCTTGCGTTTTTCCGTGTATATACTTCACTATGTCATCTTCGGTAGTCTCGCTGTGAATATTTGTAATAAATATCGGAATATGTTTATCAGCCGCCTTAAAATTACACTCAGTGTCTCTAGCTAAGCCTGATTTGCCGTGGTATCGATATTTATTTGTCTTTTTCCCATAAGAGACTTTATTCCAGGGTCCATGGTTGTTATTTTCAACGTGCGTAGGTTCAAACTCGCCCTGCGCAGCAAGTGTCGTGGAACCGCTATCAGCAGTCAGCTGTTGTTTTGCCGTTATCCGTTCGGAGCGAGTCGGGGCGCAAGCCGAGGCGGCTGCGCCAGTCTGACGTCACCGTCGCTGAGGATCGGACGCCTTCGCGTTGTATCGGCTCATCACAGAACGCATCGCTAGCGCTGTCCGTTATTTGTAAGGCGCGATCGTCCGCCTCTAACCGCCGATTACACTCCGTTGACTTATCTTCTACCTCCATTATGTCTCTGTATTCGTTAATGCATTTTTCGCTGCATTCTTCCTCTAACGAATTATGCGAAAGACCCACAGGGCCGCTGTCCGATAACCATGCTCCTCTCCTTGTATTCACAAAGGCCCTAGGCGGTGGTAGGGAATCATGTTTTATTCGTAATAACTCTGCTTTTAATTCCTTTATTTGTTCCAGCGTAGCGTATGTTGATTTTACCTCAGCTATCTCCGTTTGCACTTTTAATATATCCTTCAGGAGCTTAGTACAGTCTAGATGATTAAAATCTAATGGTGGTAGCCTTTCTAGTTGGCGAGCCACAAACACTGGAATCTCGTCTGTATTCGCCGATTTGAACAGGTTTATTATATCTGTTATGTCACGTTCCTCTTTTCCTTTATTTTTACGCACTATTTTACGTAATTTAGTCGGGACGGAGTCGAATAAAAGCGCTTTAGATTTCTTGATTTCATCACCGCTAAATGATGATAAACAGATTCGCACTAACGTCATTTCGTCTGCTATCGACACTTTATTTTGTATGTACGACAGCATCTCGTCAATCACGATATTACACTTGTCACATTTTACTACGTTCGACATTTTCGCTATTCGCTCTAAGAGACGCACGCAACCGTCGCGGGGGGATGCGCGCGCGCGGACTGTTTATATACGAAGCGTGATAT